>JARHVA010001204.1:605000-1100000 GCA_037957365.1 Torreya grandis
AAAATATTATTTATGTGTGATCCAATATCTAAATAGAAAATAAGGAGATAATATCCCTCATGATCTTGAAAAATGCCACCACTACTATCTAGACCTATATTATCTTTAGAGGCTCCAAAAAAATTGATTTTAATACATCTCAACTCATTTAGACTCCAAAATACAAGTAGCCTAGGTATATATTTTTCCACACAACCAAGCTCCTTATCAAGCAATCTATGTACAAATTTTTATTTTAAATTTATTTTGTAATATATATATATATATATATATATATATAATAAATAAAATATAAATGTAAACATTTACATATCAAATGTTTTTATCAGATAAAAAATAATATATTTTTATTTTCAAAAATGATATATAAATTAATGTCTTACATGAGAAAATAATGTCGTGGATGAGAAAATAAATAATTTCTCATCTATATATGGTAAGATTAAAGGGAAAAAAATTCATGTATTATCCCTTCCAATATATATATATATATATATATATATATATATATATATAACTATCATCTAGGCTTTAGTGCTTGTCAAGATCATCATCAATTGTATATCATCATGATAATCATTTATCAACTTATTGTCTATGTCACGTTCATTCATTGATTGCTCATTGTAGTTGTGATCATGTATGTTATCTTCTTCAAAAGCAAAATCATCAACTATCATAAATAGTTTTATGACCTACAAAGACATAAATTAATAATTCTTAAATTACTTGAGGTTAAGAATTAATAAATAGCTAATTACAATGTTTGTAAATTCAATAATTGGACACTATTTTTTTCTCAAGTAAATAGTGAATAATGTATTATCATAAAAAATCCCTTAAAATGAGCCCACTCATTGAATGCATTGGTGTTACATCTAAGGGATTTCAAATATACATGTAGTTATATGTTGACCCTATAGTTGTAGCATTTCTCATACAATAAAATATAAATCTTAAATTGAGGTATCAATTTAAAATTTCAAACTAGTTTATTTAAATAAACTTAAAAAGTTGTACACAACATGTTCTAAGCTTATTTAGCCTAAGCGACGAGTCTCCAACTTCCCCTAACTCATTTTACATTTTTGGGCCTTGTCTTGGCTATTTTTGACCCCTGCATTAATTTGAAAAATTATAAAAAAAAATCAATCAATATAAATAAATAATAATTTTTTATATGCCATGATATTTTTAAAAAAATTATCTACAACCTAGTCTCTATTGCATAAGCCAATTATTGCATAGTTTCTCCTCAATATATACATTTATGCTAGTGTATATTATGACATACAAACTTGTATGGTCAAAGGTGCACTTGTAAAAGTACTCTTTATGGATACACACATCTTTGCATGCACATCATAATCCATAAATTATCTACAAATTAATATAAATAATAATATCTCTTTAGTTGTTATCCTTAAATTAAAGTTTGTCTAATTTGAGGAAATTCCCTAAAAGACATATATGTATTTAAATCTTAAACCTCCTTACTTATCTATATAAGAAGTTAGAGGGTACAAGTGAAGGTTGAGCCAATTTCACCATGACCTTTAAGCTTTCTTGATCTCTTTGTATTGTATTCTTCATGTGAGGAGTTCTAATGCACAATGTGTTTTTAATGAAATATGGTAGTCATTATGCCTTAGTTATAATTATATATATTGCTTTCATTTTTCACATTTTGCACATGCAATCATGGGTGATACTCTTTAGGTTTCTTATTTGCAAATACTGAAAATAACATGATATCATAGATTTTTAAAACTCCACTTCATTATATATATGACTTACATATCTGGAATCATAATCTCTTATATTTTTCAAAATTTCCATCAAAATTGTGTTGAAGGGACATTTTTAGTTTCGAAACTTCCAAGAGAGGTTTCATTTATTCCATTGCATCCAAGCATCAAATAAACCCATTTTTTTTTATTTCATTAGAAACAAAGCTCAGGTGCTCCATTAATGGAGATTTTAAATTTTTTTGCATGCCTAAGTTTTCACTTTTCATGCAGTCAATTTTTTTTTATGCTTTTTTAAAATAAATTTGCAAAATAATAAAAAAGATGTTTATTAAGTTTCAAACTTTAGAAAAATATTTTTTCTTTGCTTTGTGATTTACAACATCATTTACAATTTTTAATTCATAGATATAGGGTCAATGTAGCCCCTACTGACATGCCCCTAAGTCCCTTCAACGTGACATGTGCCCCCACTAGATCTATTTTTTTATCATCACTACAAGCTAGTCTCCACTGTCTAGACCCGCTAATATGTTCTTGAATTTTTTTATCTACCTAACAAAATATGCATATAAGAATCATGTTTAGATTTATAGCTTTCAAATCTCTTTGGAGTGATTTAACCTAACCATCATGTCTAATAAAGTTGTTTTATACTTTCATTTCACTTGAAACAAACCCTTGGAGCCCAAGTTATCGAGCCATTCCTAGTTGTAACTACTCTGCATGTATTTTTTTGATAACCCATTGGCCTTATAAATTAACACCAGTTAATTTCATTGCAATTAGTGATAGTTAATTATGCTACAATTAGTTCTTGTTAATTATACCCTAATTAGTGCTTGCTAATTCTATTTCTCTAATCACCTGAGTATGGAATTTATTACTACTAATTCTTGCATAAATTATCACCTGCTAATTATCCACCATAAGACATATAATTTAAATTAGAAGATGTTAATTCTCCCATGCATACTATTTTAAGCAATAAGTTTCAAAATCCATAAGTTTGTCATGTGATATCATAATTGAGTGCCCTTTTTTCAAAAAAATAAAAAATAAAAATTCATGAGGAATATAAATATGGCATTATATTTTAGATTTTAGATTGGATGAGGTATTGCCTAAGTGACCTTTAGTAGAAGAAATTAGTGTGTTATCTCAAAAATAATAGCTTTACAAGACCACAATTTAGACATACAATAGTGTTTTTAGTGCATTTATTTTACACCATGCATATTTTTTCAAGACTTTTTCAATGGTATATATGGTTTTTGTTTATTTGGATCTTTTCTTTTAGTATTCATAGTATTTCAAATGCTGCTTGAACCATTCATGTTTCAATTTGTGATAAATTTTGCATATGATTTTTTATTTTTATTTTTTTAAACTATGTATTTTCTTGAGAAGAAAATAGTAGTGTAGTTATATTACAGATTTGATGTCAATTACAACATATCTAATCATCTTGTAATTTTATCCTCTCAAGGGTTTTTTGGTCCAAATTTTCATTATTTTACTTGTTTTTAACACTTTGTAAGGCTTTGACAATCATTTTTTCATGATTCCTCACATATACATGGGTAGTCATCACGGAATGTTATTTTTTGGTCCCCATATTGAGGATACTTTATACTTGAGCATATTCAATAATGGATCTATTGTCTATGCTTCTTGAAAACTTGGTAAACACTTAGTTGGAAACTTGAGTAGTGGATCTGTACCACTCATGCCTTGATCATGTGAGATATATTGTTTTAGTGCTTAAGTATGACACTCTTCTTATGTGGATTTATTATTGGCCTCTTAACATGTGCTTGGTTTCTATTTTTTGAGAAACGGTATTTTCCCACTAATACAATGTTTTATGGAAGGTTGGTTTTCAACATACTAGTAATCAATTTTATATTTATCACCCTACTATTTTAGATATATCCTTATATTCAACACTATTTCCTTAATAAATTGACAATTATAATATCTCAACACCCATGTTATTTGTTAATATGGAATGACATCCATAAGGACCTTTATACTATTTTGTATTCATCAACATATAGTCATTGGTGTCTATGACCCATTATAATACACTTACACATAATATTGGTTTTGTGAAGTGAATCTCAATTTTACGAGGTTACTTTAGCATTAATTTCAACATAGTTAGTTGTCTTGTTTAGATAGTTATGTTTTTTCTTGGATCAAATATCATTATCATTATTTTGATGGTCTTGACTATTATTCGATGGTCATGTTTAGTGTTTAATTATTAATAATCCTTTGCAATGGTATGTGTCCTTCATGGCTCACTCAACACCAAAAGATGCTTGAAGTACCGTATTTTATCTAGTATGGTTGGATCATCTACTTCCATGCCTATGCCATCAAAATATGTAGTATTCAAAGAATTAGTATTCACTCATGTTTCCTTCTAGAGCTCTTGTGATGGTTCTGACCTATTTGTTCATCATTTATTTTAAATTTGTTTTTAGAAACAATCATATCTTATTTTTAATGTCCCAATTCACCCTTAAGGGGGATTCATGTTGATAAGTGTGTGATTATACTGCTTCTTAGTGTTGAGTTTGTTATACAGTTGAACAATGATTCTAGTCACTACTTCATGCAATGATGTTACTTTCTCTAAGTTTCTATTAAGATGGGGTGTTGGTTAACATTGTACCTTTCTTCTTTAATTTTACTTAAGCTAGAGTAGTTTACTTTGTCATCTCTTTTATTATAGTAAATACTAAGGGGAGATGTTAGTGTAGATTAGGACATACACTTTTGTATAGTATAAGATTTTATTTTAATATTACTTGATATGTATTTTTACATGCACAAACAACAATGATGATTATAAATAACTTTTTATTTTATGGCTTGTTGGATTTTATCAATCCCAAATCACAAGTTGCATTTGGTTCTAAAATGAATATCGGTATTGGGGAAAAATAAATGAGCGTATAAATTAATATATTTTACATGATAATATTTTGAATCTAAATCTTACTAATAGTTCTAGATAAATCTTACAATAATTAATTTATGAAAACAAATCTAATCTACCAACATCAAAAAAAGTAATATTATTTAATACTTGGATCCATTCATAAAAGAATCTCAAAAAGAGGGCCATATAAGGTAAAATATGTTTGAATGTCAACTATAGAAACAAGTTAAATTTATATCAAGTGCAATTCAAAATAAAATAATGTTTCAAACCAATAATAAAATTGAATCTCTATTAAACATGATGCAAGACCATAATGTGCAAGATATATTAAATTATGCACAATATAAAGATGTATACACTAATAAAATAAATTTCATTTCACAATCACCCAAGGAAGAAAACAACCAAACTTTCACTAAAATAAGAAGCACTAGATGAAATGTAATTACACTAATTTATTAAAGATTGTGAATTGCATAGCACAACCATTCATCCAAAGTAATTAAGACCTAAAAAATAAGAACAACTAATTTAAAATAGAAAAACATAGACTAAACAATTTCAAAAATGCTTATGATAAACACTTGATTATTTGAATAACAAAATACCTGTATCATTTGAACATTTGTGAGATAATGAGTTTCTTTCTTTTATTACTTTTGAAAATAATAGTTTTCACAATCAACACTTTTGTGTAGAAATTTCTATTCCCATTGAAAAATCACCCTAAATTTGATCTCTCTTTGAAATGAGACTATGAAATAATTTATTAGAAAATCAATGGCATCACAACGTCTATGCATAATATTATTTTTATCAACTACAACTTTAATTCAAAAACTATGGATTTAAATAAAATGGATGGATTGAACTATTTTATCAACTTTTATATCTTATTCAATGTAAACATCTTCTTGATTTGGCATCAATGCCACCCAAATTTTTAATCATCATGTAGCTCTCTAAATGACCTTTATAATAGTTCAAATAGAATTGATATTAGACTCCCAGTAAAACAGATATGGCACAAAAACCATTGTATATATATTTTATAACATTACATGATCTTTTTAAGCTTTACATGGGATTTTCTAACTTTGCATGAGGTTTTTAATTAAAAAGCTATAAATCACATTTTTCTCCTTTTAGAACACTTTGAATTATTTCAATTTTATGCTTGGATCATTAATTTATGTGTATTTATATATATATATATATATATATATATATATATATGTTATCCTCAAATTTTATTGTTTAATGTTCATGCACCATGTTCCTACACAATGTTTTGTGCAAATGTTTCTATGTAATGTTCTCCTAAAATTTTCATGTGCGATATTCCTAATAAATGTTCATGCACAATGTTCTCTCAAAATTTAATGTGTAATATTTTCCTCAAATGTTCATGTGAAATATTCCTCAAAAATGTTCTTGATTAATGTTCCCAAACATTGTTCTTGAAAAATGTTACTGTAAAATGTGCCCACATAATGTTCTCCTTAGATATTCTTGCATAATATTCCATGCAAATTTTTCTTTGAAATTTTATCATGCAATGTTCATTAAAAAATGTTCTTGTGCAATATTCTCATGCAATGTTATTTAAAAAAATTCTTACACAATGTTCTTCATAACACTAGTATAATTTAGCAAATAAATGACTACGTGACTAAAACGTTTAGTCGCAACAACTAAAAATGACTAAATTCTACTAATTTTTTGCAACACAACTATAAATGACTAATTTGATCATCAAGTAAAAAACACAACTAAATAATTAGGTACAAAAATAAAAATTAGACAATATGATATTAAAGTGGGTAATTAAAAAAAAAAATTCAAATTGGGAAATTATTGGCGGGTGTGGGTTGTATTACGCATGCAGGGTTAATAAAAAATTGAGAAATTGTTGGTGGGAGAGGGGGGTATAATAGAGTATAGAACTTGGCAGAGGTAATTCGATGGGGGAATGGGGAGTATAATTGGCATTATTTATGTAATGCACCTCTACAAACAAAAGGAGGGTTTGTTAATTATTAATGGAGTCAGAGCTGACCAGAGAGGGTTTGTATGCCAATTTGATGGCATGAGGCAATTTGGGTTATAACATATAAGTATAAAAACTATTTGTATGGGAAATAAAGCTTATTTGGAGAGGATCTGGAGACTTTTGAAAAGGTGGGCAAGTAATTCAAAGTTTTCTGCAATGAATTTGAAGGCAGTGAGGCCCTCTATAGTGAAGTCAAATTTGGGGATGCCCTCTATAGTGAATTTAGAGGTAATTTAAAACCCTCTTTACATTAAACATAAAATTTATAGCTTTCTGATTGGCAACCATATCTATATAGGATAACAAATCGGTGTATTATAAGAGATGAGTTGCATAAATAAGAGAGTATCTTGTTATAAGACATTGACTACCATGCAACAATTTGGATTTATTGAGATTTTGAAATAATTGGATGCTTTTATTCATTGTATAATAAATACAATGTAGTGATCATATATTGAAGTTGTCTATTTGTGCTCTATGTTATCATGCATGGGTATGGTATTAATTTCTAATTTTGTAACCAATTCACCAACCTAATCCCTGAGGCTCCTTTTCACTAACTCTTCATGGCATGGGTAGTGCATGTACATCGTAATTAGTTTTTTATTGGTTGGTGTAACTTATAGTAGTTACATAGGCAATTGAGTACCAAAACCATATAGGCAATTCTAATTTTAGCAGATTGTTTTTTCATTAGTTTCCTCTATGCATTTTGGAGCATATGGGAATTGAACGTGTAACATGCATCCAATTTTTAATTCCTTTGATCACTTTTCCATTAAACCACCAACTCATATCCCTAGCCTAGAACTCAATGCTTAGGTAACATTGTGTGCAAGCCTAATCTATTAATTGTATGGAATTCTAGAAGATGGTCTCATATGGCATAGTTGAAAGTTATGCTAGTTCATCAAATCAATGTGGTCACCAAGCTATTTTAATTGATACTATATGTCCACACATGAGATTATATCAATTATTAGAATAAGTCATCTTATATCAACATATTAATAATTTATGCTAGTAAGTAATGCTCAAAGTTACAACAAAGAATTCATTACCCTTTTTGTTAGTGTTTATGTATTCATTAACATTAACAAGATTGCCATATGTTTAAATTATTATGGTTTATCAATAAAACAAGCATAAATTTTGTGTTCCATTGCTAAAGTATTTCTTTAATTATCATCTAGACAAGGAAGGCCCTCAATAAAACATGGATAAAAATAACATTTGTTTATTTTCAGTCATCACGGTCTTATTATATGCACATTGTAGATGACATGTAAACTGAACATAAGTCTACATGATCAACAAGATTTTAAGAATTACAACATGATCCTATAAATGCAAACAAATAGTATATAGACACCCCAAAGTTTCCTTATCTTTATGTATTAAAATTTGACCATTATTGTTTTTTTTAATTGCAATGGATATTTTTTATATTAGAAATATAAATGTTGAGGTGATAGTAATAGATAGTTTATAACATATACTTTTAATCTCTGCCTCTTGCACATGGGAAATAGAATGAGGGTAGAGTAGTTGCTATGTTTCTTGCTAATTAGCCATTGATAGTTGAGAATCCTATAAGTAAAAAATGCACAAAATTGACCATAGAGGTTTATGTATAGGTAGAACATCTAATTCTATAGAGTGATGCCCAACCATATTTCTTGAATTTGAATTGCTATAGAGTGTTATTTATCCTGTAGAGTGTTCTAATTATAATTTTGTAGAGTGTTATGTATCCTAATTCTATGAAGTGCTCTAAATTATGGGTAAGTGTTGAAGAGTGCTAAATAAAATGAGTCACACATGCATCACAATTCATATAATCAAACTAATAATGAAATCAACTCACACAACACACTTTAATCTAAGAAGGGTTAGGATCTTCACTGCAATTCCTTTTGAGGGGGGCCTCCTTGTTCAGAATTGAGTTCTAATCCTTCTCTGAGAGACTTACAAAAGCTTCTTACAAAATTAGCCTTTTCATTACTCAGATATATAGAAATTAAAGATTACTATAGCAGATTACAATATTTTAGAAATCAGAATGCAATTACTTTCTACAATACCATCATCATTTATCTAATCTAGGTTCTGCCATCAAATACATAAGGTAGTTTATTAGCTCCAACCAAAAACACTAAACTAGGAAAGGTATAAATACTTTGCAACTAACCCAGTCAACCTTTAGGGGGTTAGTAACTTAAATTTACTTATTTTTAGCCCTAACTAGGTAAAGGACAATATATTCTATTTTTCTTCTTTTTCTCCTTTCCATTGACCTTATCTTATTCATATTTTGGTAGCACATCCAAGTTTATATGTGTGTGAGGGATCCATATATATACTATGGAGGATCTTCTTCAATCATTTACTTTATTTCTAAGACATCTAGACTTGTCCTTAAAAGCCAATTACTTATTATCACAACAATAGTCGATTATGTGTAGTGGCTATCGGTTCCTGTAGGTGAAAGTTTATAGTTACTACAAACAACATGTAGGTGAAAACCTATAGTTTCTGTGGGAAACCTATAGGTGGAAACCATGTAGCTTGTTAGTTGCTACAGGCAACCTATAGGTGAAAGCCTTCAATTGCTATGGATAACCTATATCAGTAGATTCATAAAATCAATCCATTCCTCTATTATAGCTTCTGAATCAACAAATTCACCCCTAATCATTAGGGTAGCCTATTTTTATTTTAGAGACGGATGAACCATATGTTTCCCCTCTTAAAATTAACCAATCATTTATAATTGATGATGTAAGAATCCTAGGATGGTTGTATGTCATTCAAATAGAGTCACATTTGAAACAAAAATTCATGGAAGTTGTCAATATAATGCATGATGGGCAATATGTTAATTTACAAGAAAAACTCAAAGAAGTGGATGAAAACAATGGAGTGTTTAAAGAAGAGATTTTGATTACCAACAAAGATATTGAGAGAGATGATGTATTGCATGTCATAGATGAGGATGAGGAAGAAAATCAAGCAAATGCAGACACGAGTGATCAGGATTCTGATCTTGCTAGCAATGTAGATGATTATGATGATGCTTTGTCACCTTAACTAGCCTGTCACCTTAACTGGTTAGCTTGTCACCTAAACTTTGGTTATATGTATGGTGTAATTTATTATTTAATGTAATAAAGATCTGAGTATAGGTGTGCTTATTCAATGTTATTTTACTGATACATTTATGAATGTAATCATCATTATTCTTCTGGTACATTGTATATAAAACCTAAGATGTTCAGTATTGATTTGAAGTGCATTTAAAGTTAGATTCAATCATTCTTCTTAGTTTTCTTACTTTGGTTGAAATTAATTTTGTTTATTTAGAATATAATTTCTAGTATGTCCTATATGTTTTCTAAATGCTAGACTTTTCTAACTTCTCTAGAACTGCTAGATATGAAAATAAGCAAGCAAGGTCTAAAGGTATCAAATAATACAACAAGATACCTATGAAAGTAAACAAATCTTTAAAATCTTGGTAATAAATTGTAGTCATTTCTCTGATATTTGGATAGCTTTAGTTTTTAATGCAACTTCTAGCCTCCACATGTATTGAATATGCTTGTGTGAAGGAAACAATAATAAACATCCATGATTTAATAATACATATAGATATCTTAACATTAGGTGAACAAAATATTTAAACTATACTATTAAAAAATTTATGTGAAAAGACAAGTAGAATTCCTTGTCATGCTCCCCCTTACTGTTATGCTCCCCCTAACTTTAGGACTATCATGTTGTTCTAGATCATGCTATGTTTTATTGCTTCAATTCTCCCCCTTTGACATCAATGGCAAAGGTGTTGGTCAATTATGCCCCTAAATTAAATCTCCTCATCAACTTGTAGTGTGAGAACTTTTAAATATTGGAACCAGAACAAGAGGTCAACGATGAATTATAAGCCCAAAATCCTCAAGGTACAAGGGTTCCATACTTAGGTAAAATTTTAAAAAATGACAACCCCTATGTTAGAACCTCCAAAATTTGCCTAGATTAATTATCATAACTATCCTTGAGCCCAATGACTAAAGCCCTAATTCCTATGCTAAAAGTCTCTCTACCTGACTAAGCCTCCTCATTATAACTAAAGAAATGATCTTTTAGGTCTAACTAACACTAAAAACTAAAACTAAGAGACTACAAAATTAGAAAATTGTTCAATCTTTTCAATAAAATGATGTATAAAATATTGCATTCATAATATACCCCTATATTCCCACCTAAAATACATAAAAAATATAATACCACAATATTAAAACAACCAACATAGGTATGTGTGGGATGGTGGGACATATAGGTCAATGTACAAATGCTTTCCACAATACCGCATCAACCAAATATGAATAGTGTAGGGTGGTGGTGAGAACATGATAATAACTAAAGTAAACCATAGCCTCACAAGGGGTAAATAGTGACACTATGGTATGGTGATGAAAAATCACTCAACCGATAGAATTAACCCATAGTCCCATGGGAGTCCAAAGGGTTGTGTGCGGGGTGGTGGTATGAAACTGTCTGACCCATTGTCCCACAAAAAACAAAGTGAAAGTGTGTAGTATAGTGGGGAGAATAAGATGCTAACTCTACCATACCACTACCCACGTAGTGGTCTTGATATAATAGATTGGTACTATAGAATAAGTTTTCAAAGTATTTAAATCGTCAATGGCAATGATTACACCTCTAAACATGAACCATTTGATTTCCCAAGGTCATAAGCATGTATTCAAACTCAAAATATGGATAAATTATGAAATATTTTGCATGAATTGACATTAATAGAGAGGTGACTGACCTCAACAACAAATATACTTGGGAGTCAATGCCATTTTTTAATCATTCACACAGCTTACCATACCAGAGGCAAGGGAGTTCAAGGAGGAAGAATCTGTAGCAATTATTTCACCAGGTAAGTTCACAAAAACCCTCTATAGAAAGTGTATAAGAACTGAATTTGCTTAATATACAAGTAGACACTTAAATAAATTAGGTAGGAGTAAATTATTCATCATGCCACCTAAAAAAAGTGAACTTATGAGTAATAAGGAAGAAGCCACATCCTCTAAAATGAAAAAGAGAAGTTTACAACAGTCCATACTTGATGTGTTACCTAATTTAACAAACAAGAGATTTAAAAAGGTGTTTAGAGATGTAGCTCACAAATGGAGAGACCCAATTATTCCTATCTCAGGGTGGGATTTGTTTTGGTACTTATATGATAAGAGGGATGGTAAAATTCTAGTTTTGAATCCTTGGGCCTTAGACTTGGCCAAACTAATTATCCTAAATGTATTCGTAGATGTCAAGTTTATCAAAGTATTGACACAACATTACCACCCAACTACTAGGATTGTAAGAATTCCATATGGCTCACCATTAGTGGTATTGACTAAAGCAATAATTGTAGAGTATTTCATGTTGAATAAGCAAGCCATCACCAAGATTGACCTAGATAAAAGTGAGGAATACTATATGAAATTAAAAAAAGCCTTTAGGAGTGATGAAATTCCTTTGCACATGAAAAGGGGTACAAATAATAAAAGGATACCCATTTCCCCATCTAACACTGAGCCATTTATTATGGAAGACTTTCCAATCTATTTTAAAAGAACTTATTTTGCTTTGTACTAAGTGCTTGGGATTGATGGTCAGGAGAAGATGCCAATTAGTCTCATGAAGATGGAAATGAAGATTCAAAACCTTGAAGTGAATGTTGAGTATGACTTTGCTTCTCTAATTGATAAAGGGATACATGATATATTCTTACAAGTGAGAGAAAACCTTGCCCCTATCACTTAAAAAAATTATTCCTTGTTGTGTCATTTAATATTGTATTAAAACAGAGATAAATGGACTAAGAGGATGTGCTTGGGGATGACTGACCAACAAGGAAATAGGTTACTCGTGCAGCATTGGTATTACATATAGGATAGTAGCTGTAGGAATAATGATTATGTGACATTTCATCATGATTTTTTAGTAAGGGTCATGGCCACTCTTGGTCACATTTCACCAAGATTGCCCATTGAAATCATAGAATCATTAAGACCCTTAGCATTAAATCCAGAATAGGGACATACCCATAATTTTGGTGACTAGTTCTTTCTAACAGACCAAACAGTGATAAGAGTTTATGGGTGTCCTCAAACCCCACACATTCTACCTAAGTTTGTTTCCCTTCGAATTACATTTTTGGAATTTATGTGGCAAATGTTATGGATGAATTAGGATGTTATGAAGAGGCAAAAAAAGGGGACATTCATGTTTGACTTAACTATATGTGGGGAATTATCAATTGGGTTTGATACTCTAGAAGAGCTACAAATTTATTTGAAGGTAATGTATTCTTTGAAGTCACGAGGGGAAAGGGTATTTAACCCTGAAGGACATATAAAATTTGTAAGGTAAACACTGCTCATTAGAGGTGGGATTACCTATGAGGTTGATTATGAAGAAGATGTAATAATAAATTTCCTTAACCCTCATGAAGTTTTTCAAAGGAAAAGGAAATGGGAAATCATAAAAAGATTTGAGGAAGAGAAGAAGAAGAGAGACACTGAATTCCTAGGTTTTTATGTGGAATAAGGGGATCCTCTTAAGAGGATAAATTTGATAATTGAAAATTTTGAAAGGTTGTATGTTTATATAGAAAAGGAACTTGAGGGGTAGTCTCCAAAACCCACCAAGTTTCCCATCAAGAGCCCAAGTGGTGTTATGATTGTAGAACCCCTTCCAAACAGTATTACAATACAATCAGAATCACCTCTAGAGCAACTAGATCCCAAGAAGCAAAATACACAAGAAGTACCCCACTTAGTGGCATATAAAGTAAGTGAAGAGGTGGGGGATATAGAGGAGGTAGCTAATGTGCTAATTAATTTGATAGATGATAATGAAGTGGATTAGCCACTCCCTAAACTTGAAACTGAGGCTTACATAATAGCAGAAAGGGTCGATGTGCATACACATAATGATTAGGAGATGCATGATGATGAAAGAGTAGTCATTGCTCTTAGGTTTATTGAAGATGATGAATTTATCTAGATCCCTGAGTTTAAATATTTTTGGATCAAGGTGAAAATGAGAGAATTTGAGGAGAGACTCCAGATTAATAAGATGGGTACTAAAGAGTCCCAACATGATTAGATTGTTACTTGGGCCTTTGAGGAGCTTAAGATCAATGAAATCGATATTAGCCCATAGGAGGCCAAAAAATTGGTATTGAAGAGCAACATACTAATCATTCCTGGGATGGAGCCAAAAAATATATTCTTACTGGATCAAAAAAGAAGCCAAGAAGATCCCATGTTGATTTCTAAATTCAATTCAGATGAGGGAATGAGTGGCATAGGTTATAATCCAAGAATTAAAACCCTAGCCTTTTGGACAAAGTAAAAAAGAACAAAAAAATAAGATTGCTTGATGTTGTACAATAAATGAGAGGTACTAACATGGTAAGGACACTTAAAAACACATCAATAATGGAGGCAGCTACTATGACAATGCACTCATCAATGTTTACTAGGGCTACGGTTAAAGGTATGGAGCTTAGATTGGCAAAATATGAGAAAACACAGACTAATCTGAATGATGAAGTGAATAATTTATTCATAGAAAATGTGAAATTGAAAGAGCAGTTCACTAGTAGAATTTGGAAAATAAATGACTATGTGACTAAAAATTTTAGTCACGATAACTAAAAATGACTAAATTCTACTATTTTTTTGTAGCACAGCTATAAATGACTAATTTGATCATTGGGTAAAAAAAACAACTAAATAATTAGTCACACAAATAAAAATGAGACAATATGATATTAAAATGGGTAATTAAAAAAAAATCAAATTGAGAATTTATTGGTGGGAGTGGGTTGTATTGTGCGTAGGGTTAATAGTGAATTAGGAAAATTTTGGTGGGAGTGGGGAGTACAGTAGAATGCAAAATTCAATAGAGGTAATTTGATGGGGGAGTGGGGAGTACAATTGGAATTATTTGTGCAATGCACCTCTACAAATAGGAGGGTTTGTTATTTATTAATGGAGCTAGATCCGACCAGAGAGGGTTTGTGTGCCAATTTGATGGCATGAGGCATTTTGGGTTTGGAGAGGACCTGGAAACTTCTAAAAAGGTGATCAAGGAACTCAAAGTTTTCTATAATTAATTTGAAGTCAGTGAGGCTCTCTGCAATGAAGTTAAATTTAAAGATGCTCTATACAATGAATTTAGAGGTAATTCAAAACACTCATTACATTAACCACAAAATTTATAGCTTTCTGATTGGCAACTGTATCTAGCTAGGAGAATAAAATCGGTGTATTATAAGAGATGAGATACATAAATAGGAGGGTATCTTATCATAAGACATTGACTACCATGTAATATTTTAGAGTTCTTGAGATTGTGAAGAATTGGATAATTTTATTCATTGTATAATCAATACAATGTAGTGACCATATCTTGAAGTTATCTATTTGTGTTCCATGTTATCATATATGGGTATGGTATTAATTTTTGATTTTATAACCAATTCACCAACTTAATTCATGAAGCTTATTTTCACTAAGGAGGGTTTGTTAATTATTAATAGAGCTAGAACCGACTAGAGAGGGTTTGTGTGCCAATTTGATGGCATGATGCATTTTGGGTTTTAGCATATAAGTATAACAACTACTTGCATGGGTGATAAAGCTTGTTTGGAGAGGACCTAGAGACTTCTAAAAAGGTGGGCAAGGAATTTAGAGTTTGCTACAATGAATTTGAACTTGGTGAGGCCCTCTATAATGAAGTCAAATTTGGGGATGCCCTTTATAACAAATTTAGAGGTAATTTGAAACCCTCATTACATTAAACACAAAATCTATAACTTTTTGATTGGTAACTTGTCTAGCTATGAGAACAAAATCGGTGTATTATAAGAGATGAGTTACATAAATAGGAAGTTATCTTATCATAAGACATTGACTACCATGTAATAATTTGGAGTTATTGAGATTGTTAAAGAATTGGATACTTTTATTCATTGTATAATCAATACAATGTAGTGACCATATCTTGAAGTTGTCTATTTGTGTTCCATATTATCATGCATGGGTATGGTATTAATTTCTAAATTTGTAACTAATTCACCAACGTAATCCCTAAGGCTCCTTTTCACTAAGGAGGGTTTGTTAATTAATAATGGAGCCAGAGCTGACCCGAGAGGGTTTATATGCCAATTTGATGGCATGAGGCATTTTGGGATTTAGCATATAAATATAACAGCTACTTGTATGATCGATGAAGCTTATTTGAAGAGGACTTGGAGACTACTAAAAAAGGTAGGCAAGGAATTCAAAGTTTACTACAATGAATTTGAATTTGATGAGGCCCTCTGTAGTTAAGTCAAATTTGGGGATGCCCTCTATAGTGAATTCAAAGGTAATTCAAAACCTTCATTGTATTAAACACAAAATATATAGATTTTTGATTGGTAACTGTATCTAGCTAAGAGGATAAAATTGGTGTATTATAAGAGATAAGTTAGATAAATAAGAGGGTATCTTGTCATAAGACATTGACTACCATGTAAAAATTTAGATTTCTTGAGATTGTGATAGAATTGGATGTTTTTATTCATTGTTTAATCAATATAATGTAGTGACCATATATTGAGGTTGTCTATTTGTGTTCCATGTTATCATGCATGGGTATGGTATTAATTTCTACTTTTTTAACCAATTCACCAACCTAATCCTTGAGTCTCCTTTTCACTAAGGAGGGTTTGTTAATTATTAATGGAGTCAAATTTTACCAAAGAGGGTTTGTGTGCCAATTTGATGGCATGACGCATTTTGGGTTTTAGCATATAAGTATAGTAGCTACTTGCATGGGTGATAAAGCTTTTTTGGAGAGGACCTAGATACTTCTGGAAAGGTGAGCAAGGAATTTGGAGTTTGCTACAATTAATTTTAAGTTGATGAGGCCCTCTACAGTGAAGTTAAGTTTGGGGATGCCTTCTATAGTGAATTTAGAGGTAATTTGAAACCCTCATTACATTAAACATAAAATATATAGCTTTTTGATTGGAATTGTATCTAACTAGGAGAAAAAAATCGATGTATTATAAGAGATGAGTTACATAAATAGGAGGGTATCTTGTCATAAGACATTTACTACCATGTAATAATTTAGAGTTCTTGATATTGTGAAAGAATTAGATGTTTTTATTTATTGTATAATCAATATAATGCAGTGATCATATCTTGAAGTTGTTTATTTGTGCTCCATGTTATCATGCATGGGTATAGTATTAATTTCTAACTTTGTAACCAATTCACCAGCCTAATCCTTAAGGCTGCTTTTCACTAAGGAGGGTTTGTTAATTATTAATAGAGCCAAATCCAACCAGAGAGGGTTTGTGTACCAATTTGATGGCATGAGGTGTTTTGAGTTTTAGCATACAATTATTGAAGATACTTTCATGGATGATAAAGCTCATTTGGAAAGGACCTGGAGACTTCTAAAAAGGCAGGCTAGGAATTCAGAGTTTGTTACAATGAATTTGAAGTCGATGAGGCCCTCTGTAGTGAAGTAAAATTTGGGGATGCCCTCTATAGTGAATTTATAGGTAATTCAAAACCCTCATTACATTAAACACAAAATCTATAACTTTATAATTGGTAACTATATCTAGGTAGGAGAATAAAATCAGTTCATTATAAGAGATGAGTTACATAAATAGGAGGGTATCTTGTCATAAGACATTGAATACCATGTAACAATTTGGAGTTCTTGAGATTATGAAAGAATTGGATGCTTTTATTCATTGTATAATCAATATAATGTAGTGACCATATCTTGAAGTTGTCTATTTGGGTTCCATGTTATCATGCATGGGTATGGTATTAATTTCTAATTTTGTAACTAATTTACCAAACTAATCCCTGAGGCTCCTTTTCACTAAGGAGGGTTTGTTAATTATTAATTGTTGCAGAGTGCTCTATATCTTGTAGAGTGTTCTAATTCTATAGATTTCTTTGTATCCTAATTCTATGAAGTGCTCTGAATTTTAAGAAAGTGTTGAAGAGTGATGAAGAGAATCAGTCACTATCTTATTTTACTTCTTTTTCTCCTTTCTATTATCCTTATCTTATTCATATTTTGGTAGCACATCCAAGTCTCTATGCATGTGAGGGATCCATACAACTAATATGGAGGATCCTTTTTAATCATTTATTTTGTTTTTAAGACAACTAGATATGTCCTTAAAAACCAATTACTTATTATCATAGAATTAGTTGGTTTTGTGTAATGGCCACAGGCTCCTGTAGGTGAAAGTCTACAGTTGCTATGGGAAACCTATACGTGAAAACCTACAGTTGCTATGGACAACTTATAGGTGAAATCTTGTAGTTGCTACAGGAAACTTGTAGGTAGAAACCTACAGGTTGGCAACTGCTACAGGCTGTAAGCCCTTTTTGTTGTGGGTTTCTCTATAAGTGTTGTGACCAATTAAGATTCATGTAGTCTTATTCTACCCTTCAAATATATGTTAAATAAGGTTACACAAGTATAATCTAATCAAATAAAAAGAATCATTAATCCATAACACAACATTTATATATTAATACACAAATATAATCATTAATTTATTCATTCATTTACATGAGTCATGGATAGTTCTAGGGATTCATATAGGAAAAAGATATACAACTGGGTATGGATGAGTCTATAAATAGAACAATTAATGGCCTCATCACACCCCCTTACTTAATATCTTGATTGTCCTCGATCAAGCCTTCTTTCTGTTTTGAATCCATAATATTTCCTAAAATCTAAGGGCTTAGTACAACCCATCCCTTCAAAGATATAAAAACCTTTAGCATCATCTATGCTTTTTCACCTTTTGTTGTCTACCTCTCTATCATTTGGCACATTCCCATATCATAATTAGCCTTGATCCCAATGACTAAAGCCTTGACTTCTATACTAAAAGTCTCTCTACTTGACTAAGCCTACTCATTATAAATAAAGAAATGATCTCTTAGGTCTGACTAACATTGAAAACTAAAACTAAGAGACTGTAAAATTAGAAAATAATTTAATCTTTTCAATAAAATAATATCTAAAATATTGCATTATAATATACCCATATATTCCCACATAAAATATATAAAAAATCCAATACCACACTACCACATTAGTCAACAAAGGTATGCACGAGATGATGAGACATATAGGTCAATCTATAAATGCTTACCACAATACCACGACAACCAAATATGAATAGTGTGGGGTGGCAGTGAGAACATGCTAACAACTAAAGTAAACTATAGCCCCACAAGGGGTAAATAGTGACACTATGGTATGGTGGTGAATAATCACTCAACCACTAGAATTAACCCACCATCCTGTGAGAGTCTAAAGGGGTGTGCGCAGGGTGGTGGTATGAGAATATCTAACCCGCTATCCTGCAACAAGTAAACTGAAGGTGTATGGTATAACAGGGAGAGTAAAATGATAACTCTACCATACCACTACCCTATAGTGGTCTTGATATGATAGAGTGATACTATGGTATAATATTTCAAAGCATTTAAATCATCAGTGGCAATGATTACACCTCTAAACATGAAATGTTTGATTTCCCAAGATTAAAGGCATGTATTCAAATTCAAAATATGGACAAGTTATGACATATTTTACATGAATTGACATTAATAGTGAGGTGATCGAGCTCAACAAAAAATATTTTGATCTAAAATCAAAAACCCATTTGATGTCCAAAATTTGAGATTCAAAATCATAATCCACAATACCACATGAGGCAAATTCATCTCCTGATGGTGCCTCCTCTCATGGGAAATATTTACAAGCTTCCCTACATGTACAATCATTACTTGATCAACTTACAAAATATGAAAAAATGGGTTCAGGATTCGAGTGACATTAAAGGATGGTTATCTAATGATAGCCTTTTTAGTACTTCTAGACTATTCAACACTATTTTATATAAACATCAGTGGTTGATTTTTATCCTAGTTTCATTTGAATCTATTAGCAATTTGGAGAAGTTTTTAGTCATGAGAGGTGACACGGTTAGAATAGATTCATTATCCTATGATGAGACTAAATTAGACTCCATGCTTTAGAGTATTTGTTATGAAGGAAGCATTTATCCATTCTTGGAATGCCTCAATAGATATGATGAGAATATCTCTACCTAGTTTGCCTTGAGCTAGGACAGGGATTGAAAAGTCCAGGTTGGTGGCATTCAATTTGAAATCAGTGAAGAATCGATATCGAAGGCCACATGATTGGGCTATGAGGACAGAATATTGAAGAGACTCACCAAAGTCCAAGACCTGATGGGGATGAAAAGATTCTTCAGAGAAGGGGAGTCTCTAGTGAAATTGTAGGGAGGTTTTGATAGGAAAAGTCTGATTTATCCCTAAGATAAGGTATGCTTTACTTCATGAAGTATTTCACCCTTGAGGGTCATTTGAAATGTTTCTATCATTACCATTTTGCTCTTCTTAACCACTTTTATCACAAGTTGCTTGTCAACTTTCCTTTCTTCCTATTATCATCCTTGGAGACTTATATCAAATTTGTCAAAAAAGTTATTACTATCAAACTTGCTGCTTCCACCATTCCACTTCACCAAGGTCCTATTTTCAAACTTTATCACTTTCACCTGGAATTTTGTCCTTCTAAACCTTTAAATGCCCTTGTGATTGATAATTCTCTTTAAAGTGATGTGGATGACCATATTCCCCTCAGTGTTAGATTTGGCTCTCTAGGCCCCCACGGGTCTCTTCCTAAGTCTAAGGATTTTGTCACTTCAAGCTCCCCCCTCAAGAAAGGTGGCCCTTTCCCTCTTTGGTTGGGGTCTGGTTGTCCATCCCTAGCTTTAGCTAAACACAGACCCCCTGATCTATCACAATCTATGGCTACGAAAGGGTTGTGTGAGCTAAAGACCAATCCTATTTCTAGCAACAAAAGGAGGAAAGTTCTCCCTCTGGAGGACATCACAGAGAAAATTATGGGCAAGAAAAAGACTAAAAAAGTGGTAGGTAAAGATCTTTTAGAACTTGTTATGGATAAAAAACATCTGAGGGAAGAAGCATGTATTTCTAAAGCTAAGCCCATCCAAGATCAACTGATTGACATGGAGGGAGCCAGCCATTTTGAGGAGTTGAATGACTCCATTTATGACTCAAACAAGGAGGAATTTGAGGACACTAGTGATGACAACAGTCAAATTAAATGGGAGTTGAAGGAAGTTAAAAACTTATTGTACTCTCTCTATAAAAAATGAACGTGTTGACTAGTGTTTGTCAGAAGGTTGTTCATCATGCTACTTTTTCTCTGATGATTCGGTAAGAGAACCCAGACGAAGATAAGGACATTGAATAAAAAATTGATAACAAAGAGGAGCTTCTCAATTTTTTTAAGGATGACTAGAAAGACTTGTTCAACAAATAAATCTTCTATCATGGTAGTCTTCTAGTCTGTCTCTAGTTTTTGGTCAACTTTTGTCTATTTGTTGTTAGTATGTTGTTTGTGGCCTTTGGCCTATCCTCTTGCCCTTTGGGATTTTTGTTATGGGCTTTGCACCCTTTTTTCAGACTTATCTTATCAAAAACATCTTACAGTTCATCAAAATTTCATTATATTTTTTATTACAAATTACCTTTTTCTATCATGATGTTGAATCAATCTTTTAACTTCTAGAATGTTGTAGCTTGTTCGTATATATAATATTTTTATTTGATTTTATGATTTAATTCAAGTTTAATAATATGTTTATTTATATATTTTTATTTACTTATGTTTTAATTCAAGTTTAATAATATGTTTATTTCTGCATTATACAATTTATGGTATTTAATAAATTATTCATATTATATAAATAAAAATTTACTACTAAACTAGTAGTAAATATAATGATTATGTAATTAATAAACAATGTATCAATATACTACCAATTGAAAGAAATCAATTAACAAAAACAATTAAATAAACTACCAAATGATGATAATTAAAAATTAAAATGACTAAATTTACTACCAATTAATGAAAATCAGTCAACTAAAATGACTAAATATGCTACTAATTAACGTCAATTAATAATTAAATTGATTAAATATACTACCAATTGATAGAAATCAGTGAATAAATATGCCTAAATTAATGACTAAATATACTACCAAATTGATTAATCAAAACAACCAATAAATAACTAAAAATGGTTTAATCATAAATTTGGTCGCTTTATAAATGACCGGCAATAAACTACTAATGGTCACATGACCAAGCTTAGTCATTTATATGCAATTTTTAGTAGTTTTTTTAGTCATTTATTGTTTTTTTTCTACTAGTGGTTGAAGGGAGAAGGTCCTTCCCAAAGCACAAAATTAATAGTATACCAGCTCCCTGCCATCCAGACTGATACAAGTGCAATCACTATTGAACAAGTAAATGTGCTAAAACAAGAAATTGAGAAGTTGAAAAAGAATAATGAAGAAACAAAGGAAGGAACAAAGAGACAAACCCTTGAGGTATTGGAAAAGATCTTGAAGCATAGGCTTAAACTAATTGTGGACAAATTGGAAAATGTGTATGAATGTTATGTCTCCTTGTAACAAGCAGTTGATCAAATGAAGGCCCATGTACCTATATTGGACCCCTTATTTAAGAAATGAAAACCTATAAATCACACCTTAATAACTTTGTGTATAATTTTACAAATGATTTTTGAGGCCCCCACAACTTTAAAGCCTACTGAGCAAATGGTCTGAATGGTCATAGATGAGTTTCAATACATATTTGGAGAAGACTAAAAGATCAAGGCAAGAATGGATTCATTTCACACATTAAAGTAGTGGTTCATGCCTAAGATACTAAGGGATGATGATAAACTAAAAGGCTCCAAGGATTGGATAGATGAGTTTAGACAAATTGTTCTCAACTACCTCACTCATTTACAGAAGGATGGTGAGATAAATCTTCACAGCCTCAATTTAACCTTGGATGGAATAATTATACTAGATGCTAGATACTCAAAATTCATCATGAGTGCCAAAGGGTTATTAGACTGCAGGTGGAAGATTCACTTGACCAACACAAAAAATCCATGAGTATAAATGCCCTCATGATTACACAGTGTACCAATTAGAGTAGACATAGCTAGCTCCCCTAGAAGAATAGGCCTTGAAATGAAGTACCAAGCCTTAGAGATACCAACATGAAGAGAGGACCTTGGCAGATCTGAATGATCATGGGTACCTTACGATGACTAACAGACTTTAGTATCTTGCGAGTTCTTTGGACTTCAACATTTGATCATTTCTCTTCATTTCCCATCTTTCATTGCTTTTATGCAATCCTATGTAAACAATGATAATTAAGACTTTTTGATTTATGTTAAAAGTGGGTAACTGAAAAGACACTTTTTGACATGTAACAGTGTAAATCTTGTCACCTATCTTACTCACCTATGAAAGGGAAACCAAGACCGAATGATAATCATCAGTAGGGGAGTCAGTCAGGATTTTTTTTTGAAATGTATTGTAAAATCTTTTTGAAGATCAATAGAATGAAGTTATAATTGGTGGCCAAATTCTTGTTTCAATTGTTTGTTGAAGTGAATTAATAAATGTTATCTTGTTGTCTTTTGATCTTTCTAGGTTTTTATGTTTTTTTTCCAACAACCATTTCTTAAATGTTGAACTCAGATGTTTCTAATCCCTCAAAAATGGTCACTTTTAATGAGTTTATTCTAAAATCAAAATCCCATTCGATGTCCAAAATTTGAGATTCAAACTCATATTCCATTTTTGCTCTACTGATTCAAGTTATTGATTTATACATTATTGTTTATTTGGACTTTAGGAAATGAGGAAAAAGAGTATAAGGCACAAATTAGATGATAGTGATCATTATGCTAAAATTTCAATGATAGATTATGAGATTTTTCGTAGAGAAAATGTGGCCAAAAATAATGAATATTTATCGCATCTTGGTTTGACACATAGGGAAGTTGTAAATCCAATAATTAGTATATTATTTGTTTAATAGTGTTTAAAAAAAAATTATAGGTAATATATTTATGATATATATATATTTATATATATATATATAAGAAAAAGAGTACAAATAAAATGTAGAAAAAACACAAAAGGAAAGAAAAGATACAGTACCACCAACTCGTAGAAGCCAACGCATTTGTGATTCAACAAATGCAATTAGTGAAAATAATAGTTGTGATGATGTGCAACCTGATATAGTACATGGTGATGTGTAACCTGATATATCACATGGTGATGTGCAACCTGATATAGCACATAGTGATGTGCAACATTGTGATGATCTCTTAGCACAAAGTCTAAGAGATAATATTGAAAAACATGAGAGCAAAACAATAATATGTCTGCAGTGATTTATTCAAGATTAAAGGATGTGTTTGAAGTAAAATATATGGAGACCGGTACTAATCTATCTACTCATGCCACACCTGATGTGGCCAAGGAGCATGAATTTTTGATTAATGAAAGTCGTGAAGAGAGATTGCTTGCATCTGGTGTGCCTCAGAGTGCACATGTTGCATCTACAACTTTTGATGGAACTAGTGGAACAACCAAAAATATTGGTAGTGGTTTAATAGAAGATGTGTTTGCTTTTATCAAAAGATAAATATTGAGTCAATATTTCTACATATCTATAGAGAGGAATGCGAAAGAAATAAAATTATAAGGCAAGAAGCCATTCTTGGTTGAGGTATCGAGAGATGGTAAGCCCATTGGGCCAAATGCTGCAAGGTGGGCCTCCGAGTTGGGTGTAAAATTTAGGGCTTATTTGGATATTTGCAAATCAAATTTTGTATAACAAGATCCATAAATTATGGAAAATTTTATATAAAAAATGGAAAATGCTTTTGAGGCTACTAGTGGACAAATCTCTAAAAAATATTACAAGTAAAAGATGAGACTTTTGATGAATAATTTTAGATACAATTGTAGAAAAATAATTATAGAGGGAAAAGAAAGGTTAGACTCCACTCAATCTCCTAAATAGTGGGAGGCATTGAAAGAAAGTATGCATTTTGTAGAATATTTTACAAAGAGTAATAGAGGCAAGAGAGCAAGAGATAATGTGAGGGCTGGATATACATTTGGCCAAGGCAGGTTGCAAGCCAAAATGGACAAATTTGGAGTAAGTGTATGGATTTTTGGTTTAATTTACATTTTGTTATTTATTTTGATTTTTTATTTAATTGACTATATGTTGAATTGGTATTATATTTTAGGTGGAAAACATTAATAGAGAAGCAAGTATAGAAGATATTGTCAATTATATGGCAGCACTAGATCCTAGTAAATATAAGAGTATAATGATATGGAAATTTAGTTCATTAACAAAGCTTTTAAATCCATCTGTTAGACGCTCAATAAGAGCCTCTCTAGATCATGTCAACTCAAATGAAGGGTACCAACATGTAATGAGTTACATATATGGTGTCACTAAACAAAAATTGTAGTTGGTTGCCACTGTTAAGCCTATAGTTTCTACATGGAATGAGCATAATTCCATGGATTCAGATGAGGTAAGAGGCTCTATTAATCTCATTTCTTCTTGTTTGAAAATTTTGTATACAAATGCCTCTTAATATGTAGATTGAAATTGAAGCATAGGATAATTCAACCTAATTTTTTTATTATTAGAGTGATCAAGAAAATGTTCTTTTGGACAAATTTATAGCTTGCATTCTTTACTTAACTGCTTTGTATATTTTTTTGCATGATGGTTAAACCACATGTAAATCAATTTTATCAAAGAAACATGAAAATGAAAATGCCTTGATGTCAATAGCACTGTCGATATTAATAGCGATCATGATGAACTAAATAAGAATGTGTAGCACAATCATGGTTGTGCTAAAGTTGAGGTAATATAATTGTTGTTGTTAGTTATCTGTCCCAATGTTTTGTCATTCTTCTTTTGGATAAAAATTTATAGATTTTACATTATTTAAGTTGTAAGTTAATCTGTCCCAATGTTTTGTCAATCTTCATGCTTAAAATGTTCTTTTGGACAAAAATTTATAGCTTTTGCATTCTTTACTTGACTTATATTAATTTTTACATGATGATTAAACCACATGCAAAGCAATTATATGAAAGCAGAAAGAAAAGAAAAAGGCCTTGTCAATAGAGCTCTCTACAAAGCTGCACGACTTCATGTCAATGTTGATAGTGATTATGTTGAACCCAACGAGCATTCACATGATATTCATAGTAGTATTGGTGCTAAACGTGAGGTGAGTGCTATGAAACCACATGCAAGTAAGTATTATTCAAGTAAGTAATGGTTGTTTTATTATTTAAATAAGGGTAATCATTAACTCTGTCATAGAAGTTGGTTAGAATAGTAGTGAAGTGTACTTAGATAGTATACATAGATTATGGAAATAAGGGAGAACATATAAATTACATATGGAAGCTTAGAGATTAGTTTGTAATAGAGGGCATAAATAGATTTTGACATAGATTTCAAATAGCAGGAAGTTAATTTTTGGTTAATATGTTAGTTGCATGGTTTCAGGGTTCCTATCTCTACAATATTAGGTATGTAGGAATATCAAAGATTTTAGGTGTAATGTTGTTAAATAGAATAAGATAAATACATAGGCCCTAACTCCACAATCACCAAATATTATGCCAAATATTTTCACATGTTCTCCTGTAAAATATCCTACAAATTCTTTAGTGAGAGGTTCTAAAAAATGTTGTAGTTTCTCAAAATAAGTAGCCCATCCAACCTTACTGAAGACAACCAAGCTGTCTAGGTCTCCTTGCAACTGCCTGTGGTTTGAGGGTTCCCTTCTCACTACTAAACCTCCCATTCTAGCTAGTTTATCTTGTCAAATTTTTCATACAGATATCTCTTCAAAACACCCAATTTTACCTATAGATTGTTATCTATAATGAAGTAAGTTTTTTCAATAATGGTAGTTTTGGTTATAGACTACATCAATGTCTTACTTAGGTCTTTTTGTGAATGAGCTATGATCTTGAAGTGGAAAATAGTAAAATTGATTATTTTCTCAATCGAATATGGGTGTAGTTATGATGTAATCATGGGATTTCAATCCACACATGTAGATTATCTTGTGATTGATTGCCCATAGCATTCTTCCCCCCACGTGAAGTGTCACTTATCCCCAAGTGACATAGTTTGTGTAGGATGCGAAAAGATAGGATAGGGTCATAATGAGGGTTTTGAGTGGTGAGTTGGCATAACTCATAATAAGACTCAATGAATGATGTTTTAAAGATTAAATATGATTTTTAACATAATGCATGCTATATTAAAAAATAAAGTACTTTTTTATGACTAGAAGATACATCATACCTTAATAACCTTTTGTTCCTAGGGTTATGGCATAGGAAATCTACATGTGAGTGTTTGCCAGAATGGAAGCCTAGTTTATTGTTTCTTTATGCACTTATTAACCTGGTAGTCATGCTTTTGTTGTATTATTACCCTTGGGTAATTATGTGATCAAAGTGTCATGTCCTTTAATTATGCCCTCAACCACCTACATGCAATCATGATGACCTGCAAAGCACTGGAGCATTGGTCTTGTAGTGATATGAGAGACTATTACCATCCTTCCACAAGGTGGTTTCTACATATCTTTATTTGTTATCCAAGTTAGATCCTTTATAAATATGGAGGAGGGTGGGTGATGGAATTTATTGCTCTTGATCTCCTTTATATGAGCCTGTTGATGGCTTGTTTCTCTTCTATCTTACTCCTAATAAATGAAGATGTTTACTGATGGATTCTTTATTTAGTGAAATTTTAATTTGGCAATCAGTGAGTTTATCAAACTTAGGACCTATGCTCTAGAAAAGATGCTGGATCTCTCTTATTGGCAGAGTGAAATTATTTTCCATGAAGTGACCAAAAGCTAAGAATAGTGCTTTTGTATCCCTATAGTCATAAATTTTGGTCTACAACACTCCAAATAGAGATTGGAAGTGTATGCCTTTGTTGTATCACTTACTTTATTTTTCAGGGGTATGGTCATTCCTTAGCAATGTTTAAAGTTTATGCTCTAATCTTCCTTCACTCCTCCTCTAGCTTGTTTGGTGTCTTCCATGAATTTATCAATAGCCCATAGCCAAATCCATAACTCATCATTTATGATGAATTAGCTTGTAGCTACTAGAAAGGTGTATATAGAGGTTAAGATGTACCTACAACAACTATAGGTTGAGCCTGTAGCCACTGCAAAGTTGTGCCTAGCAATGAGGAAGGTGCCTATAGAAACTAGAGGAATGGCACTTGTCCTTGTAACATCCAAATCTTCATGGCACATGACTGCTAACATATTGACACCTTCTATATCTAACATCCATTCTATATCAAATAGTGGGAAGTTCATTTTTGTTTAATATGTTAGGTTCATGGTTTCAGGTTTTTTATCATCATTTTCTAGTTTCTTATAAATATTTATCAAATGTTTAACTGTGTGTTATCGAATGTTTTATATCTCAATATAATGTGTATTTTTTGTTTTTTTAGAAATGTATTGATAAAATCCAAGAAGAGGATAAAGTTGGGGTGTTAGATCCATTTAATGGTGATGTTGTGGGTATTGGGCGGATTCACTCACTATCTATTATACATGGAGTTAAATTGAAAGGAACAGGAGATGCAAATGTAAATATTTTAAATGTCACAAGTAATATACCCCTTGCTTATGAAGATAAAATAGATGGATTTGTCCATCTAAAAGAGAAATAAGGAACCTTCACATGATGGCCACTAAAATATTTGCAAAAAATGACATTGTTGATGTTTATCATGTACTAGTTGTTAGATAGCTTGGCCCACTGCTTTATGCAGTAGTTTGAATGTGTTGTTCAGGGATCTTTATCATGGTGTATTTTCAAGAGTTGTAAACTCTTAGACTTTGATATTTTTGATTATATATATATGTGTGTGTGTGTGTGTGTGTGTGTGTGTGTGTGTGTGTGTGAACATCTTACAGTTCATCAAAATTGTAATATATATTTTTATTACAAATTACCTTTTTTATCATGATGTTGAATCAATCTTTAAACTTCTAGCATGTTGTAGCTTGTTCATATATCTAATATTTTTACTTGATAATGTTTTAATTCTAGTTTAATAATATATTTTTTAATTTTCCCGTTAATATTTCAATCATCATCAGTAAGAAGGTCAGAATTAGAAAGCAAGATTAGATGCCCCCTCCTCCTGAGTGGTTTAAACTAAATTTTGATGGTACAGTGCATGGTAATCTAGGTGTGTCTGGGGTGGGTTGAATTATTCATGATTACTGTGGATCAATGATCAAATTCCTATCTAAGAAAATCCAATATGGTTTTAACAATGAAGTAGAAGTTCAAACTCTAGCAAGCGGTATCGAATTGGCTATCCAATGTGGGATCCCAAATCTAATTGTGGAAGGTGATTCACAAGTTATCCTTACAATTGTGGAAAAAAGAAAGGCTAAATTATGGAATTTAGAAAATATCTTGAAGAAAACTTGGTGAAATTTGGAATTTTTATCTGTTGTAAAGTGGCAGCATTGCTTTCAAGATGTGAATACAGCTGTAGACTTCCTTGCAAATTTTGGCATCAATCAACCTAAGGTTTATAGCTTAGATAACATCAGGGAAGCTTGGGAGGATTTACCTATAGCCTTATTGATTGATCTTGGTTGATTTCCACTTGACTATCCTTTTGTATTGCTTTGTCACACAAAGTAATTACAAAATTATTGTTGTATCTATCAGAGCCTTTAGTGGTACGTGTGGCTACATACTAGCACCTTGAGCATGCTCTTTTTTGCCTTATTGAATCATTGCTTGTCAAAAATGTGTGCAAAGTGATTAGGGAGGAGGATTTGCATTTACATTTGGATGGTGTTTTAATTGGGGTGATTGACAACTCTCTTTTGCATGCGGGAGCCTAGAGGCGTCCCCTATGCTCATTTATTCATTTGTTGCCATGTTTAGTGATGCATGTGTGGGTGGCCTTTAATAATTATGTGTTGTGTTCAAGGGATATTTTAATGGAGAATTAGAGTGATATTATGCTTTCCACTGCATACATCTTTGGGTCCAGTGAAGTGAGGGAGATAGCCTTTGAGGGACTTATATCATGGGCCTATCTCTAACATATTTTTTGGTTGCCTTTAGAGGAAGTGAATGTTACTATAGCAGATGTTTTAGGTCAAGAGGTCTTGGTTAAGGGGGTCAAATACAGGGCAAACTCAGAAGTGGTTGCCATCTTTGCCTCAAATCTCATGTTCCTAATCTCTAAGGTGGAGGTGGTAGCGAAGGTGGTAGCTTTTTATGTTCACCCAAAATGTCGAGTTGGCCTAATCAAGAAAATCCATTTGCATGATTTGACCCCTCTCCCATCCCTACCATTCTTGGGGTAGAATGGCCTAGGTGTCATCCCTACTTTTGTTTTTTATGCTTTGGAATCTAGATTCTTGATTCTCTTAAATTTCATGAACGGTCTCCAAAAGAAGAATGTGTTGCTTGATATGAAGATTGGTAAATTTGTTTCACTACCGACGATGTCACAAATGAGGAATCCCATCCTAGAGTTGGTGTTGTTATGTAGCCACTAACATAAACAGAAGAGGGTGGAGGTAGTGAGGACGCTGTTCAGATAGGTGTTGCATGGAATGTTGGAAGTACCATCTTAGTATAATTCAGTGTTTGTGGAGGTTGTAGAACATGGATCGATGGAGGTGACAATGTCCTATCTGCCCTCCTCATTTGGGGGCTTTGAGCGAATGGTCTAGGTGAGGGAACCAACTATGGTGGGGAAGGAGGAACATGCAAGGGAAAATATGATGTGGTGCTGCTATCAAATTTGAATGAGGAAGGTGTCATAGGTGCTACTGTGTAAGTTGTCAGTTTGGTGTCTTTATTAGTTTTTTTGTCTTTTGGTCTGTCTAGTTTTTTGGGTTTGTGGCTATTTCTGATTATGTGAGGTTCTTGTGTGGCCCTTTGATGTTTCTCTTAGTCTCAACTTTTGGTGGTTTCTATTTTTTTTGGTTTTGGTTGGCTTTATGCCAGGCATTGTAAAATTTTTTACTTTGCGGGATGGGGGCCCAATTCTAACCCCATAATGATCTAAAAAAATATGTTTATTTCTGTATTTTTATTTGCTTTTACGTTTTAATTCAAGTTTAATAATATGTTTATTTCTGCATTATACAATTTATGATATTTAATAAATTATTCATATCATATAAATAAAAATTAACTACTAAACTAGTAGTAAATATAATGATTATGCAATTAATAAATAATGTATCAATATACTACTAGTTGATAGAAATCAGTGAACAAAAATAATTAAATAAACTACCAAATAATAATAATAATAATAATAATAAATTAAAATGACTAAATTTACTACCAATTAATAGAAATTAGTCAATTAAAATGATTAAATATATTACTAATTGACGTCAAATAATAATTAAACTGATTAAATATACTACTAATTGACAGAAATCAGTGAATAAATATGACTAAATATATGATCAATTGATGGCAAAATAAGGATTAAAATGACTAAATATACAACAATAGATGGAAATTACTTAATATAAATGACCAAATATACTACCAATGGATGAAAATCAGTGAATAAAAATGACTAAATATACTACCAATTGATGGTAATTAATGATTACAATGACTAAATAAATTACTACCATGACTAAATAAATTAATACCATGACTAAATAAATGACTAGTTAACAATAATCAGTGACTAAATTAACGATTAAATATACTACCAAATTGATCAATCAAAACAACCAATAAATGACTAAAAATGGTTTAGTCATAAATTTGGTCATGTTATAAATGACCGGCAATAAACTACTAATAGTCACGTGACCAAGCTTAGTCATTTATATGCAATTTTTAGTAATTTTTTTAGTCATTTATTGTTGTTTTTCTATTAGTGTAAATATTACTATGCAATGTTCCTACATAATGTTTTCATACAATGTTCATCACAAATGTTCCTACACAATGTTTTTAATAAATGTTCTTATGTAATGTTCATGTGTTATGTTCACACATAGTGTTCTAGCACAATTTTCCCAAAAATGTTCCTTGCAAATATTACCAAGTAATGTTCCTCACAAATGTTCTTATGCAATGTTCCTTCAAATATTCTCACATAAAGTTCCTCCAAAAATTTCATGTGTAATGTTCCTTTGAAAAACAAAGGCATTAATTGTCTTCTAAAATCAAAAGGAAAATAAAACAAGAACTTAAAGTATTTTAAGTAGAAATATCATGGTCCAAATCTTAAGAAAAATCTAATATTTTGTGTCACAACGAGTGGAGACTTAGTGGGGTAATACTCCTAAGTATTTAAAACCCCATAATTTTTTATATTTTTTTGGTTTAAATTATTAATTACACCATTAGGACTTAAGTTTACTTAGTAATAAGATTTTTTAGGATTTTTTTTCCTTATTTAGTAAATAATGTATTTAGAAATGTAACTTAGTGAAAGTTCCACACCCTCCTATCTAAATACACTAAATTTTAATTGGCACACCAAAGTGAACTTTAGGTTTCCACTTACAACCACTTGCATTTATGCAACCACGTATATTTATAAAGATCTTTGGGTTATATATGTGTAAGTCTCTCCTCACCCATTTTAGAAATAAATTGTGTTATGTAAATCCTTTATGTTATTTATTATATAAGAGACCTTTATCATTTTTAATACTTTGCTTTAGATAACGTTGTGTGTGTGGCTCATTATAGAAGCATGATCTTGGAGTGTAGAAGTGTTGATATAATTTGAGTGTTATCAGTCTCTCTTATTCTTTGATATGGTATTAGAACGATGTTGTTGAAAGAGTTATCACATTCATGATTCAAGGAAAGGAAGAATTAATATTTCACATCCCATAACTTCTATTCTTATTTTATATTTTTGTTTTAATGAACTCTCTTTCCTCTTCCCTTCTGATTTCATTATAATTTTTATGTTTTTTCCAAAAAAATGAATTTTTTAGCACTTTAAAGCGGGTGTGCTACAAGTTCATTTTGGAGATATTTCACTTGTTCCAATGCCTCTATAAGCTCTTAAAAACCCCTGATGACTATAAAGTGACATGGGTTTGAAAATTTAAAAAACACATTTTTGCATTTTAATCCTTTTTTAATTTTTTTCTTCTAAAAAATTTAAAAATTTAGGCACATATATTTTGTTTCACTTTCCAAAAAATATAATAAAGGGGGTTTGATTTCAGTTTAATTTATTTTTTATTATATTTAAATATTTATATCAAAAAAAAATTAAAGATTGGTTGACTAACCGCAGGTTGGCCAACTCCCAACCACGCCAATTCCCCCGCACTATCCCCCCACATACCCTATTCCACAATGAAATTTTATTGGTTGTTATGTAGTTTGTAGCCATTTGTCCACTATGTGGCATGTCGAGATTGACTATTGTATAACATACTGACATTTAGCTTGTTAGAGACCATTAGTTGTTGATTGTTGGTGGCCTACCAATGACCTTCAGTTTTCGTTGGCATGGCTCAACAACCCTTAGGGTGGCCCCTATATTTTTTAATTTTTTAAATAGAAAATAACAATAAAAAAATCAACCTTATATTTAAATCAAAATAAAGTTTTGTCAAATCTATATATGACTTATTTCTTGGTATACTTACTATCTAAATTTTGTGAAAACATTGTAATTGGAGTAGGTCAAGGGTTCAAAACTCCCTCAATTTGTTTATACTAAGGATAACTTATATAGGCATTTTTTATTGATGAAGACTACTAAGTGGGCCTGGTATGACAGGGGGTCACACCCCCCACACAATGTTTTTTTCATGTCAACCTTTTTGTCCCACATTTGGGCAAAACTTTAAATTGTCTTTTCTCTACACTAGGAGCTCATTTTCGAAGTCATTTTTTTAATGTACTTATTTTTGCATGCAAATTTTATTATTTAACTATGTAATTATAAATAGGTTTTTTTTTTTTTTTTTTGGTGGGAGGGGTGGGGGGCGGGGGGGGGGAGGAGCGCAAATTACTTGTGAACACACTAAGTATAAAGTAGATTTTTTTTTTTTTTGGGTGGTGGTTTGGGGGGGGAGGGGGAGGAGGTACTTGTATTATTAGCACACTTGAGGTTGTGTCAAAGCACTTTTTACATGTTATCTTCTTTTTATGTGTAACACCAGGCATACTTGTAGTTCTTATTTCTCGAGCTTGTGCCTCTTGTTTTGGAATTATAATTTGGACATTGTCATTGATAATCCACTTATGCTCACTCCTTGTAACTTCTATGCTTGGAGATAAAAAAATTATTAACATACTAAGAATTAAAATATTATATAGAGTCACTATTGACACAAAACTAGAGCCTATATAGGTCATTGAGAATATCAAGTGGTTTAATCGGTGTGACAAGGCCTTTGGTCTCATATGTTTTTCTGTGTTACTTGAACTATTATTTCACATTGAGTCTAGCACTTATGGCCTTTGGTCTCATATGTTTTTCTGTGTTACCTGAACTATTATTTCACATTGAGTCTAGCACTTATGTAAATGTTACATAGACAAAGCTAAAATAATTGTATGAAAAGACTGATAAAATTAGGGGTAATCAGCTTGACTCAGATCTTATTTCTATCAATCAAGTTAATTTTGATAACATTCAAGACTATATCTTAAAAATTCACTCTTTATAATTACAACTTAAAGATTGTAGTATCAAAAAAAATATGTGTAGCCTATCCATCAGGATTTGTCTAAATTAGATAAAATTTATTATAACCAATATTATTAGGGTTCTACTATTAAAATTCCCACATTTGATGAATATATGTAAGGTTGATTTGTGAGCAAGACAAGCTCATTCAAATGGGCATTATTTCTAAATATGTAAAATCACATGTTATTTTTTAAAGTAAACAAAAACTTCTAAATCACCTCCAAAACAACATAATAAAAGTCCAAAACCACTATCATATAAGCACAATTATACTTTTTCATCTAGTGCTTCTAAGTTAAATAATTATTTTGTGAAAAAAAGTAGCTTTATGGAGTAAATAGACATCTTAAATCTAGATGTTTTAATAAACTTGTTATTCTTAGTGAGGAAATGAAGCCTCACAAGCTTAATGTTCAATCTGCTTATAACTCTTGTGATAAGGGTAAGGAAAAATCCCTTTCTTTAATTTTTTTTACTACATCATCTGATCATGAATGGGTACTTGAATCCGAAGCCATTCACCACATGGCTCGATCTAACCTTTAATTTTTGTTACTACATCATTTTATCATGAATGGGTACTAGAATCCAAAGCCACTCACCACATGGCTCGATCTGACACTTGTTCTCAAAAACATATATTTTTGGATGACTCTTATTAACTAAATATTCAAGGACAATGGAATGTGGATAATACCAATGACACTTTCACAAATGTCTTTTTTCTACCTTCTCTCTCAAAAATTGTCCTATCTATTTATTAGATTACTCAGGCAGGTAAGACAATTGAGTTCATTGATTCATCAATCATTCAAGAGAACAATGATCTTTCTCAAATAAATTTAGTGGGAAAGGAAGATTATCATGAAATATTGTATACTTTTTCTCATTTTTTATATAATTCTCATTCCTAGGTATTATTTACTCACATAGATAAATCGATTAAGTTATAACATGAGTGGTTTGGCCATTTGAACTACCACTATCTTCAATAACTTCATCAGCACATCATAGTCACTTGTTTAACTTCCACTAAATTTTATGATGGTGTATGTCCATAATGTGTCCTTGGTAAACATTTAGATGATAATTATGTGAAATGGAAAGCATGGAGAGCATATGAGGTTCTTCAACTTATTTATAGTGATATTTTAGGTCATTTTACAACACCTTCTTTTGATTAGGTCAGGCCAATTATTTGCTTATTTTTATTGATGACTTTTTGAGGCTACTTATTCTATTTTTTTAAGCACAAGAGACAAGGTTTTTAAACTATTGTTGAATTAAATACCTTTGTATCTAGAAATTTCATCAAGTGTTTGCGGAAAAACAATGGTGGAGAATATGTGAATTTTCTGTTTATTAACTTTTGTGCCACTCATGGCAACCAACTACAAAAAGTTCCATATAGTCTACAATAGAATGGCATTGTTGAAAGAAATAAACACACACTCAAATAAACCTATAATTTTATGATTCATTCAAGTGGTCATTCTCCTTCATTTTGAGTTAAAGCTATTAGTTATGTTAATTATCTTCAAAACTACACTCCACACAGATAAGTCAAGGCCTTGACACTCGAATAAGCTTGGAGCAAAAAGAAACCTTAAGTTAAGCACCTAGTAATTTTTGAATGTACCACATGGGAACACATTATTAAATCTAAATACAAGTATTTGCTACTTTAGAGAAAACATTGCATATTTATCGAATATCTTATGGTGTCAAAGGCTATTAACTATTTTATCTAGATACACATGAGTTGATCATTTTTTAGAGTTTTAATTTGATGATCATCCTCCACATGTTGTATCATCTAGTCCCACCTCTTCTTCCATATTTGGCATGGCTTCTAATTCTAGCAATAATACTGAGGATGACAAGCCTCATGATGATGAGGATCCTTCTCCACCACTTACACATATTCTCACTCCTTATACTCTTCCTCAATGTGCTTGAAAGACATAAGAATTGTATTTTTCTCTTTGTGGTGATCATGCCAATACTCAAAATACTTGAGTAAATTATAGTGTACTACCTCATGCTTAAATTACCATAAAATCATATCATTATCCTTCATTGAGTGTAGTGGCAAATTAGAGTGGGACATAACCATGTAAAAAGAGTATGGTTATCTTATGAAGAATAATACTAGGGATTTACTACCTCTTCTAAAAGTAATAAATATGGTTTATTTCATTTAGATTCATGGAACCAAATATACAGTAGATGATAGTATTGAAAAATATAAAACTCAGGTCATAAAAGTATTTTCCCAATTAGAAGTAATTAAGTACTATGAAACCTTTGCCCCACTTCATAAAATTAACTCCATCTACATTGTTTTCTCTATTACCACATCTCAAAGATGGATAATACACTAGATGGATGTGAAGAGTGTTTTTATTCATGGTGACCTTCTTGAAGAGATTTACATGGAACAATCTCCTAGTTTTTTTCAAGACTCCTCACTTTTATGTCGGTTAAATAGATCACTTTATGGCCTTAAGAAAACTCCACTGACATGGTATGAGAAGATGGAATTCTTCCTTATCTCATCAACATTATATTGTTTCCATTCTAACCCCATTTTCTACATTCAACAACATCATGGTGAGCTTATCTTGATTGGTATATATGTGGATGATCTTATTTTAATAGGTATCTCATATTCACTTCTTTGAGATGTGAAGTCTTCCCTCTATCAAATTTTTAGATGTAGGGCTTAGGCACTTACACTACTTTCTTATTTTAGAGATCACATACACTCACTCTGAGATCTTTCTATCACAAAAAATATTTTATAAATGTTTCACATGTTTGATTATAAATTTATATCCATGCCATTTTTTTGTGGAGTCAAGCTTTCAACCAAGTGTTATACATCCTTGGTTGATGTTACCATGTATAAGTATCTAGTTCTTAGCCTTGTTTATTTTATTCATAGCCATCTTGATATATTTTTTGTCATTGGCTTAGTTTTTCACTTCATTCAAGAACCTCATGAGCTTATTTGGAAAGCTAATAAGCAGATTCTCTAGTATAATAGAGGCACTAATACACATGGAATTCACTATTCAATAAGTTCTTATATAGATTAAGTAGGCTACACTAACTTTGATTTAGAAGGAGATCATGATAAGTGAAAATATAGTTCAAAATATGTATTTCATCTTGGCTCAAGCCATGTTGTCTAGTCAAGTAAGAAAAAACACGTTATAGTCATTTATTCCACAAAGGCACAATATCAAGGAACTTTCAATACTGGCATAGAGACTATTTGGATCTGTCATATCTTGCCAATAATTAGCATTGAAAAACATTAGCTTATTGTCATTTGGTGGGACAACCAGAGTGTTATTCACATATCCAAGAATCCTATGGATCATCAATGCACCAAACATATTGAGGTCTACATGCATTATATTCATAAATTGATTCATGAGTAAGTCATTAATCTTCAATTATGTTGCATAAAGTTTTACATGATGAATGTATTCACTAAACCCCATTAGTGTGTTTAATTATGTTCATCTTTGAGAACTCATATGGGTGAAATAAGTTGTCCTTGGAGCGGTAGTATGAGTCCCCCTTCCTTATTCAACATATTGTACAAGGGTACCTCACCAGACCTTATTATTGGGACCCATGTCAGATGTTGAGCCTCAATTTTTTTGTAGCCTACCTAAGTTTCACTTAGGGGTTGTTGGTGTAAATTAATAATTACACCATTAGGAATTAAGTTTAATTATTTAATAAGAAGATTTCTTAGTATTTTTTATTTTTTTATTTAGTAAATAATGCATTTATTAATTCCACTTAGTCAAGTTGCACACCCTCATGTCTGAATACATTAAAGTATAATTAGCACACCAAATTTGAATTTAGATCTCCACTTACAACCACTTGCATTTATGCACCCACCTGTATTTATGAGGATCTTCAATTTATATATAATGAATCCTCTCCTCGCCCATTTTAGCAATGGGAAGTATTATGCAAATCTTTTATGTAATTTAATATATAAGAGAGCTTCATTATTTTGTCAAATTTACTTTGGATAATATGTTGTGTGAGGATAATTATATAAGCATGATCTTGGAGTGTAGAAGTGTTGATACAGATTGTGTGTCTTCAATATCCCCTCTTCTCCAATATAATTATCATGAACATAACAAAATTTTTATGAAAAAAATGAACAAAACGGAAAATTGAAATAGATATATATTACCATTCAACATAGTAATCCTTATCATCTTTATAGATTGTGTGTATGATTTTACAATGATTTTTTTCCCATTTTCATAAGATTTGTTTCAAATATTAAATACAACTTGAAGTGTTTTTTTCATTTTTTTATATAAGTCTAATCTTTTTCTCTATAATTCTTATCTTTTAATAGCAAGTCTCATGGGGTGCTATGAACCACTTCGATGCCATCCAGTTGTACATATTCCCTATATAGATACCTTTGGTTTTATTATATGGAGAACATTTGGTTCTACTCTAGGCCTTGATTCATTACCAGTATCCATCTATAGTCTTTATGGAGATTACCTGAGTCATCCCACTTTTTTCAAACAAAAAAAAAAATTCTCTTCTTTTTTGAAAGGAGTTTGAGAGCTAAAATTAGCTTGGTAAATGAAATTCATTTCCTTATAATTATAAATATTTCACTCATATTATTACTCACCTCAATTTTATTATCTCTCAAATAAGTCTTATATGGGTCAAACACTTAATTGGTCTTTTCCAATGTGAATTCTTTCTAGTAGTACATAGTAACTTCAAAACAGTTTCGAAGAATCTAAAAAACACATTTTTTCAATTAAAATTTGAATTGAATCATCTCTTATACATTGATTCATAATTTTAAATACCTCATTAGCAATCCATAATCATAAGTGCAGGAAAAAAGAACCTATGATAAACTATGAGAAACATATCAATGGTCATGATGACCTTATTTATTAGAAACTAACTAATTACAAAAAATTAAAGGGAAATTAAAGTAAAAAACAAAGTAAATTAATCTAATTTAATCTAAATAAATAAAATTAAACATAAATTAAACTATGTTAATCTAAAAACTACCTAAATCAAAGTTAAAATAGTTTCAGAGGGAGGGTTTCGAACATTGTGTGTAAAATTTCCCATTCACTAATAAAATAAAGCTTCTCCCATTTGAATTTCTTAACCTGATGGGAGAATCATTTTATTCCATTAATATTTAAATCAATTCACTTAATTTAAATTCAAATATTTTTTATGGATGCGTTCAACATCATGATTTTCCTCAAAAGTGAAATCTGAATACATGTAGGCATTTGAGATATTTCCTCAAATTTCAGTCAGGTATAAGCATGCAATTCATTTACCCAGATTTTTGTGACTATGATGTTTGAAACAAGATGTTTTATAAATACCCACTCTTCATGTTTTGGATCAACTGTTAAAGATGCATTTTCTTTTACTTTTCCTTATATGCATCCATTGTGCTCTTATGGATCTAAAATTTGATCATCAAAACTTGTTAAAACCTACACATTTTGACATTAAACATCATTTAAAGCATCTCTTTTCATTTTTTTAACAATGTCATGACTCATAAAAATGGTCTCAAGTAATTTTGTTGGACAAAATTTGTATAAGACACTAATTTCTCCATATATGTTTTTAATTTATATGGTTTATAAGTTTCCTCTACATCATCTTCAAAGTTTGAATCATTTTTATATAAAAAAATCAAGTGTATTTACAACAAATATTGTGATTTGTTTAACATAAGAGCTTATGCATGCTTGAATAGATTGAATGGGAGCAAAAATATCATTTAATAATTGGATGTAGGAAAATTCAAATTTAGTTGAGATTGTTGATTAGTTTGGTTATCTAGCATAATGTTTTGAAAAAAAGATTTATTTTTCACATGGCCCTTATCTAGATGTGAAAATTGGTTGTCCACCTTAATAGTCTCTATACAATCCAAATGTAAAGTGTCTAGAATAAAGATTATCAGAAAATTGGAGGTTAATGAATCTAAAACATGCAAATGCATATAGAAAACTATTGTATTTGAATGTTTATGGTTGATTGGGATTTTGTTTTACTTTATTTGAAATTGAGAACTAAAATATCTAATTATCTCATGAGGTTATATTTTAATCATATGAGTTCTTTCATAAAAATATAATCATCAATCCTTAGACCAAATTGAAACGAAAAAAAAAGACATCTTTAGAATGCTTCCAACTAGTAATATAATTAGGTGTTGAGTCTAAAAACCAATCAAAATTTCTAGAGTAAAAAGAAATAACTTGCAAGCTAAATCTTTAAATCTTGCATTCATAACATTCACAATACATTTATAAGCAACATGATGATCTTCCATAATTATTTTTCTATAGTTTTGAAAACTATGAGGCATTTGAATGCATTCTTATAAGAAGCATGTTTGATACCAAGGATATTTATAGCTAATTTAGCAAGCCAAGTCATATTCTCATATATATATATATATATATATATATATATATATATATATATATATATATATATATATATATATATATATATAACAAGAAATTAAAATAGAGCCATGTTTTATATGGGAATCGAAACTATCAAAAATTCCCATCTTAATATTAGTTATTTTATACAAGTTTGACATATAAAAAATTGATGACTATAAATACCCTCTTGTTTTAGGGCCTACTAGTTTTTAACAATCCCAAGGCACAAGTTGCATTTGTGTCTCAAAAGAGTATTAGTATTGAAAATAACTTGATGAGCATGTGGCTTAATACCTCTTATGGGATGATAATATGAATCTCAATCTTACAAAAATTACTCAAAGATAGAAAAATTAATCTACCAAATTTAAAGGAAACTAATATGATTTGATAAATTTTTTGGAAACATTCATTACAAAACTCAAAATAAAATTATGGGTAAGGATAAATAAGTTTTAATATCAATAATAAAATCAAGGTGAACTATTATCAAGTAAAAATCACAACAAACTAATATTTAAAGACACTAACATAATTCAGTCTATGTTAACCATGGTACAAGATCTTAATATATAGGATATATTAAATTATGCATAATCTTTAGATTTCTTCACTAATTGAATAAATTGAATTATACTTTGATTTAAGTAAAGACACAACCAACCAATCACTAAAACAAGAATAATTAATATAAATGTCGATACATTGATTTCTTATAGATTGTGAATTACATAGCACAACCATTCATCCAAAGTAATCAAGACCTAAACAAATAAGAATAGGTAATTTAGAATACAAAAACATAAAATAACCACTTCCAAAAAATCTCAAGAGAAGCACTTAATTTTTCAACAGCATAATACTTATATCATTTAAACATTTATGAGATAATGAGATTCTTCCTTTTATTACTTCTAAAAAAACCAGTTTTCATAATGGACACTTCTTTGTGAATTTTTTATATTGAAGGTTATTCCCATTAGGAATTCACCTAACAATCGATTTATATTTGAAATAATACTGTGAGATAATTTTATATCAAATAAATGTGGTCACACCCTACATGCATAACATTTATTTTATTAGTTACTAGTTTAATTTAATAAAACTCTGGATGTAAATAAAACACATGGGTTGAATTATTTGTTCAACTTGCATTCTTTATTACATGCTTTATTCACTCTTAAAATATATGCTTGAACAACTTCTTGATTTGGCATAAATCCTCCCAAATTTATGCTCATAGTGTAGCTCTCTAAATTATATTTCTAATGATTTAAATGAAAATGAAATTGGACTCGCGCTATAAAAATATGGATTAAAACAAGTGTTTGAAGTTTTTATAATCTTGCATGAATTGTTCTAGCTTTTCATGAGCTTTCCTAGTTCTTGGCATGAGATTTTATTTAAAAAATAAATAAATTGTGTTTTAATTTTTATAAAACACTTATCTTTATTTTATTTTTATGCTTAAATCATTGATTCACATGAATCCATGCAAATGTTCTCCTCAAAATTTCTCACACAATGTTCTTATGCAATTTTTATTGTAGATGTTCTTGTGTAAACTTAGCCTCAAATGTTCTTGTGAAATATTCTTTGAAAATTTTCTAATGAAACATTCTCCTAAAAATTTTGCATGCAACGTTCCTACACAATATTCCTCATATGCAATATTCCTATAAAACGTTCTCGTGTAATGTTATTTTACAAAATCATCTACAAATGTTCTTATGCAATGTTATCTTATAATTTTATTAGGCATTGTTACCCATAAATGATCTTACACAATGTTCTTATGAAGTTTTCCCCTATAATGTTCCTGCATAATATTCTTGTGCAATGTTACCCAAAAATGTTCTTGCATAATGTTCCCATGTAATATTTTTGCAAAATGTTCTTACATAGTGAGTTCTTAAATACTTGGGATTATTCTCCCTATATTCATCATTTTATTGGTAAAATAAGTACATCTTGCATAATGTTCCCATGTAATATTTTTGCAAAATGTTCTTACATTTGTGAGCTCTTAAATACTTGGGATTATTCTCCCTAGATTCATCATTTTTATTGGTAAAATAAGTACATATTTATATATAGATCCTTATCCATAATTTATTTATAAATAAGAATGTTTCTTTAGTGGTTGTATTCAAATTAGGGTTTGTCTAATTTGAGAATATTCTTTATAATATAAAGATGTCTTCTAACCCCAAAATTTCTTACTTATCTATATTATAAATTAGAGGGTATGGGTGAAGGTTACATATACATATGCATTGAGATTAAATTCCATATCATTTACGCATAAGTTTGTATACACATATTCAATGAGCTTAATTTGCATATCATTTACACATAAGGTTGCATATACATATGCAATGATCTTAATTTCCATATCAATTACACATAAGGTTGCATATACATATGCAATGAGATTAAATTCCATATCATTTACACATTCCAATAATATAATCACAAATATTAAATGATGACATTAAAATATATAACATAATTAAATAACATGTGACATCATCTCATAAATTAAGTACTCACGTACAACATAGAGCAAGAAATATAACATCATATATAACAAATTCAAATAAGTGTTTATAATAATAAAATTATTAATCAATAATAGGGGCATGTTACCCCTATGCCTCAACATCATCCTCATCATTGTTATGTTTAGATCCCTTATAATACAAATCACAACTATTAGCATTATGACTTTGGGACTTAGACCTACTACATCTCTCTTGGTCCTCATACACCACTAATCTTGTTTGTGGGTCTGTGCACTCACCTTGAAAAAAATATACTCTGTAAAATTATGTTGACTAATATTACTACCACCAAGTTGTGGAGGCATGTGTTGCCTATGAACTATGTTTTAAGGTCATTCAGCTAACTAATAATTGTCATATAGGTATTTGTAGCAATAAAAACACAATAAAATAAAGGTGCATGCATGCTTTTAATATCTTCTACTCACTAAATTAATCCACTTGGCACCATATCATCTAGGATATGCCTTATCAACATGCAAATTGAAGTATCAATGGTTGCAATTCAATAGGCATCCCCTATAAAATACATGATATTTACAAAAAGAATTAGTAACTATTTTAAAAATATGACAGTGAATTAAAAAAAAAACATATTTATCCTTAAACCCATCTATGGTAGCTACATCAGGTTGTCCAATTGCCTAGCCTTCTCCTCCACCATCACCCATGCCCACATCAATAATTTATTGAGGCCTAACTATAGCTCCATCTACTATAATAAGAAACAATAAAGGCCACTATGCCTACTTCCACCAGTGTGTGTACTCATCACTATACTCTACATCATCAATGTCAATTATGGGCATTATGTGATCTGTCTCCCCCATAGGAATCAATGTTAAATTCATGACACTAGGTCAATCTCTATCCCATATACACCTAGTTACCCTATGGTTACATGACTTACCACATGCCATCATAGGCACACCATGTCTGATACCAAACTGAAATGTAACACACTCATACTAAAACCTCTCATAAACACTTAAAAACTTGTCATGTAACCAAAATATAACTCTCATGTGTTATACTTTGTATAATCCTAAGGTAAACCTTCAAACCCTTTGTACAATCTCCATATAATCATATTCAGAGTCAATCGATCAATAAAAACATGATCTCCTATGGTGCTCCAACTAGTATCATCATTGTCAACCCACCTCTATGCATATATCTAGGGATGGGCCCAATCTACACAAGGATCTCCCACTATCCATGTGAATACTATATGCTCATAGGCCCATTCATGCAATAATATGGTCATCCATAAACCTCTACTATAATCCTCTTGGGTAAACTTGTATAAATCTATGTAAAAGTGAGCCAACATTGTGTACCCTAAAGAAAACTTGATAAAATTCTTCTAAATATCATGTACAATCTAATGCATACAATATGATATCACCGCGTCGCTTTCATCCATAGTTATGAAAGAAGTAAAAATAACACATAAATACTTCTATAATTTTAAAACATCTAATAATAAAATAATTGTATCACCTACCTTATAGTGTGTTCCTCAGGCATGTACAAACACGTATAAGTGAGTGTACCATTGTGAGCCCTATCCCTGAACACCATGTAAAATATCACAAGTGCCCACCACTAGCAATTTTAAAATATTCCAAACATCCTTTGGGGTCATTGAGATCTCTATAGTTAGAATCCATAAGGTATAAGTATTTTCTTTCCACTTCTTGGCTAACATAATAATGAGATGCATGTCATAAGGCATGGAACAAGGTGTCCACAATGGCCTAACCCCATCCTATTAATTATATATTGTGTTTCATTAGTAAGAGCTAACCCTCTCATTGTCTCCATATGTAAAACTTGTTGAAACACTTGAACATGCATATCACTCTACAAAAACACAAAATCTAAATCATATCCAACTTGTTTCAAGAATGCAAATCAAATATAATCATTCAAAATATAATGACATAAATTTTCATCGTTCATATATTCTTTCATCATAGACTATACCCTTGCACTAGAAACCTCTGGTAGAATCCTAGACAAATTCGATAATAGTTAGACAAATCTATCAAAGGCACGATGCTTTCGGCAAACAACTAAACCTACCTATAAATGCCTAAAAATTACAATTTAAAAAAAAATTAAAATGTGTATATTTTTAGAACTTACCAATCTTAAAGGTTATTCAGCCTACAATGCAATCTCTAGTTGCTCAAATCATGTTGGAATCACCTCTTGTTGTAGTGGCATTTTGACACTGAAAGGCCAAATTATAATCAAACAAATTTCAAATAAATTTTAAAAACTAAAAAGTCAACCTATTTATAGTTCATCATTTTATGCTATAGGGTACAAATAATTAATTTTTTAATTATTTTTTTCCAAAATAATATATGTAATATCTTCACACATGTATATCAGTTTCCCTCTCGTTGAAATTGTGTTGGAATACATGTAAAACATTATTTTACACATTAACATTTTCATGATCATTTACGGTAGTATTTGAAGATAAAAAATTTGCTCACTTGTATATACAATATCATCCTTATACTTACTCTTTCCCTAATCCTAGTGATTGAAGGAAAATTCATATATATATATATATATATATATATATATATATATAGAGAGAGAGAGAGAGAGAGAGAGAGACAATACATGATCTATGTCAAGTGACCCTTGTGAATGTATTTTTTGCATTAGGTATTTATATGTTTATTATCAATTACTAAATTTGATAGGTTCGTTGAATGCATGTAATTTTGGCTTATAATTTTACAACTTGGAATTGGTATCGTTTGCCCCCTAATGGGTAGATATGACTACAAGTTTAGTGGTTTTTGATTTGTATAAATAATTTACAAAGGAAATATTGATTATTTCATTATATATATATATATATATATATATATATATATATAAACATATAAATACCTACTGCCAAAAATACATTCATGAGGGTCACTTGACACAGATCATATATTGTCTCATACACTTTTTCAACAATCAAATATATTTATGTTAACATTACCTTTCATAGTACTACATTCATGGCACATGCTTATTAGCTATTTGTGTCTTTTGATGTGATTGATTATCCAATCTCATACCTCATATCAAAACATTAGGCTTTCTCCATTGGTTCCGGTTATAAAATTTGGTCATAATGTCAGATGGATATATATTTATTCATATTGGGTCATAATATTAGATGGGTAAAAATATATTTAGATTGGTTCATAATATCATATTAGTGTAGATTATTAGATTGGGTAAGAGTGTCAGGTTGGTACAACTTTATCCATAATGGTTCAAATTATCAAAATGGTACATATTTATCTGTAAGGTTCATATTATAATATTAGTTTAGATTTATTCATATTGGTTCATGATATTAGATTAATTCATGAGACAAACATACATATATTGACATATTTCATGATATAGAAGACATTCTTTGTAAAAAATTATAGTATAAACATACACGAATTTATATATATTAGATAAAATATAATGCATATGCCATACATGATACATAACTTAAGATTTACAAATTTTTAGATTGAGCAAATTTAATGATAGATTATGTTATTGCATATCACAAGTTGGCACCGATTGGAGGCATCAACACTATTCATGCTCACACTATTACAATTTTTCTATTTTCAAGTTGGCACTAAAGGTACCAAGGGTATCATTATGAATCTAAAATATGTCTACAATGGTTGATTAGTTTACCGAGAATCACATACAAGCCTAATATGGATCCCCCATTTCATCTTAAATCTATTATATGTTTGAGATAAATTAAAAAATAGTCTGATCGAGATTATGTGTCACTCAGTGGTTGCACATTACTCCCAAAATTAGTTGAAATATTTTTCAATTATTTGTCCAAGAAAAAAATAAGACTAAAAACACCTTATCCCTATGGTTTAAGTCATTTGATGACCATATCATCTCCACTCCTCCCAACATAAAGATAGTCTTTGAGTGACGTAGTCACACCTCTATATAGGTATAATCATTCTTTAATTATATTTTGATTTATTATCATGACTATACTTATTTATATTTGAATAGTGATATATCTTATTATGTACATATTTCCTTGTAAATATATATGGATATTATGGAGCATTCAAGTAATGGAAAGTCTAAGTCCAAAGATTTCCAATGCCGGATTGCATTCTCTTCTTCCCTTTAAACCAATATTTGCAGTGCATTTAAATACAAGATTAGGGGTGACATTTACAGATACCCAAAGTTGGTAAAATATTTTTTTATATAATGTTTTTCATGTGATTTATATGTATTAAACCAAATTTATGAATAGGAAACTTATTAACACATTTTTATTGGTTTTTTGTGTTATTTTGTCCTTTACTTGATTATGATGTTTTATGTTTTCACCTTTTCATATTTATTTTCTCTATGACATGGATCCTTGGTCCTATTTTTACTTGTCTCTAAGTTTTCCATAGCTTTAGAATGAATCTAGTATTTATGGACAACTTTGTCTCATGGAAACATCCTAGTGTATCTTTCGGATCTACTTAGGGTCATGTTTCCATTTAGGGCACTTTATTGTAATTTTTTGGAAATTATTTAGTCATATTTTGTGTTCCAATAGTCCCCCAGTTAAAAATTAAGAACCCTATTTATTCAAATCCCTTACAGGCATCTAAGGACAAGCATTTTTTGATCACAAAAGGACATACAAAGTGCATATTAGTTTTAGTTTACTTCTTATCTACAAATATGAAACTTCTAGATGCTATATATATATATATATATATATATATATATATATATATATATATATATATATATATATATATAAAAGGAGGGCCAAGGATAAATAACACTTAGACTCGCATCTACATGATTTCACACACACTCAAATCAAAGACAAAACTACATGCAGTTTGAACCCTTTTCATAGTATTGGTAATGTAGGTGATTCTGAACTAGTCCCTAGGGATTGCCTGAGATCAATATAACCCAATCGATTAACCCATTTTATAGATTTCCTTGATCAAGTGTGTAAAGTTAGGGTTTGTACAAAAGAGAGGGAAGACAATATTATCTATGCAAGACTAAATGTGATTAAACATAGAAAATTCATCTACAAATGTAGACACACAAGTCTAAATATATAAAAAAATTGACTTAGTCATCTTAGATGAGTCCAACACATAGTAGATAACTTTGTTATCCATAGGCATATATGCACTAGTAGAATCAACTTAAATCATTTTCACATATCATTTTGTATCTAAGTTGATATAGAGGAATTGCAAGATATATTTAATAACTTCAATAGGATACAATGAGCATATTAAAGTTATATCTAGTTAATTACCTCTTATCCATGGCATGTATAATAAAATCATAGGTAACATTTAGTTCGTATGATTTTTTAGGCCAAGAATGGATGAAAAATAAATAATGTGAATTTAATGCAAACCAAAGTTATTGCATTAATGAATGAAGAGATAACACAATATTATATCCAAACATGTGGATATATATTTCATATTCCAAGAAAACTATTCAACTTTATATGTAAACTATCTATTTACCATTACGAAATAAAATCTCTACTACAATTACTCCTAAAATTAACTTATTATATACAATAATATTACATCCCCCCTTAATCTGTATGGGTTATTTTGAGACCAAGCATGCTTCTAAAATTTTCAATTTTTCTCTTCCAAGCGATTTTGTCAAGATATTTGATGATTGCTTTTTAGTAAGATAATGTAGCAATTTTACACTACCATTTCCTAGATAATGTTGAATCAAATGAAATTTGGTGTTGATGTTCTTAGATTGGTTGTGTAAAACTATAATTTTTCCATTTTAATTGTGGATGTGTTGTCAACCATGAGAGGTGTTGACAAAACATGTTGCTCCTGAAAATTTGAAAGAACCATTTTGAGCCACAAAATTTATTTGATTACCTTTGAAGTTGCCATGTCTACTCCCGCTTCCTCATGGGGCACTCCGGGTTGAGTATTCTAATTTTGTTGAAGAAAATTTTTGCACTTATTGTTTCTTTGATTTCCAATTGACAATTGTTGTTCCCAAGTTTATCAAAAAAATTGAAGTAGATTTCTCATCTTCAAAATCAAAAACATAGTCGTAATTTGAATATTTGACCAATTTGAAGTCCCCTGCCCTAAATTATTTTAACCCAAAATCATGTGTTAATTTTAGATATTGAAGGACTCGTTTTGCTACTACCCAGTGACTTTCTCTAGGTTGTTACATGAATTGAGAAAGAATACCAACAATGAAAGAAATTTTTGGTCTAGGTGTGGTCATACAGATCATACTCCTGATGAGTTATCTACTTTTAGTAACATATAATAAATATATGGTATCTTTTGATATCAGTTTCATATTTTGTTCCTATGCATACAAATAGGCTTACAATCTATCATTCTAAATTTTCTCATTATTTCACCAATATATTTGTGTCGAGGGATGAAGATATATTTTGATTTTTGAATCGCTTCAATAGTAATGAATAAAACCTAGATTAGTCATTTCAAATCCTTTTCTCAATTGTGATTTGACATTTGTAGTGTATCTCTCATAATTTCATGTGATGAGCAGATCATCCACATACACCACTAGAAATTAAAAAAAAATTGACAAAAAGACTTGCATCTTCAAACTCAAAACATTTAAAGTTCATTTTTAGGTGTTGAGTGAGTTTGTTGTACCATGCTCTTGGGGCTTGTTTCAAACCATACATCAATGTCTCCAAATTTCACACTTTGTGATCTTAGTTATTTACTCTAAAACCTTCAGACTAAGTCATGTACATTTTCCATTTGATATCACCATTTAGTTTTGACGCCCATTTGGTGAAATTTCCATCTGTTATGAGTTTCCAAAGCCACATATTTCAAATGCTAGTCCATTCTGTTGTTGGTGCAAAGGCTTCATTGTAGTCAATTCATTTTGAGAAAATCCCTATATGGAAAGCCTTGATTTGTGTTTGTCAAGTGAGCCATCTACTTTATAATTATTTTGAAATACCCAATTATAGCCAATAGGTTTTCATCTGATTAGAAGATCAACCAATTTCTAGGTTTCATTTTCAACAAATACATCATACTCGATTTTCATATCATTCTCCATGCATCAAGCTTTTCAACTTATTTGAAGGAAGTGAGTTTTGAGTAAAAAACAACATTGACTTATTCTTTTGAAGGGCCTTCCAAGGTAAACTTTTATAACTTATCTTAAATTTCATCTAAGAATTTATCTAATTATTGTGTGGATGTGTGTGCACTTATAGTGTTTTGCCAACCACATCAGGTCTAACGTCTTTCAATGTTTGTTTAGCCCGTTTTGGTACCTTTTTTCAGTATCTTGTGGAATCACATGTGCCTCATTTGATTGATTTTAAGTGCTTTCATTTCAAACATCAGACCATCCTCTAATGAAGTTTTAATTTCTTTTACAAAGGGAGTGTCATTTTTAATTATAGTAGTCAATAGATATTCAATTGTTTCCCAATTAGATGTTCCCCTTCAATATTTAGAACCTCCATATCAACATAATTTAAAACATCATTTTTTCATATTTCTCCAGTTTATTCAATTGTCAACATTTTTTTTTGTTTCTTGTATAGCTTCATCAATAATAACATATCTTGCAATGAAAAATTTATTGTTGTTCTCATCAAATAGCTTGTATGAATTTAAAGACTCTGAGTATCCCAAAGGCATGCATTTATGAATCTCATGTTCTAGTTTGTTCATTTTTCCTTGGGGTTCAACATGTGGATTTAAAAATTTGAAGATATCACACTGAAGGGAAATGACCACACAAAATTTCATATGGAGTCTTCATTTGTAGGGATATTGATGATGACCTGTTATGGAGATAGACTATTATTTAAGCTAATTTTACCTAGATATATAGATTTACCCCTTTGAAGTACAACATTTCATGAACCATGTTCATCATAGTTATGTTCATTTGCTTAATAACTCCACTCTATTGAGTGTATGGTACTATTATATGATTATTGATTTAATTATACTTGAGATAGGTTTCAAACACCTTTAACATGAATTCACCACCATTTTCAGTCTTGAGTGTCCCAATGTGGGAATCGCCTTTATTTTCAACCATAGTTTGAATCTTTTGAAGGCTTTTGACTTTTTTTAGAAAATATATCCAATTCATTCTGCTGTAATGATTAATAAACAACATGAAGTAATTGTGACCAGCAGTAAAAATAATTGGCAAAGAACATTGATAAGAGTGAACCAGCTATAAATTCATGTCAAATTTCCATTCTAAATTTTGAAATTGTTCTCTTTCATGTTTGTCTAATATACAAGATTTACACTTTTCAATGTTTTTGGTTAGTGTTGATAAGCCTACAACACCATTTTTATGCATAGTGAAAATGTTTTAAAGTGTGTGTACCTATGTATAACATGCCAAAGAATACTTGTTGGCCTTCCTTCTTCAGTAACATGAGAAAACATTATTGGAAGCGAGTGATTACCCCTAAGTTTTAGTAATTTGCCTTCCTCATATTTAGTTATAATATTGTGTTATCACATTTATTTGTGACTGTCACCTCTCCATCATCTAGTATAATGAAATGTCCTTGTTATCGAATGATCACAAGACAATAAGTTTATTTTTAACTGAGTAAGGTATAATATGTTTCATAGAATGAAGTCTGGAAGACCTAGGGAATTTTAATGAACTAAACCTTAACCTTGAGGTTGCAGACTTGTTTTATCTACCAAATATACTGGACCATAATTTTTTTCGTGAAAATCATATAAAAAGTGTCTTCAAAAAGTCATATGTTGTGTGGCACTAGGTTCTATAACCCATGAATTATCTCAAGTTAAATTCTTGGAGGCCTTATTAATAAGTCTGATTTATATTTATAGAGAATTAACAATGTTTACATAGGCTAGATAATTAAATTCAAACACAATATATTATAATATTCTCTCTCACTATTTTTTCATACACAAATGTCACAAGTACATATAGGTTATCAAGTTCCTATAAACTAGGAGATATATATAACAATACTCTCCATAATTCACTCACAAAGCTATATACAAAATATATTGTTACAGTTTTATATTTGAATAACTAACAATATAACCTATAATAAAACCACTCCTATTAAATACTTATTTACCAAAGTAAATACCAATGTAAAGATTAAATTCTAACATTCCCCACTTAGTGTTTACATGCGGAGAAAGTACATCTTTAAGAACTAGACCAAACATAATCGTATGCCAATGCATACTTTTAGGTCTGCATACTGCTATCTAAATTTTGTTGCACATGATCGCTACTATGTGAAGAATGCATCCCATATTTACTCTATGTGAATGCAACAAATATTATATTTTCCAATCATCTTCATAAAGAAGTACATTAGTTAAAGGATTTCTATAGTTAGATACACTCCTATACAACTATTGCCACATTCTCTTATATCCACACTCTCCTTTTCTTCAATCTAGTAGGAGAATGAAAACACACACAATACTAGAAAATGAGGAAAAAATCCTCATTATCATCTTATGTAGCCTTTGTTGATGTTTGTTTCCACCCAAATAAAAATAGTATAGATAATTTCCACTTCTACTGAAGAACTATCCTTGGCGTTAGCTGATTTGGCAAAAAACACGCCATATTAAAAAATAAAAAAAACACACCACACAAAAGATGTCACCAAATCATCTAGGGCCCGTCACTGGTGACTAAAAAAAGGTTCTAAAACCTCTATCCTTCATTTCCTCTAACCTCCAGTGTCTACTACTTACTTAACCAATGAAGAAGTGAACCATAATTATTTCCTCATTAGGTGTAATTCCCCTATCAATGTGAAATAATTCCTAGGATGTCAGGGTTGCCCAAAAATGCATCCTTTTACAAACAATTTTTTATTTTTTATAATTTTTGACAATGTACCCAAAAAGATTTTGACATTAGACTCTTTGACAAAAATGATAAAATTTATCAACTTTGACTTTTTTGAAATATAAACACTTTGAATTTTTTGACTTAACTCTTTTGACATAAAAATAACTCTAAACTATAACATTCAACTCATTTTATTTTGAGAATAATAGACCATTTACAACTAAAGTCTATAAAGCTTTGATCTGCCAATTCATATAAATGAAGGATATAAAAAGACTACATGCTTCAATAGTAGAGAAATACAAATTGGATACAAAATAAGACTCAACTGAAAATAATACAATAAATCAAATGCATAAATTGACAATACTTATGAAACTAAATAAATAAATTTTACCTCTATTGACCAAAACATCCTCGACTAACACCTAAATATACCATTTTGAGGGCTTGGGCATGTCAAACTTTATTCGTATGCCTTGAAGGAGTCCTAAAATCTATACATTAATATTTTTCCATTATCTAGTAATGGATTTTCATGAGTGATGTCTGTGAACAACGTGGTTGTATAAAAAATGATGAATTGAACGATCGGAATAATGACAAATTAAACCCACACAAAATTTCATGATTGTAGTAAGTCAAATTTATAGAGCTACACATGGGAAGAACCAGCTATGTTGTAATGGAGATGTTTGATTGGGTGTATATATTGACTTGGATGGTATATGGGATGCAATCAAGTCAATTACATGGAATGATAGAATCCACTCAAAGTTCTCAATGTTAGCTCCTTTGCTTTCAATGAAAAACATATCATTTAACTTTGATGATAAACTTAGAATCTTCAAGTGAAAACTAGTCAAGACTGAATGATTTGATGCACAGAGTGAGATATCTTGAGCTATTTTTACGCATGTGATAGATGGCACATGAAACTATTTAAAAACATGCTCATTTGAATCTTCCAAACAACAGACAGAATGGATGAATTTCTATGTCAATATCTAGGCTCGAATCAATGAATCATATCTTCATACTTTTATGGAAGGTGTCAACCATAGATTGATTATATTTAATTATCTTGACAACACAAAAAAATGTAGATATGAGCCAATTACTAGATGACTACTTTGTAGGTCTGAATAGATGATGGAATGATAGATATATAAATGCTACCACATGAATTAATTCCACTTATTTGACTAAAAAAATATGCTAAAGAAAACTTTAATCTCATATTAATAAATCTCATGTAGAGGGATAATTAAGAAGAACAATGATACTGCCCCATTTAACATTTCAATATCCAATGCCTGAACTAATACCAAATAATAAGTCTGGTTTAGATTTGCAAAGAATTAACACCATTTACATAAGATAGATAATTAAATTCAAACACAATATATTATAATATTCTCTCTCACTATTTTTTCATACATGAATGTCACAAGTACATATAGGCTATCAAGCTCCTATAAACTAGGAGATAGCTATAACAATACTCTCCACAATTCACTCACAAAGTTATATATAAACTATATTTTTACAATTTATTCGAATAACTAAAAATATAACCTATAATTAAACCACTCCTATTAATACTTATTTATCAAAGTAAATACCAATGTACAGACTAAACTCTAATAATTATTTTCTTTGTTAGAGATGGAAAGCACACATTCACAAGAAAACTGAGCGAAATCTGGTTCTAAGTTTTTCCTTTTTTATTTTTTTTACTTTTTTTCTGTAGGCTTCATTTTTTTCCCATGATGTTTTTCATTCATGGATCTCATCTCCTTTTCCTTTCACAGTGTTTTTAAAATAAATGTTGTTTTTAATTTTTCTTATATTAATTCTAACTATTATTTTTATCGAATTTTATGCCTCACTCTTTATTTTTCCCTTTGCCTCTATCATTTCTTGCATTCTTATAAGAATTTTCATTTTGATTAGCATAAAAAATTATTTCTCTTATGGACTCTATATTTCATCGAAATGTTCTTTCTCTTTTGGCCATTTTCTCAACCAATTGATCAAATGTGAGAGTCTTCGACAGATTTCTTGCTTGCAAAGACTCTAAGTCGGTTGAGTATGTATGAATAAGAGACTTTATGAAGGTGGTCATATACACATCATTTTTTACACTAGATACATCAACATCATGTTTGATTTCATGGATTTCATAATCCAAACTCATGGCATCACCATTTTTCAACATAAGATTGAATAGTTTCAACTACAATTATATGAACTCCAATTCTGAGGGAGAATCATATGAGTCCTTCAATTTTTCAAATGTTTCCCAAGGAGTGTTTCACCCTTGTATGTGATGAAAAACATCTATGCTTTTGAGGCCCTCATCAAGGCCAATGCCTTTTAATACTTCTACATCCAGGATAGCATCTCCTTTGCTTCTTTAATTTCAGTAGGTTGTTCATCCCCATCACAAATGTTGAACCACAAGTCACTGAATATGAGTGTATTCTCCACTTGTCTTGACCATTCTAATTAGGTACATTTTCCAGTTAGCGTTGTGCTAACAAAGGTTTTAATTTTATGCATGTTTGTTGTATAGGGATATGGAATGGTTCCTTATCACTCCAAAAAGGTTACCTTTTCTATATACCACACAACCGATATAACAAACCTCTCTATATACTTTCCATTTATATATACCCATCAATTGATGGAGGAATCTTGTCCTTTTTATTAACATGTAGATAAGTGAAAGAGATGTTAATGAATGTGAGAACATAATGGTGTGTGGTATTTAGGTAGTACATGAAAATGATTTACTCTATCTATAACACCCACTTAACTCTAAGTCCTCGTACATGGGTGTGATAATCCTAAATCCTAGGAGTATTCTTGGTTTTGTGATTTACATCTAGAAATAATCATAAATGGGTAACAAAGGGAATGGGAAAATGAAAATTTTCTTTATTTTTTGTTGGTGATTTATAGGGACAATACCACATTGTTGTTCTATCTATATCAGGCTATAATTGTAGTATTTTAGTCAAGACAACATGACTCATAAACATGAACTAGAGACACTATTGATACTAAACATTGTGATTTTATTTTTGTTTGCACAATTTGATTTGTTTTTCAAAGTTTGCTTGATTTTGAAAAAGAAAATAATATTTGGTTTGCCAATAACTTATTTATTATTTTTGACTAAGTTATATATATATATATATTTTTAAATTATTCGTTAAATTTTTGGCTTTTAATCGAAATGAAGGTAGAAAAGGTTTAAAGGAAACAAACTTATCTTAGCATATTATGTTTTCTTTGGTATTTGGTACCAATTGGAAGGTGGTTTAAACATTGAAACACCTTGGTTTTAGCTCTTATGTCAGTCCTTTAATGCAAATTTAGATGCCACATAGTGGGTCCAAAAATATTTAGAGAGGCACAATCTAGTTGAATGCCCTCATATACACAACCAAATCAGATCTAAATGTAACCATGTAACCCAAAAACTACTACATACATTCCCAAAATAGCCACACATAATCAATGGTGAAGAATGTGCAATTCAAACTAAGCAAGTACAAATACGTGCACATTTCATTAGCATGGAAATAACCAAAATATGGAAAAATGTATTCCTAAGAAATTAGATACATCCACACATGTCTGAACCAGTAAGATAAAGGAATTAAACTACATTTAAATTATCCTATGTTCCTTGTTACAACATCCACACCATCCTTTAGCAATCGAACATTAACATAAGGAGGTGAAACTCCCCAAAACAATTTTAAAACTCCACATAGACAACCTAAGATCATTGATATGCATTCCAAACAAGTAAAAACACCATGCAACTATTAAAATCAGCATTTAAAAAGCCTAAAATTTGAATGAAATGTGTTTGAGAAAAAAATTATTAGCTTACAATGAAAAATGCAATAAATAGAAAGAATGGAGAAAATAATTAATGAAGCATGTGCTCTAATACCAATGTTAGGCCAAAAATGGATGAAAAATATATAACATGAATTTGGTGCAAACCAAAGTTATTAAATTAATGAATTAAGAGAGATTACAATATTTATAGCCAAACATGTGACTATTCATTTCATATTCCAAGAAGACTATTCAACTTCCTACGTAGACTATCTATTTACCACTATGAGACAAAATGTCTCTTATAATTACTCCTAGGATTAACATTATTGTATACAATAATATTACATGATTATTTATATACATTTTGTAATATAAATAATTTATAAGTTTTATCTTGTTACATTACATTAATTAAAAATAAATTAAAACAATCAGAACACGGGTTTGTATCAACCATTGCCTATTTTGGAGAGATCATGGGAAGATATTAATATGGATTTTATGTCAGGATTTCTTGGGACATAAAGAGGACATGATTCCATATGTATTTTTTTGAATATGGTACATGTTCTTACTTGTAATAATATTGGTGATACAACACACATTACTAACATTTTTCCCAGGGAAGTTGTACGATCCAATGGATTTCCACACAATATAGTATTAAACAGGGATATGAAATTTGTTAGACACATTTGGAGGACAACAAGGAATGAACTAAAATACAAATCTAATGTTCAATTTAACATATCATCCTTAGATAGATGGATATATGGAGGTATCCAAAAAAAGTATTAGTAACCTAGTGCAATGTTTAACTGAAGGTATCAAATTCTAGAATGTGAGATTCAATTTTAACACAAGTTGAGTTTGCTTATAACAATCCAGTTAATAGGAGTATTGGGAAAAAAACCTTTTATATTATGTATGGGTCAAGTCTAAGAGGTGTTGCATAATTGTGTAACATCAAATATGAATTAAAAAATGTTGAAGTGAATGATTTTGTTGAGTATATGTGTGACTTACATCATCACGTGCATAAATAGTTGGAAACAAACACTATATAGTACAAACAATGGACATATGTTAACAGAGGATAAGTGGAATAGCAGGTGGGAGACTTAGTCTTAGTACACTTGAGGAAATAAATATTTCCAAAGGTAAATTATGACAAGTTAAAATGAAAAAATATTGGGACATGTAAAGTGTTATAATTTTTTTAAAGCATATGAGTTAAAATTACCTAAAGGGATAGGCAAATAACCTATTTTAAATTGGTATGTATATAAATGTATCATGAAGGGTAGAGTAGTGTAAGTAAAGATTCTAAAGAAGTTTATTGGAGAGTGTAGATGTTTGAGAAAATGCATAATGAATTAGAAAAGATGATTGATTCCAAATTCAGTAAGAAATCATGTGACATAGAGTATAAATAATACCTTGTAAAATGGAAAGGCCATGAAATTAAGTATGTGACATGGATAAGTACATCAAAACATGCAAAACAAGGAATAGTAATAGTAGAGTTATTAAAAAGCAAATGATTATTATCTCGTGTTTCTTTTTTAAAATGTGGTGTATGATGTAGGAGCATTTGGGTTCATTTCCAATATTAAATTAACTAAAAAATCACTTAGTATAACAATAATTCAAAGACAAGCATTACTACAATTTGCACAAGTCTTTATTTACACATAATTTCTTTATGTTTATTTGCATTAACTTTGTGTGTTTTTCATCCCTTTTTAATGTTTTTCATGACCTTTGTACATGCATATGTTTGTATTTTTATACACAAGTTTATTGTTGTGCATAATTTTAGTTTGCACAAGTTTATAGTTACATGCAATTTTGATTTATGTTTGTATTTTCTTGTAAAGTTTTGCATGAGAATTTTTTGAATGCCTTTTTTTAGTTCAATGTTAGTTTAGAATATCCACACATAGTTGAGAGTTTAAGTCTTGCAAGTTCCAATGTGTAGTCTTGTGATGTTTTATATAGGCAACTAATGCACAATATTGTGAATGTTTCAATGTGTTGTGACTTAGCTACATAACATGTCTTGTGTGCAACTTGTTCTAGGTACATATGTTTTTGTGATGTGTATGGTAAAGTGCTATTACATTTCCTAATTTTCAAAATTTAACTCTTTGAATCATGTAAGTTTGTTATGAATTCATTTAAGGTTAATTATGATGTGTTAAGGTGTATTTGAATTTTAATGAACATTTAATGTTTATGGCACATAATGATGTGTTACAAATATTTAATGATGTTAGTGGGTTGTAAAGCATTATTATAAGTAGGTGGGTATTATGCCTGTACAAAAAATCCCCTATGCTTGAGCTAGATAATCAGAAAGCTTAAGGATTTAGATCATAGTAGATATTATGAGTGATAGATATACTTGTAAATATCACAAGTTAGCAGACAAAGATATAAGGATCTATTGTAACACATCTCATTCAATATTACAATGTTATCATGTTTGTATGAAAATTTTAATTTCATATTATTGAAATTGAATGAAGAATTGAGTTCATTTTTATTGTATTTTGTTTTATTTACTTTCACTATATATTTTTTAGGGTTGTGTGGTTGATGGTTTCTCTTCATTTAGACCCCTAACCATGACTGCATCAAGTTAGCTACTAGCTCAAAGATAGGAATGATGATTTAGGATAAATTTTGGTTAAATGTTTGTTTCAAATTTCACTAATGATAATTTCTATTATTTATTTGATAAAATTAATAAGGAGCAAACCAATTATCAAGTTGTTTTTTTTTTGCATATAATTTTCACACTGTGTTTCCTAAGGGAAGATATTTTTTTGTTTGTTATCATTATTTAGGTGAATGTACACGTTGATAAGGTTTTTAATTACCATAGTGTTTTCAAAGTGGTTAATTTTTTTGGTAATTGGGGAAAATGTAACATACACAAGGAAAGAATTATCATTTAGGAAAATATCAATGTGGTCGAGTATTCCCATGATGATTCTCATTTTTTAGTATAAGTATGAATGATCAGAGGGTTGGGTACTCCCAAGATGATTCTCATTTTTATGTTAGGTAATCTCATATGTCATAAGTCACAAGAGGTCATGTTAGTATTACAGTAGATTTATGGCATGAAGATCAATGCCAAATGTACATGTAGCTATTTGGTAGGTTATAGAAGGAGGTGTTATAACTGCATAGTCATAGTGCTCTAGATCATCATTTGGTCCCATTTAAATTAAGGGGTTTATGTAGATGTCTAATGATCCAAATATTGTTAGATTAATATGGGGTATGCATCTCTTAGTGAGATACCCCATTTAGTGTGTTAATGTTTTGTTAGTATGTTAGTTATGTGGGTAGTTGTGAGTGGTTGAGTCATGTGAAAATGAGTTTTGTTATATAATTTTGTTTAAAAATTTATATGGTATAAACTATTTCTACATATCATGATTTTTCCCATTTATTATTAGTCAGTAAACACATGAAGCATGCAAGATAAAATAGAATATATAAGATCACATGAAACCTCAATATGACAAAGTAAATCACAAAATATATAACCATAAATGATGTTAATAGATGCCCAACATAATTCCCCTAGATCAAGCACGGGAGGTGTCACCAACCTAATGTGACTTCATAATTGTGTGTATATACCTATTGTATGGAATTTTTTCATATATTTAAACAATCTCATCAGTATCATGTATATAGATAATAGTTGAAGTATAATATATGTCAATAAGAAGATAATCCTAATCAAACAATGTTTATGCTAAAATAATTATAAACTAGATATTATTTTAGGAAAGGTAAGAAGTGAAAAATAACTCATATTACAGTGTAGAGAGTGTTATTCAAAAGGAAACTATATGCACATAAAAGGTAAAGAAGACAAAGCATTTGGATCAAACAGTTACAAAGCATTTAGATCAAACAATTATAGATCACTATAGTTTTAAGATTTTGTTTCATGAGAAAGCATACACACATTATATTATGCATAATTCAATGAATATAAAATATGATTCATAACAAGATATTAAAAAACTACCATATGGTAGGGCACTCTTTTAAACACTTATTATTAAACATACATTATAGAGAGTGATTCATTATAGAATTATTAAAGTGCAGCCCAAGGGGTTATATTACCTTGTGAATGTATTAGAGAGAGAGTTATATTGTGATGAGTTTTATAATCCAAATATAGTACATTCAAACCTCACGATATATCACTATTTATGGCATGTTCTTGATCATTCGTATGTTCAAATTTGGGATTATTATGTGCCTTGTTGTTATTTTTATAACCAATTCCTTGTTTCACTAGATGAACATCTGGAATAATTTGATTTATTATGCTTTGTATTTTTTCCAAGCCCTTTACCATTATAACACAACTTTTATGCACATTTGACTTCAAATCCATATTTATGAAAGTATGTTTGAACAAGATCAAGGCCTTTATTTTTTTTATAAATGTTGTATAAATTATTTTTAAGGTGCATTTTACCCTTAACATTATTTAATTGTTCTTCAATAATTTTAAATATTTGAGTTGGTCTTCCTTATTATTGAGAGTTAATATAGAGGGATCCAATATCATAGACACTCATTATCATCTCTATATTCCCCTTGCCCTATTAGTGTAAAAATTATCTTGGATAATTTTTCATCTATAATATAAACTTGGTAATCATTATCTTTATTATCCTCTTCAACATTATAACATGCAAAAAATTCAAATGTTGTCATTTGGTCCATTGGAATAAGTCATTGAGGTGCCACTGTAATTGATTTACATTTGTTCAATGAAGCTCAATCATTTTAGAAAATATAGATGACACATCATTTATGGAACATGTGTAGATAATTTCATCATGAAAGAACTTCAAATATATATGCATAGTTGATATGATAACTCCCATGTCATGGATCCAAGGTATTCAAAGAAAAATATTGTAACTCACATCATTATGTATAACTTCACATTCCATAGGTATATTTTTTGGTCTAAGTGATATATTCAATGTAATTTATCTAAGATCCTTTCTTACTTGATTTTCAAAACCCTTAACAATAATATATTAATTAATGATGGCTTATCTTCTTATGCCTAGTTGGAAGAGAAGGGATTCACTAAAAATATTTAAACCTAAACCATTGTCCATAAGTACTCTTTTCATCATTATGTTGTTGATTGTAGATTGAATGTGCAAGGGTAAATGTTAGTAAATAATATATTTTGAAGGTAAATGGTCATCATAAAAGTTAATAATATTCCCATTATCTTTCAAATATTTAACAATATAATAAAAATGAGATGGTTGAGTATAACTTAGAAAAGTAGTGTCTTCCAAGGCCTTGTAAAGGACATCCTTATAAATGTTTGATCTTGTAAGTAATTATACAATTGATATCTTTGCTTTAATTTTTTTAGTTGATCCATGATATCATAGTCTTTTTTCATATGAAATATAAGCTTAGGATCAAGGGAGGATATGTGAAGGGATATTATTTATAATATTTTTGGATCTAGTATGTTATTTATGCCACCTAACTACTTCCACTATTCTCATCTATATAAGAAATGCTTGTAGGATACTTATTAAATAAAATTCACATAAAAATATTTGTTAGAAATGCACCAAGGAATTTAAGGGTTAAAGGAATCTCAAAGTGATCCAGATACTTTGGGATAATTCCTCTTTTTTTACGTAAACAACATGCTGTGTATTTTTAGAATAACCCATAGTGGTGTTGTACCTTTTTAAATAAACCCGTGATGGGCCCATAATTTATCATAACATCACACAACCTGAATCCAAATATCAATGATTTTAAATGTGTCATATTTTATACATTTATCAATTCATTTCATCCATTGGGCATTTTTTGTATCTCTTATAACTGAGTTTTTTATAAATACAAACCCCTATGATAGACAAAGTCATTCAATGGAAGTTGGGTTCAGTAGTGAATTTTCAAGTCTTGAGTCCATGATTCAAAGTTTCATTATTCTCCTAGTTGGTGTTGATTATTAGGTGGTGTTGTAATTGTATAAGAAGTGTTAAAGAAGACAAAGTATTGTACAAGCTTTAACAATTTAGAATTGTAGTGTTTTTTATAAAGTCCACTTGATGGCAGTAAACCTATATTTGAGAATGATACAATGGAACAAGGAAGAGTAAGCATCTCACTTTGTTGTAAATTTCTCACATTGATTTTCTCCAAGACAAACTATTTAGTCATATATTTTATGTGCTCTTTCACCTACATTTAATTTCTAGTCTATTTCATTTACAACATCATATAATCTTTTTTTCATAAGAAAAGTAATGTATAATAGTAAAAAATAATCATGTCTGTGTTAGAAGTGAAAATAATTTCTGTTGGTAACTCTTATTATGGAATATCCATGTAGAGTGTGGATCATATTAGTATCAAAGATAACTTAGTCCCATTATGTATGGTTTCTATGTGAGTATTTTTTTAGTTTGATGCCCATTACCAAATAAAAAAGTGTTATTGGTGAAGGTATCCTAGTTCCATTTTAGAAAGAGATTCCCACAAGGAAATGGAATAGAGAAATTAGAGCCATGGCCCATCCTAGTGAAGAAGTATCTTCATCTGACAAAGAATAATTCCACAAGTTGGAAGAGGATATTGTTAGCATATCTCAATCCATGAGAAAACTTGATAAGATAGAATCCATTATGGGGATTCTCAAGGTGAATCAAGGTGTTTCTATAGATGGTTTCTATGTGAGTATTTTTTTAGTTTGATGCCCATTACCAAATAAAAAAGTGTTATTGGTGAAGGTATCCTAGTTCCATTTTAGAAAGAGACTCCCACAAGGAAATATAATAGAGAAATTAGAGCCATGGCCCATCCTAGTGAAGAAGTATCTTCGTCTGACAAAGAATAATTCCACAAGTTGGAAGAGGATATTGTTAGCATATCTCAATCCATGAGAAAACTTGATAAGATAGAATCCATTATGGGGATTCTCAAGGTGAATCAAGGTGTTTCTATAGAATCTCCAAAATTAGGTGAGTTTATGAAAGCTCTCAAACATGAGAAGGTGGAAGGAAAGACCCATATCAACCAAGTTCCATCGTAATTGAAATTTGAAGCAAAGATTAAGATTTAGTCATATGAAAGAGAGGTGAATACAAAGAGGCTAGACCATTAACTAGTCTGACTTGAGGCACATTTTAATTTAAATTTGTTAATAAGAGTCATCATATTTATTTTTTAAGGTTAAAATTAAAAAATCATGCTTTATATTGGTTTGAAAGTTATGTTCATACCTTGGTTATTAAGAAGCTTCGTCAAGTAGATACATGGGATGAATTTAAAATTTTGATCAAGAAATGGTTTAATATTATATTTTATGAGGAAGAGAGGTCCATGTATTTGAAATATCTTAGTAAACATAAGGCTAAAGTGTGCAGGAGTATACAAGTGAGTTTTACAAGGTCATCTAAATGGAAAAAACATAGTGGACCATGACATCCTAATGACGTACATGGGTGAAATCCATACCTTTTGAGGTGATATGTAATATTTTCCAAGCATATGGATGTGAATGAGGCTTGTTCTCAAGCTTATCTCTTAGATATGGACAAAATAAGGGTCCATCTACCTCTCCAAGCATGCCAAAACAGCAAGGTGGTTTTAAAGAAGAGGGGAAACTTAGATGGAAAGGTAAGTGTAATGATAATACTATTTTTTCTTAAAATTATACTAAAAGACATTATGGAGATTGTGATATTTATATTCATTCAAAAAACACATATTGTAATTTGTGGTGTGTAGACAGATTGATAATATAATTAAAGATAGTCTCTTATTTTATGGTTCTTAGTTTGGGCACACATACATGCACAAGGAACAAATCAGAAATGCATTTATAGAATACAAGATATGAATCCATTTTATTTATTCAACATTAAGTAAAATCAAAATACCAATCTAGTTTATCAATTGTAGGTTCTAGATACAAAATTTGGTCGTATGATGCATCACCAAAATCATAAAGAATAAAAACATTCACTATCCAACTCTCAATAATGAATCCCCAATAACAAGATCTATTTTTATATAAATTTATGGAATGGTCTGACCCATCACCTACTCAAAAGATCCATGGCATTCCATATTCCATCTCAGACCTAAACAACTTGAAAGAATATAAAAATATTAAAAATCACATTTTTCACCTATAGGTAGACCTAATCGAGTCTTTTGAACAGGCATAAACATATGAAAACACATTTTGCATTCTATATATCTATGTGGGATTTTATAAGAGTTTTTTAAACATTTTAAATAGTCTTGAGTTAAAAATGGCTTCACCAAACTAGTCAAGCTTCAAAAGCTGACTAACACTTGCAAAAAACCTCAAGACGTCCTGACCTAATCAAGCTTACAATACTTGATTAGCATTGTGGATAAATGGAAAATCTTTACAGTTACAGTCAGGTTTTATGCTCTATATACTACACACCACTTGATGCCTGACTCAATGTTAACCCCATCAAGATTAAAATTCTTCATACAACTATTGGAAACCACAAAAAAATTCATTGATCAAGTTAAACTCTGATATTTGATTACCAAAGTATGCTCAATTTGTAACATTTTCTGACCTAGTCAGGATTTAGGCCCCATCAATCAGAGGCATCACCAAGTGAAAACCATAATGACATAATCACCATTTGAAATATGATTAACAATGCATGCCAAAAATGAGTCACAATAATTCTAATCATATTTGTGTTTTGATTAGCAATGTGTGTTACAAACAAATGTACCATAGACCTAATCAACATATGAAGTTTCAACTAACAATAAATATAATAATTTAATTATGCCAAGACCTAATTAGGGGTTGAGAAATCCAATTAACACTATGAGATACTAAGACCAAATCTAAATTTAGTCTTCATAAACTTTGAAGCATCCCAACAAATTTTCAAGATAAATTTTAGAAGTGAAAATTGATGGAAACATCATGAACCACCCATTAGTGTAAATAATGGCTGAAAATGAAAAAAAAGAATAACAAAATTCAACCAACCACACTAGAATAAAATGAAAAAACACACAATACAAAATAAACATCACTTAATTTTTGGGTGATGTAAGATAGCTTGTCTGCCATGGATGCTCTTACATCAGACACCCACGGTAAATAAAAAATATCATGAGTTTCCACAACCTATTATGAGTTGATCAATAGTTTTACCATGTTTTGTAACTTTAGATGCATTCATCCAATTATGTCTTCAGTTGCTCTATCCTTTCACTTGACCAAGTACTTGTAATAGTCATTACCTCATGTCTTATTTCCAACTCGAATATACAAATGGCTTTCATATATTTTTTGGCTACTTGTGGCAGTTGCTCTCTCCAATCCTTAATTGAAAAATACATGTTTTCACATATTTCTCCCTCAAAATATGGGTACAAATCTTCCACATTGAATAAGGTGAAATACCTTCACCATCTGAAAAATATAGCTTATATGTATTAGATTAGAACTTTCTCAAAAGATTGCAAGGCCCAATATTCTTCCACTTTAGTTTATTATACTCACCTTTTAGAAACCTCTCCTTACATAAATGTTCCAACATCAAGTCCACAAATTCAAAATTCAGTTCTCGCATTCTCATATCAACATGTTCCTTGTATTTTCTAAAACTCTTTTTAAGTCTTCTCTTGAATTCTTGATGCACATCATACATATCTTGAGCATAGTCTTCACCTTCCTCACTTATTATGCTAATATCAGTTGTACTCTATAACTCATATACACATCTAGGGATACTTCCATACACTATCTAAAAAAGAATCATTCATCTACTTCAATTGATTTAATAATTGTAAGCAACCTCAGCTTGTGCCAACATCAATTCTCATTATTTGGGCTTGTCACCAACCAAACATATCAATAAATTACCAAGACTTCCATTCATCACCTCCATTTTTACATCCTTATAAGGGTGATGGTATGAATTTTAGTCTAATTTTGTGCTTAATTTATTCCATAGCATCCTCCAAAAGTGTCCAATAAACTTTTTATCTCTATTTGATACAATACTCCTCAAAAATCCATGCAATATGACAATTTCATGAAAGAATTTTTTTTTAATATGTGTGGCATCACTAGTCTTTTTGCTTGCTAAAAATAAATCCAAATTTTTAAATATATCCACAATAAAAAATATGGAATCATTACCTTGTTGCATTCTCATCAAATCAAGAATAAAGTCTATGTTCAACACATCTCGTGGTCTATTCAGAATGGGCAATGGCTCATAAAAACCAACATTCTAACTTTTGACTTTAGCATGTTGGAAAAAATATACAATTATACACAAAATTATTTACATTTGTATCCATTTATGGCCAATATTATTTGTCACTTAGTTGTTCCAAATTCTTTTCATATCCAAAATGACCAGCAAGACCTCCGCTATGTTTTTCTTTTGATATGTTCTCTCTCATGAAACCTTGATGCATACATAACTTCCTCCCTTTGAACAAAAATACATATTGTATCATGTTCTCTAACCATATATTTATGTATGTATCTATTATATTCATGCATATTGTCCATGCATCTCAAAAATCCAAGTCTTCCTCATATAATACCTTCATTGATCACAACCTAATGACCTCCACCTTGAGCTCATTCACAACAAGAGCTCGCCTACTCAAGGAATTTGCATCCTTATTTGAATTTCCACTTTGATGTTTACACACAAAATAATAGATTTGAATAAATTATGCCCATTTCATGTGTCATTGATTAAGATTACCTTGGTTGTTTATAAACTGTAAAGCATGATTTTGTTTGTACAAAATAAACTCCTTCGACAAAAAGTAATGCCACCACTTATTGAGAGCTTGCACCATTACATATAAATCTTAATCATATACTTAATAATTTATCTTAGCATCATTCAACTTCTTATTGAAATAGTTAATGGGCTTACCCTCCTGACCCAACATCATTCCTATGGCTATTTCACTTGCATCACAATCAACCTGAAATGCTTCAAAATAATGGTTGGGCTAACACTTGTTTTTTTTATCACCTTTCTCTTCAAAAACTAAAAGATACTCTTTGTTGCAACAGTCCACTTAAATTTATTCTTATATTCCTTCATAGTTTTTGTGATGGGTGCACATATACTAATGAAATTTATAATGTTTGTTTTGTAGAAACTTTCTAATCCATGGAAACTGATTGCTTCAAACATGCTCTTTGGTGATGGCCAATCCAAAATTTCCCTCACCTTCTTTAGGTCCATATTCAACCCATGTTTTAAGATTAAAAATAATAAATATATCATCTCCTCTTGCATGATTTTTCACTTCTTCAAGTTCACTAGTAATTGATATTATTTCAACTTTTCCCAAAACCAACTTCAAATGCTTCAAATGATCCTCCTTCAATTGAATAAAAATTAGAATGTCATAAAAATAGACTATTAAAATCTTACCTATTAAAGGATTCAAAACTTCATTCATGAGCCTCATGAATGTGCTTGGTGTATGACAAACCAAATGGCATGACTAGCCACTCACACAACCTGTCATTCATCTTGAATGTGGTTTTCCACTCATTACCTTCTCTTATGCAGATTTGATAATACCTACTCTTCAAAACTATCTTAGTGAAGCACCTCGATCCACTCAAATATTCCATTAAGTCATCCATTCTTGGAAATAGAAAATTGTACTTAATGGTGATCTTGTTTATTGCACATGAATCTGTCCACATTCTCAATTCTTCACATTTATTAGGTGTCAATACACCTAGAACTACACATGGGCTTAGACCATCTCAATCTAAACCCTTCCTCAATAGCTAATTCACTTATTTCTTATCTCTTCATTCTCCATAGGAGTCAACATATAGGCTACTTTTTTAGGTAAAATTGCTCCTAGCACTAAATCCATATGATGACTAATGTTCCTTGCATGTGGTAGTCCCTCAGTCAACTCACTTGTCATAATATAAACATAATCTTTCAACATGTTCTAAATGTCCATAGGCATATCACTTAATATAGTGGTTGTCATAACTTGCACAGGCTTATAAATTAATTCAAAACATGTCTCTTCCTCCCTGGCCACCTTCAAAAACTCTTTATCGAATACCAACATTAGTTTGGAACTATTGTCCACCTCATCTCTTTTATCCTTCACTGGACTCAATGTGAATCTATTGCCATCTTTCGTAATAGTTTAGGTTTTTGCTCTTTTATCATGCATGACTCTTCTATTAAACTGCAATGACCTTCTAAAAAACATATGATACACATCCATGGGTATAATATCACACACAACTTCATCCTTATATGAACCAATCTGAAAGCTCACCACACACAACTCATTTACCATCACTTGATGACCATTAATAAACCAAGAAACCTTGTATGGTGTAGGATGTGTCAATTATTTCAGACCAAGTTTTTCCACCATCTCTTGAGAAACTAAATTATTTTTTATAATGTTATCAATCAAAACTCTGCAACACTTACCTCTAGATTTGTAAACAATTCAAAATAAAAAAATTAATGTGATTGTTCATTTACCTCCTTGGTTAATTTCAAAAACACTCTATTCATCAACAAAACCTCTCCTTAAAGCCTCTCCTTGTTTTGGCTCTTTCGTATGTATTATATATCCAATGCTCTCCTCATATCCAAAGCCTATATGAGTTGTCCCTTCAACTCTCTTGTTATTATTCTAATGGTTTTTTGGATAATCCTTCTCTTTATGCCCAACATACTTGTTACATTTGTAAAACTTACCTCAAAAACCTCTTCATCTACTTCATCCATAGAAACCTATTCCTCTAAAAGTATCCTCCTCTCATGTCTAAATTCTGACTTTGTGAATTGTTTGCCTCTCCACCATGATTTTGGTGTCTCTTCCACCTTGTTCTATCCTCATCCTCTTGAAGACCTTCCTCTACCTCTAGAGTTAACTTATTAATTTATCATAAGCTTCTCTTCTACCTTTAATGCACATTTGATAGGCTTCATATACATTTCTTAGGTTTAACAAACTAATTTCATCTTGTATGTAAAAATGCAATCCATTTACATACCTTACAACTTTCTCTATATCATCTTTAGTGTGTCAAGCTCATATTGTAAGTCTATAAAATTATTTGGTGTAGTCTTTAACATTCATCTCCTTTTGTTTCAAATTTTACAACTATCATAATAGGCTTAACTAATAATCTAAGGGTAAAAACTTAGCCTTCAACTTCACCACCATTATATCCCATGATTTTATTTTATCCTTATTATTTTTATATGTCTTGGCTTGCACATGGTCCCACCATAAAGAGGAGTGAATCTTCAACTTTGTGCACATGAATTTCACCTTCTTGTGTTCTTCCATAGCCTCATAGTCAAAATATTTATCAATTTTAGCTATCAAGTCAACAAGTTCTTCAAGATTCAAACTCCCATTATAAAAAGGTGTTTCCAGTTTCAACTTACTATCAAGCCTCACCACAAATCTAAGAAATATCCTCTCATCTTCATTTTCAATATCTTACACCCCAAGATCTTGAGCTTCTTCTTCTTCATCCTTGCTCACATCTCCACCATGATCCACTCTCCGTTGAGCTATTTTAATTGCATATAACCTTGCCTGCACACCTCTCATCATTTCAACCAAGTTTGTAACTCGAGGTCCTCTTAATATTGTCCCTATATGAATAACATTAATTTTGTGTGCCATCTCTCCAATATAAACTTCTATTTCATAACTTGTCAATAGACTCAGCCAATGTATTTTCTCATACACTCTCTCCCAATAATAAAAACATGCTCTAATACTAATTGGTTCACATATAGACCAGGAATCCAATTAAAGACAATAATTTATTATGTGTTGCTTAGTTTTGGCACACACATACACACATGAGGACCAAATGAGAAACACAATTGTATAATATAACACATTAGTTCATTCTCTTTATTTAGCATAAATTAAAATTAAAATATAGAACCTTTAACCTATGGTGTGTCTAGGGATATGTGTGGTTGATTTGTGGCTTCCATACCTCTTAAATTATCTTGTCACATTTCTTTATGTTCTTAATAAGGTTAGCCTATGGAATAACCATGGATAAGTCTATTATATATAGGAGGTAGTGGTTATTATGTGATGATCATATTACTAATTCTACTCTTATTTCATTATGGAGGTTACCCCCTTGAAGTAGTTTAGTTATATGTATCAATCATTTTATTCATCTATCAATTATTGTTGTGGATATATTATCATTGCTCTCATTTATGCAATATATTTTTATACCATGTGAACATCTAATTAATTTCAATACAAATATCATCGAAACTTCTATTTAGGAAAGTTTTTATGGTGATATTTTTTTGAGATCTGGTGTTGCACATCTCTTGCGAGCTGAAGGATAAAAAAAAATAACTTGTAATATGGAAAGAATTTAATTTTTCTATCACTATAGTATTATTCGAAGTGATTTTTAAAAAAAATAGTTTAAAAAGTATAGAAATTTTTCAACCTTATGAAAATTAGCAATTATTGGATTCATATCATGATTATAATGGTATATTTTACTAGTATATTATTTGAGCTGATATGTCCTACCCTAGTGAACATTAGCACTTATTAGATTCATTTTGGTGAGATGATCACAATAATCTCATTTGTTGATACATGTTTTTCAAGGTTAAAACCCTTTTAATTTTTGTGCATGGTTGGTCCTAACACTCACGAATGTGGGAAACAGTAATACACTTGTAAAACTCCTCACAAGGATGACATGGAGTCCATAACTTCTGATCCATGTATTTTAGAGGTGCTTAAATAATTTTTTGTAGATTTACATGTCATGGTGTATAAATATGATCTCAATGTGATTAAATGGCATATCACAAGGATGAGAAGGGACCTAAATGGCTTGTGAGATCAATTACAACAAATAACTACAAAATTATCCAACTTGACAACTTGGGCTTTGAAAAATAACCCTCTATCATTATAGTTTGGTTCTCCTCCTCCAAACAATCACACAACCAATCTAGGTTTGAATCTAATGTTGTTAAGAGATGAATTTTTTAGGTCTGATGGTAATGATCCACTCACATGGATCATTCAAATTGAAAGTTTATTTGATCTACATCAGACTTCATGTTTGTAAAAGGTGGTCATGGCCTCTCTGTATTTAGAACCTAAGTAGTTCATTTGGTATCAATGGTTGTGTGCTTAAAATAAAAATAAAAATCTCTATATTTCTTTTTCAGTATTATTTAAGGAGCTATATTTCCACTATTGTAACAAGGTCTCAAAAAACTAATTCAGCCAACTAGCCAAACTATGCCAAATAGGAAATATAAAGGATTATATTCATCCATTTTAGAATATTTATTACATGTGGCAAACATAACTAAGGAAAATTTGATTGATCTATTTTTGAGTGGCCTCAAATATAACATCAAATTGGAGGTTCACATGTTTAATCCTACTTCAATATCTAAAGCCATCCCATGGGCATGCATGGCAGAAGAAAAAGATCTGATCAAATGAAGACCTTTCACTAATGTTCATGAATACACTTTCCAAGCACCTTCATTTCCTCAGCATATTATATTGATGCCTTAATATATTGAGGAGAAACATGCAAAATGTTTGTGTTTTTTTTTGTGATAGCAAATGGAGTAAAGGACATTTTTATGTTGAAAAGAAGTTGTTTTACATTGAAGGCATCAATGATGATGATGAATATGATGGTGCCTTAGGTTTAGATTTGTTGGAAGTACAAGTACTAAGAGGGTGGGTGAATCAATATTTACAACATCTTTATTTTATTTATACTTTAATATTCATGAACCATGAAAGTAACATAGTGATCTAGCAATGCATACAGAACCATTCACATGAGCATGAAACAAGAAAACACATATATGAGTGGGAAACCCTCAAGGGGAAGAAAAATCACTATGATATCTAAAAATTGACTACTATCATATGAAACAATTGACCAAATTTATTTGATCACCAACTCAACTTGGAGCACCAACTCCAATAAATTCAAGCACCCACTTGATTAGGCTTTAGTAAGCACCTACTTACAAGAAAATACCAACTCCCTAAGTGACTCAGCACTAACTTAGCCACCTCATTAATTTTGATAACATTCACACATATGCTATTTTTTTATGGTTTATAACTCATTTCAAGACCTCATTTTTCTCAACCATACAATATTTTATTTGTTTGTTTTTTGCACACCCATAAATAGGCCTAAATTTACTTGTATATATACTAGTCTCATGGTCACACACCACTTGGTTGGCCACACACATTCAATCTCTTAGGTAAAACATAAAATAGGTCTTAATACATCTTATTAACATGGTTCAATCACAATTTGAACCCCTTTTGGTCTGACATAACTCAGTTAGGCCTTACTCCTCCTTTAGGTCTCATGGAGACCTAATTGCATTAGGTCTACTTTCTTAATGATAAAACTTGATCTTCTTGGGTCCAAATGACCTTATATAATGATCAAAAACCATTAAACCACTTAGATAAATAAATTTTATGACCTACTTCATGCTTTTTTAGACTTGCATCCTTCATTCATACCATGAAATCTCCTTTAGGATAAACTACCCTATTAGGCTTATGTACCTCAAAAGTTTGTCTTGTAATAATGAAGCTTACACACCCTTAAAATTCTCAACCATGAAAAATGACACATGAATACATATTATCCATGACCTCAAGGTCATCACAAAATTCTTGGAACACCTTTACTCAGGAAATAAAGGCTTAAGAACATCTTTACAACTCGCTTACTCAGAATTGCCAAATCACCTCAAAAACTAGTCATGATGAATTAGACCTTGAACGCCTATGTAGACACTTTTCATGAATATTGATGCATATAAATGGTTTTATGATATCTCTAGAACATACTTTGATATAAAATTCATATGGTCTAATGGCAAATATTGATCTTGCAAACCAATTTCTTAACCTTATATCTCATAGTCCTATTTGAACCAATGGCAAATATTGATCTTGCAGACCAATTTCTTAACCTTATATCTCATAGTCCTATTTGAGCCATACAAACCATTTTGAGAGCAAAATTTTCACCACATACACAAACCTCTAAAGAATTATCATTACTTACAAGTTATAAATAACTTCTTAATTCACTTGATTTCATCAATATCTCATGCACAAACCCTCAAATCTATCTCTTCATCTTTGCTTGGGTTTTACATTATCCACACCATTAGGTCTATTTATGACTGGCTTGCTTAGATGACCAATTTAGAGCACTTGAAGGCTAGAAACTATCCAAAAAACATTATGGAAATGTAAAATGAGTCTCTAAATTCTTCTCCCATCCATTTTCTCTTTTTGACCAATACAAAATTTGAGAGCTACAACAATTTCTTCACAAATAAGCTTGTATCTATACATTTTCTCTCTCATCTAAGTAACCATCACCACTTGGAGGTGCCTAGGAGAGTTGACTACAAGATCCAATATCTTATCTAGGCATTTGAATCCATCATGTTTATTAGGGTTTTATGGAAATTTAACATAGGTTTTGGTGTTAATGATTGTGTTATAAAAGAATACCACTTGAATACAAAACTAATGCCTATAGATCTTAGTTATGACCCTTCTCCATCTCTCCTAAATATCTCACACTCCCATGCAAAGGTTACACATGCCAATGAATGTCTGAAAGTGCTTCTCAAGTTTGAGTACCTCATTATGTGAGCTCTAAAAGGATTAAAACAATGATGCATGCACTTTTCCTTCAAATTTTGACTCAAACTTTGTGATCATGCCTAAAACAACTTATCCCACCTATGTCCATGCTCTCATGTGCATACTTGCCTTGAAATATGATTTTCATACCTCACTAGGCTAGGTAGGGTCTAAGAGTGGTCTAGGTGCAGACTTAGATGAAAGTTCCTACCCTTAAAGGCTCACCCTAAAATTATCATGAATGATTATGTACCTTACTCACATGCTCAAACAATTTTATACAATCTTCACATGCTTGTATTCATTCATTTCACCATGCACATACCTCTTCATGTCATGACTATGCTTCCTATGTATTTGACATCAATGACATATACCTTCTATTCTAATATTATCAATTATATCAATCATGTAGACATAAGACATTAGTTGTATTCAAATGGAATCATTCTCTTTCTCTCATGATAACACTCTTCCATGCATCTTGTCACATCACACGCTACCAATTGTCTTTAATCACCTTTGACATCAACCTTTACAAGATGCACCTTTGACATCAATGACAATACTCAACAATCTCCCCCTTTGTCATTTATAGTAACCACTCTCAAATACTTCTCTCAATAGGTTATTTTTCCCCCATTTTTTAATTTATCCCATTTTGACATTAATGATAAATAAGTACCTTCAACTTCTTGGATCACAACTTTCAATCATCTGGTCTTGACGTGATTGACATAGAGTTTTAGATCAAACCCCTGATCACTCACTAAGCCACCACATACGTACTTATCTAACATAGACCTTCTTACTAAATAATTAGGAACTCCACTTTTATCCTCATAGCTTGTGCTCATCATATGAGTCATCAAAACTCACAGACCATTCTCAACATGTATATAAGAACCTTATTATTGGATCACACTAGTAGCACAATTAAATTTTTGATTAACTCTCAATTTGCCTATATGCTTTTCATGACTTCACAAATCATCTTAGAATTCAACACCTATTCTTAGAGATAATGAACCACCTTGATTATCTCCCATTACCCTGGACTGCTCAATGACTAGTAAAGGTAAGAATTTCTCCCAGTTCTTGTCTTAGATACTCAAAAGTTACCTTTGGAAATAGCTTGGTTAAAATGTTTGCAATTTGATCCTTTGTAGAAACATATTCCAAGTTTCACATTTTATTCACTTACTTGCTTTCTTAGTAAATGATACTTGATGGGTAAGTGCTTATTTATTGAATGCATGACAGGATTCTATGAGATACTTATGGCACTTGTATTGTCATAATAGATAGGACTAAGACCAGCATACTCCACCTTATAGTATTTTAAGGTATTTCTCATCCATAAGACTTGAGTGCAACATGAAGTTGATGCAATGTATTTAGATTTATAAGTATACGATGACACTGATGACTACTTCTTTCTTATTCATGACACTAGACACTCTCCTAAGAAGAAAACTCCTCCACTAGTGTTTTTCCTATCATCTAGATTCCCTACCCAATCTGCATCTTTATAGGATGCTAAATCAAACTCCTTATTCCTTAGATACCACAACCCAAACTCTATAGTCCCATTGAGATATCTAATTATCCTCTTGATTTCTTTTAAATGGTTTTCCTTTGGGTCTACTTGAAATCTTCCTATAAGACCTACTGCTTGAATGATATTAGGTCTAGAGGTAGTAGTGTAAAACAAACTTCCAATCATTGACCTGTATGATGTCTGATTGATATTTGGATATTCATCCTCCTTGCTTAACTTACACCCTTTGATCATAGGTGTGCTAACTACCTTGTAAGTTTCCAACTCAAATTTCTTCAACATCTCTCTTATGTACTTAGCTTGTGAAATGAATATACCTTTTTTTGATTGAATGATTTATAACCCAAGGAAGAATGATAATTCTCCTAGCATAGACATAACAAACTCCTTCATCACATCTACAAAGGCCTTAGTCATACTCTCACTATTTCCAAAAAATATGATGTCATCCACATAGATAAACACTATCAACTGATGATCATTTTTCTATATTTATGTATATATTATTATCTGCAACTCCTCTCTTGAATCCTTGGTCCAATAGGTACTTGTCCAATCTGACGTACCAAGTTCTAGGAGATTGCTTTAAACTATAAAGAGCATTTTAAAATCTACATACATAGTCTTTATTACCTGATAATAATAAATCCTCAGGTTGCTCTATGTACACCTCTTCTTATAAGTTCCCATTCAAAAAAGTTGATTTGACATCCATATGATATACCTTGAACCCTTTGAATCCCGCATATGCTAGAAATAATCGGATAGCCTCCAATAGTGATATTGGAGTAAATGTCTCCTTTAAATCTACCCCTTCTAATTATGCATACCCCTTCCATACCAATCCAGCCTTGTTCCTAGTGACTTCTCCGTCTTCATTCAACTTGTTCCTAAACACCCATTTTGTGCCAATGACATTCTTGTCTTTAAGCCTAGTAACTAGTTCCCAAGTCTCATTATTTTATATTTGGTCTAACTCCTCATTCATGGAACCTATCCAAAACTTGTCTTTGCTTGATTCTACAAGGTTATTAGGTTTAATGTTAGACAATAGAGAAACATTCTCTTGATTTAAGTTACTTACCAGCTTTCTCCTGGTTTGCATACCTGCATTCTTGTTGCCAATGATTTGTGATTCAAGATGGTCTCTCTGAATCTATCTTGAAGGACCTTTTGAATCTATCTTGAAGGACCTTTTGAATCTGGTCTTTTCTCAGCTTCTTATTCCTCATCTATTTGTATTGTTTCTTCTTCATTCTTAAAGTCCAAATTATTTGATGCATCATTTGACTCAGAGTGTGACTTCTTAGAACTTTTCTCATCAATCTTCACATTGGTGCTTTCCACTATCTTTTGTAACCTCTTGTTATAGCATCTATAAGTTGATCTTACTAATGAGTATCCCAAGAATATTCCTTCATCAGACCTAGAATCAAACTTAACTAAGTCTTCCTCATCTCTTTTGATGAAGAATTTGATTCCAAACATTCTAAAGTGCTCCACATTAGCAGGTCTACCTTTCGACAGTTCATAGGGAGTTTTATTGCCATTAATTTTCATCTATCCTCTATTTAAAATGTAGACTATAGTGATCATTACCTCTCTCTAGTATTCATTAGATAATATTGATTCATTTATCATAGTCCTTGCCATTTTTTGAACTGTTCTATTCTTTCTTTCCACTACCCCATTTTGTTGAGGTGTCCTAGCTATTAAGAATTGTCTCCTTATCCCATGGACCTCACAGAAGTCATCAAATTCATTAGACCAAAAATATCCTCCTTTATCAGATCTTAGGCATTTGATCTTTACATCTTTTAATTCTCAATTAGATCCTTGAATGCCTTGAACTTATCAAAAGCTTTTGACTTTTCTTTTAAGAATGTTGCCCATGTCATTGTTGTGTACTCATCTATGAATAACATGAAATAGCTATCTATGAATCTTATAGGTCAAAAAATATCAATGTGTATTAACTCTAAAGGTTTTATAGTAGAATTATCCTTAGACTTGAACCTCTTTCTAGTTTGCTTACCATGTGGACATGCCTTGTAAAGTGTATTTATAGGTTTGGTGATTTTGGGAATATTTTCATTGACTTCTTAGAGTTAATATTGACTAGATTATCAAAATTTAGGTGGCCCAACCTTATGTTCCATAACCAGCATTCATCCATCTTCATCATAAAGTATCTCTCCTTTTTAATCTCATTCAATACATACATATTATTTTTAGTCTTCTTAGCATCAGCCATTAGCCTTCTTGATTTGGCTCTCCTTATATGACACCCTCTATCATGAAAGTTCAATGTATGTCCTTGGTTACACATTTTAATTACAATAAGAAATTTATATTTCAATACTTCCACATACATCACATTCTCTATATTATTCTTCCCATTGTTCAAACTCAAGATACCCTTGCGAACAATATTGGTAGTTGTGTTATCTTCAAATTTCACTGTCCATACAATATTATTTTTCAATTAAATGAACTTGCTTTTGTCCCCTGTCATGTGGCTTAAGAAACCACTATCTATATACCATTTCATACCTCAATCTTGGATGTGAAAGGTAGTATGAGCTAGCATAAATTCTTATACTTTAGTCTTCTGCTCCTCTTTCACCTTGTCTACAAAGTCTGACTTCTTGATCCACTTCTCAGTGGTATGAATATATACCCTTTTGTTTTAACTACTCTTACTCATATGCCTCATCTTCAAATCCCTTGAAATATGTCCTCTCTGATCATAATTATAGCACATAATTTTTATTTTACTATTGAAATGAGCATTCATCATATTCCTCGATGAGGAATTGATTATAACATGATGTCTACAATCTACAGGTATATGTCCATATTGATTTCATTAGAAACAATAACCATTGAAAGAATTGGCATACCTTGTTTATCTGATATGAGTTATCTTTTGATGACTATTGAGTGACACATCTTTACCTTTTTATCTTTTGAGGTTTGACTCTCCTTATTTTATTTTTGGTCTTCTTTGAACCCAAGACCTGTCTTATCATGTGGAGACCTCTGACTATTCAAAATATCACCAACGACTTTAGTGCTCTTTTCAAATTTAGGATGTGTCTTCAATTTTATTGTTACCTAGTCTAATTCTACCTTAAAGGACTCCATTTTTATTCTAAACTTGGTGCATTCTTCCTCCTTGGTCTTAAGACTTGAAGTGATAATCTCAATATGAGTTTCCAATTGTTTGATGATCTCTACATGTTCATTGGTGTTGTTACTTAGTTTCTCTTTAAAGAGTTTGATTTGTTCCTCATAACTCTTAACCAATGATCTTAGTTTCTAATTCTTCCTTCCTTGAAACTTTAACTCCTCTAGAACACTCACCAATTCTACCTCAAGGTTCACTTCATCCTTTTCTTCATCTTCCATAAGACTTTTTCCTTTTGAACAACCTTAATTATCTATTTTTATGGCCATTAATAGAGTTTCATTGCTATTAAGATCATTACTATTATCATCACTATCAGATATACTTGTGTCACTTGTATCAGAGAAGCAACTATCTTCTTTGTTATAAAAACTCCTATTGTTTTTTAATGACCTTTTCTTGCCTTCATACTTCTTGAAGCTCTTTTTTCTCTTATCAAACTTGTAAAGCTTTTTATCCTCACCATGATGTTCATCATGCTCTCCATCATGCTCATTCTTATCCTTTTTATGGCACTTGGATGCAAAGTGACCAATATTACCATAGTTAAATCACTTGAATGGCAACTTGCCCTTATACTTACCTGATCCTTTCCTTAGTTTTCTAACAAAGATGGCTTCTATCTTGTCATTATCAATGTCTATAACAACATCATCCTTGACCTTTCTACCATGTGCATTTTTATTAGCTTTGAATGCAGCTTCCTTCTTAGAAGGTCTTCCATCATTTATTCTCATTGCATAGGCAATCAAGATACCATGAAGCCCATCCATATGTATTTTGTTCAGATCTTTGATCTCCTCCACAATAGAGACTTTTGAATCAAACTTGGATGTTGGGGATATTAATACCTTTTGTATAAATGTTTATTCTTCCAAAAAAAATCCTAGACCTCTAATGACATTTACCACTTCATATACTCTTAACAAATAAGATGTAATGTTTTCATCCTCCTTCATTCTCAGACTTCAAACTGCCTTTCGTGGGTCTACAATTTTTCTAGCTTGACTTTGATATCTCCTTCCTAGGTGGTTTGAAACTTTTCCCAAATTTATTTGGTTGTATCACAATGCATGACCTTTATAATTTTTTCCTCTAAAATATCACATAGGATGGTATCCCTTGCCTTAGAGTTGTTTTCACTTGCCTTCTTACATGTTGCATCAGTTGGTGGTGTAGGAGATGGAGTGAATCCATCAATAACCAATTGCCATATGTCATATCCCAAGGAGATTAGATAGGTATTCCTTATGATGCTCCAAAATGCATATTTAATCTCACTAAATAGAGGGGCCTTGTTGGTTGAGAAACCTTCTTATACTTGATGAATACACATGATTATGCTTCTAGGATCTCCTTTAAGCTGTTAGGCCTACTTTAAAAGATCGAGCTCTGATACCAATTATTAGAAGCATAATTACTAAGAGGGGGGGTGTGAATTAGTATTTACAAAAAAATTATTTCAATAATACTTTAACATTCATGAACCATGAAATCAACATAGTGATCTATCAATGCATATAAAACCATTCACATGAGCATGAAACAAGAAAACACATATAAGAGTGGGAAACCCTCAAGGGGAATAAAACCCACTGTGATATATAAAAATGGACTATTTTCCTATGAAAAAAAAGACCAAATTTAGTTGATCACAAACTCAACGAGAGCACCAACCCCAATATACTCAAGCACCCACTTGACTAGGCTTTAGTAAGCACCTATTTGCAAAGAAGCGCCGACTCCCTAAGTGACTCAGCACCAACTCAACCACCTCATGAATTTTGATCACATTCATATCTCTACTCTTTTTATATGGTTTATAACTCATTTCAATACCTCTTTTTGCTCAACCATAAAATATTTTATTCACTTATTTTTTACACACCCATAAATAGGCCTAAATTACCTTATATATATACTAGTCTCATGGTCACACACCACTTGGTTGGCCACACACATTTAGCCTTTTAGATCAGCCATAAAATAGGTCCTAATACATCTTATGAACATGGTTCAAGCACAATTTGAACCCCTTTTAGTCTGCCACAACTCAATTAGGCCTTACTCCTCCTTTAGGTCTCATGGAGACCTAATTGCATTAGGTTTGTTCTCTTAATGCTAAAACTTAATCTGCTTTGGTGAAGATGGCCTTATATAACAATAAAAAACCATTCACCCACTTATCTAAAGAACTTTTCTAACCTTTTCCATTCTTGATTAGGCATGCATCCTTCATTCATATTATGAAAGCTCCTTTAGGACAAACCACCCTATTAAGCCTGTGTACCTCAAAAGTTTGTCTTATAATAATGAAGCTTACACACCCTTAAAATACTCAACCATGACAAATGAAACATGAATTAACCAAAATAATTCAACCCAAAACTCAAACTACCTTTTAGGAAGGATTTTAGAAACAAATCATAATGATATAGAACTTACCAAATTCCTTGTTTCAACTCACCTCCTTCCAGGATGTTCAAATGGATGATTGATTGTGTATTAGACTCATATTTTTGGCATTATTATGAAATGAAGTTGTATGTTGGATGTTTGGATGAAATGATGGTTGGACATGGACTTGATATGGATTCTTAAGATGGCTTCCATGGAGAAGGAGCCTTGGTTATATAGATTATAGAGGGAAGATCAAGGGTTAAAATTCAAAGTTAGTGGGATGAGATCAATGGTTGTAGTTTATCCAAAGAATTAAAAATTCCTTGGAAGCCTCTAGACTTAGAGGCTTCTAGATAGGGAGGCCAAGCTAGAGAGGATTCTATAATCTACAATTTTAGAATCCTCTTAGGGATAATTAGGATTAGAGGGATATTAGATAGGGATTATGTGAGGATTAGGGAGTAGGGGTGTATGAAAGCTTAGGGAGTAGGATAGTATGTGGTTAGGTGGTATTATAGGAATTTAAAATTCTTAAATAATTGATAACTAGGATTAGATTAGGATAATAAGGATTAAGACGAATTAATGGAGTGGGATGACTAAGGTTAATAGATGAAGGAGAATAAAGGAGGGGATATTAGATAAATGGCTAGGATAAATTAGCAAGATAAAAGAGGATATTAAAATGGGATGAATTATAATAAATGGGATTAGTATAATTAATGTTAATTAATAGGAATATTATCGATGGTAATGAGGTGAGTGATTTTAGGTGCATACATGTATCCCCTCTTTGAAAGGGTATTATGAATGGAGAGAATTGGAAAGAGTAATGGTCTTTCAAAGAAAAACTATGTCATGGATGAATGTTAGTAGATGATGTTAGGGGATATGATGCCCCCTCGAAGGGACATGCAGGGAAGAATGAGATATATAGCCACTCAAAAGAATAAATTATGGGTGGGATGTGATAGATAGATAAGGGATTGGGATGCTAGATGTGAGATATAAGATGAAGAATATAAGAGTTGACTTGAGCAATGAGCTATAAATTGATAATGCCCCTAGCAAGGACACATACACAGGGAGTAGAGATGTCTGGGTCACTGTTGTTGACACATCCCAAGGGGGAATTAATCATAACATGACGATGATAGGATTAAAAGGACATAATATTTATACATATCCCAAGAAAGGATGCATGTAAGGGAGAACTATAGGCCATGATAAGATGATGATTTGATAATATTAATGATGGATGAAGCTCAAAGGTAAAGTTGATCAATATGATGAAGAGGATAAGAGGGAATAAAGGATGTGATTGAGTGACAAAAAGACTATATTTTATCAACTCAATTATCCATAATGTAATTAATTTTGATGTCCTGAGCAAGGATACATGCAAAGGGAATGATAATTGATAAATTTACTAATCAATGATTGATAGAAGAAAAGATGGAAGTTGTGATTTTTCAAGCCAATCGATAGGTATGGGCGATTGATGAAAATATCAAGGAGATGATGATGGTGATTGATCAATAAATTTAATGACTATAACTCAAGGATTTGACTAGTGAAAGACTAGAGGATGATGAGAGAGATAGTGGCCAAGCTATCCTTGGGTACGAAAAAGTGGCCAAATGTTGCCTACATAGTCTGAAAAGACCTCACGTTGATGTAGTTCTAGCTCGAGGATAAATGATAAGTGATATAGGAGATTATAATTATGATGATGAAAATTAGTTATTAGAGGATGATGTTAGTGATTATAGGATATTACGCATATGATGAGAGGAGGATTAACGATTGGATATTAGTTGAAAAGGTTGAGAAGATTAGATTAGTGATGGGGATAAAGATGATGAGATGATTAGATAAATGATGATGGTGTAGATTATCAAGCCATCACATTTTTCATAACGTCCATGATAATCTAGACAATCCAATAAATATAACACTTGGTAGTATGCCCCATGATATAAGCATGACCAAGAGGACATTGTGTCAATGTGCATGGGAAAGTAGCAAACTTTGCATCCTTGAGGGCACGTTTGGTATCCTCATAGAATCCCTATTCATTACCCAAAAATACACGATACAAACAAATAATAAAAAAATAAGATATATACATGATTAAAGACATGCAAATAAAACAAACAGGAATAAACAAGTAACACACATGAGTATCTACATGCAGTATCCCAATGTCTTGTCTAAGGATGGGATGAATGACTAGGTATATGTTGGATGATAATGATATAATTGTGGACTTAGGATGGACTTGGATTTGGATAAGATGATCATGATTAGGACTAGGATGAGTTGTTTCCCCTAGTTTATGATAAAAGGATGGATGATGCAATAAGGTCTTTGAATATTATTTTGGTCTCAAAATTAGATAAAAAAAGTGGCTAAGGAAGGTGGTTTAGAAAATTTATGTCCAAGGATTACCAATAGACAAGGCCCTACAAGAATATAATCTATCAAGGATACTAGGAGATGATGGGATCAAATACCTTTCATACTAGAAAACAAGGATTAGATGGGTGTTATGTACGAAGAGGTTTTGATAAAGAGGTGATGGGATCATATACCTTTCATACTATAAAATAGGGATTGGATGGGTGATATATATGAAGAGGCAATGATAAATAAGTGATGGGTGCCAAACTAAATTCTTTGACAAGGTGATGCATGTTAATAACACTTAGTCAAAAATATGATAGAGATAAGGTGAGATGGGTGACCACTCCGATTTGGTTCCAAGATGGAATGTGATATCCAAAGATGGGAAAATAGGAGATGGATGGAGATGGATGTCACTAGGGGATTAGGCATAATACAAGACACAATGGACTATTTTTGAATTTTTTAGATTTTATGATTTTTAGGGTTTTTGAAATATTTCAATTTTTAGGGCTTTTATGCATATGTATGTACACTATACAAATGGGGATTACTAGAAAATGGATTTCCAAGCCTAGTAACCAATATGGGGGTGTATGAAATGATGAATGGGATGATGAAAGGATGATGGTGATGCAAAAAAGGAGATGAGGGTCAAGGAAGAAGGGATTAGGAAGTACTGATGACCACATCAAGAAAGAACCAAATGTTTAATTACTTGAGTGTTCATTGGAGGATATGCCACAATGGTTTGAGGATAGTTCTCAAGACACCTTCCTTTCCTTACAAAGGTCAAGACAAGAGGGAAATGATATTATGATGGATGATGGATAGGAAAATTAGATGGAGGGGATGGATAAAGGATGGATTGATGAGGATAGATGGATTTTACCCCCAAGTGTTAAGGTGCAATACAGACAATAGATGATTTTACCATGATGATAGAAATTAGTTTTAATCATGGTACTTACCCAGGGTGCCAGAAGATTGGTTTTCACCATTGGATGAATGGTTTTTTTACTATTTACTAGGCATCTTGATTTATTGGAGGTGGGGTGTGATGCAAGATTGTTGATGCTGGATTTGATCTTCAGCTAACACTCATTATGGGGATATGTGATGTTATGATCATTTTACTAGATGTATTAGGGTCTATGTGAACTTCATTGATGCTTGATGGAGACCCCTCTAGATATCTGGACTAGGTATCTTTATCACCGTATAAGAGATGATGTTGCCTAGGTGGGTGATGTGAGGTATAAATTTCATTAGGGCTTGGTTTTGATGGATGATAGGATCAAGATAAGATGGAATTATGGGTGATGGAGGATTAAGACTTTAATAAATGATAGGATAATGATAGGATGGGGTGATGGGTGATGGAGGATTAGGACTATCAATTGTATACATCGTTGGAGATGTGGGCCATGCTTGATTTGATTGGTGTCAATTTATAAAAGACTATAGGAGATCCAAGATACTTTGAATTTATGTTTCATCTTTGATCTGATCACTTAATGGATGATAGACCATGATTTTGACATTATTTAGATTTTGATTACCCCCTGGTGCTTGATTTTGGGCTTCACCAGGGAATATTGATTTTTGACTTGATATACAATGATTATTATGACTTTGATAGTCCCCTAATGCCAGATATTGGGATTCACTAAGAGAAGACATTTTTGGACAAGGTAGATGATTTGATATGTCTTGACTTATGGGATCAAAGATGATTTGATTATTATGATTGAATTCTTGAATATAGTCTTGGACCTTTGTAGTTATGGCACACTTTATATTGCTCAAGGATGGCTCCAAAGATGCATGTTTTTATTCATCCTTATGGAGGGAAGTGATTAAATGATCATTGATGGGAAGAAAGGGGTCTATGATGGATAAAGGTGGTGGTGAGGGCATGATGAGGTCAATGAGTGGTGATGGGGTAGCATGGTCATCATAAGGGTTCTTAGGAGGCCCAATTTTGACATCAGATAAAATCTCCTCAAGTTCAGCAAAAATATCATGAGGACTAATTGTCGTAGACACATCTATAGTAGGATTAGATTCACTCTAACAATATTCTATAGATAAAGCTTACAAGAATCTATTATGACTTTATCATCTTGATTGAGATCGAAAGGTGTGTCTAGTAATGTATTGGAGGTATATTCAACAAGACAAGCATTATCAACATATATTGCAATGTTGATGGGGGATAATGTTTCTAAAGAGAAATTTGATTTAGATTTTGGTGTTGTACATAATCCTAATGAAGATAATACTTTTGATGTTGCCTCCAATATACAAGATGCAATGTTGCTAGTAAAAGGTTCATTGTCCATAATTATCTTCTTAGCATGGGGTATTTGAGGTGTTGGTGGAGAGGGAGATGATGGATGAATGATGGGTTCAACAATGATAAGTCCATGGAAGGATTCATGAAATATGGGGGGACTAGGTTCATGGGGAATAGACTCAACTTTGATGGAGGATTTATCAAAAATGAGAGTGGTGTCTTGACCTTGGCTTGGAAGGGGAAGGGCTTGATCTTGGTTGAGAATGGAATATTAGCATTCCTCTTCTTGTTTATCCAGGGATGGAAACTCATCTGGTTCATCCTTGATTACTATGTCTCCATGGTTAATGAGGTCTTAGAAAAAGTCTTTAAATTCATGTCATCGATTAATGGTATGCCCCTAGGTTTGATGATATGTACAAAATTGATCATCTTTATACCAAGAGGGATTAGGCTTGGTGGGATCAAGATGTCAAATAGGTGGATAGACCAACATTTTAGCAGTGACTAGTTATTTGAAAAGGGATTCCAAGGACATAGGAAGGGGAGTATAAGGACCTGCTTCACTTTGTGACTTAGATGTGGAACCATTGAACTTATGATCAAATGGTTATTGGTGTGGCTAGGTGGGTGGACTATTGATGGCCAAGATTGGATTCCCTTTTCTATTACATGAAGGGGTGGATGATTGATTATGACTAAGAGATGGAGGATTGCTATGGGACTCACATGAAGGGGTTTGGATGGGAGGTACAATGAGTTGAAGGGTATCAATGCCTTCAGGAAATGGTACACCCATCATAATAAACTTCAATAAGATCTCATCCTTATGGGTACTTATGTATTGGTATATGAAGGCAGGGTCTAGCTCCATGGATGAAGGCTAGTGATGGATGATGGGAGGGAGGCTAAAGATTAAGGATGGGTTCTTGAACAAATTGGATCTAATGATCGAGCTAGTATGATAGGTGATGATTAGATAGACTAAATGTGATTAGGATGATATAGGACTAAGGTCAAATTTTAGATGGATATTTCAATAGGTGATAACATCCTATCAATAATTCCTAATTGTCAAACTAGCAAAAGGATTACGGATTTGATGGATGCCTAGATTCAAACTATCAAGAGGATGATATGATGGGTGCTAGTTATGATTAGGCAAGGCTGATAGAGACTAGATTAATGATGGGTTTTCTAGATTGAAAGTTGACAAAGTGATAAGATGATAGAAGAATACTGGCTATAGATCTAACCAATGAGATGAGTGATAGTGAAATAGGATGATATAATGATGTGGATGATAGGACTAGCTTCGAACCAATTTTGCCCAAGATAGGATGGGATATGATTTATGTGATGAAATTGATTAGGATAATAGGATAAGGATAAGTGATGATGAAATGATTAGGGGGTAGGATAAATGAGATGGTTTGGACATGATTTGAACCCTAAAAGAGCCAACTAGGATAAGATAGGACAAGGCTAGACTTGATGGGCGATGAAGGCAAGGTCAATACAAATGAGGATGGGTAGGGTAGACTTAGGATAGGATGTGGATGATGAGATATGATTGGGATATGTAAGTGATGGGGGGATGACTTAGGATAGGTAGAATGTGACTAGAAGGATGTATAAGAGAATAAAAGGATATTTACAAGAGAGTAAGATATGGATAAACAAGATGATGACGAGGATATATGGGTGATAAGGTGATGATCAATGATGGGTGGATATGGGTAGACAAGGAGGGGGTGAGGATAAAAATGGAGATAATAAGGCAAAGATATAAAAGATAGGTTGTGTAAAGACCTAGATAGGTGTGAGCTCACAAAAAACATAGGTTTATCATAACACACAAAAAAGCAAGCAATCCACAAACTTTATGATTAGTAAACTCAAGGGTGTATAACCCGATGCTCGTACCATCTAATGGATTCATGGGTGAGGTTGTAGGTTAGTGACTTATTATGGTATCAATATAACCCTCTCAACCTTGCTTGCACTCAATGACTACTTTGAAACTGATACTGACTCCTATAACGGTACACCTATTACAGTCAAAATGTCCTATACTAGGTTGAATGGGCACTCTAGGGGCATCCCCTATATATGCAAAGGTACAATGAGCCCCAAGTCCATATAGGGTGTTATCTAATGCTTGGTTTAGAGAGTTAACTCTTCCCCTTCATAGATGACATGTATAGGGTCAATTGCTTATCCTAACGACAACTATCCCTGATATTTATACTCCACCAGAACATAGAGTTTGGATTAGTGCATGGTCGTGAAATTCATGGTCACTATCCCCCTAAGACTATGGAAAGTGTGTGGGTGTAAATTACACGTCATGTTCCCCTTATAAAATAAAATGGGAGGGTTTTTAGGTGTTTTTGATCCCCCAAAAATCACTACAAGGACATAAAGGGGAGAGCATACACCAATCATAGCCCTCAAGATACAAACAGGCAGACCAAAAAATTAATTAACCAATTAAATTAAGATGTGTGATTATATTTACAAGATAAAAATATGGACAAGAATATATAGGACAAATGATATATATAAGGAAAATGATTAAAAATATATTTTAAAGCACCCAAAAGATTCTTTGACAAGCAGCCTGCAAGCACATGGGTTAGTAGTTTAGTGAGGGCACTCAAAATAGGGTTCTTGAAAAAGACACAAGGATTAGTAGTTTCAATATATCATTATTGAGGGGTAACCTATAAAATAAAATGTTAGACCCAAAATATGATGACAAAATAACCCTTGTAAGAAACAAGATGTTAGTTCAATATACCTTAATAAAACACCCTAAAAAATCATGATTTGGATTTATAATTTTTTTGGGGTGAGCAAGACATGAAGTGGGGGTCTGGGGGTGGCATCCCCCAATGGGATCAAGGTGAAGCACAAAAAATGACTCTAAAAATGCACTCAAAAAGGACCAAATTAAAGTTAAAATTAATGCAAAATCATAACTACATAATGCAAAACTACAACTAGAGAGTGCAAAGTCGCAATTGGGGGGGACAAAACCATAGATTGCGAGTTATGATTTTGAAAAAGTTAGCTAACCATGATGTTTAATGACAAAACCACAACTATTTAAATAAAATCATGACTGAGACTGACAAATCACTATTACCTATATATTGAAAATTACAATTTTGTGATAAACTACAAAACTACAATTGAAGATGACAAAATCATAACTATGAATAACTTGAAAGTTTCAATATTGTTAGAAGTGAAAAAAATTCTAGATTTTAAATATTAGATGTAGACAAAAACTTAAAAGGTTCTGACAGATTGTTCACATGTCCAGAATGCCTATTTACAAATGACCATGATGAACTACAAACTGATGTTTATGATATTGTCAAAATTTTGACCAAAAATATATTAAGATGATATATTAACCAAAATTTAGTAGAAACTAGAATGTTAAAAGGAGATATTTCAATGTAAATCTGCTCTATAGGATTACATATTATAATTTAGCAAACATAATTAAAATTTGATAAAACTAGGCTAAATGATAAAGTCAAAATTATCAACACAATACTTTTATTTATGAGAATAATATCATAACTTTGAAAAGGTTGAGACCTAAGATTTTGTTGAAGATTAAAAAAAGGGTAAAATCATGTGTTTTCTTATGTCTGTAGTTGATTTCTTCCTGCCTTGGTCTTCTTATTAACCCTATAGAAGCATTCAAACCACACAAAAACCATACAAAGACAAAATCCTAGGTGTAAAAACTAGGGTTAGTTAATGGTTGTGAATTTAAAGCATAAAAACCCCAAAAAGATTAGATAAAATACTTATATTGATAACAAAAATCCATGTAGAGACATAGACTGTCATAATGGACCATACAGATCGACATAGGTCAACAATTAACAGTTTTATGGAAAATTATAATATCATGACTCATGGGCCTAATATCATGATTACCAAGATAATATCATGATTCTAAGATCTACGATATTGTCTAATGGCAAGCATCTACTTGAGTCCTAGTCATATTTGCCTATCCTACACACACAGAGTTAGAAAAAAACACACATGGATAATAAAACTACATACAAGAGTCATATAGAATAATAATCAACAAGTTAAAATAAAATGATTCAAGGCCTACATTAAAGAGATACAATATCATGAATATCATCAAAAATGTCACTTATGGTAGGATAAAGTCAGGATTCAGAGAGTCGTGGTTTTGTCAAAAGATGGAAACCTGCCAAGGATAAACCATTAGTGGTTAACAAAATCACAACTCAAGTTAACAAAATCATGATTGGCCTAACAAAATAACTAATTTTGAGTCATGGTATTGTCAATGGAATAAAAACATATGCATTCAAGAATATGGTTAGTGTTTAAGTGGATAGTTAAAGCAATATCGTAACTTACAATGCAATATCACAACTACACAAGACAATGTCATGATTACCAGTGTAATGTCATGACTAAAACCTATGCACACAAAGTTTCAAATTTTCAAGATTTGCTTGATCTAATTGACCGTACAGGTCAACAAAATCACAACTAACAAGCAAAATTTATTAATTGGGATCAATCCCACTGTGGTCACCAAAATATAGTAGGGTTTTGAGCTCTATATGAATTAAATAAACTAATTCAACCCAAAACTCAAACTACCTATTAGGAAAGATTCTAGAAATAAATAAAAAAGATATAGAACTTACCAGATTCCTTGTTTCATCTCAACTCCTTCCAAGATGTTCAAATGGATGATTGATTGCGTATTAGACTTAGAGTTTTGGCATTGCGATGGCATGAAGTTGGATGTTGGATGCTTGGATCAAATGATGGTTGGACATGGATTTGATATGGAATCCTACGATGGCTTCTATGGAGAAGGATCCTTGGTTATATAGATTATGGATGGAATATCAAGGGTTAAAATTCAAAGTTAGTGGGATGAGATCAATGGTTGTAGTTTATCCAAGGAATTAAAAAGTCCTTGGAAGCCTCTAGACTTAGAGGCTTCTAGATAGGGAGGCTAAGTTAGAGAGGATTCTAGAATCCTCTAATTATAGAATCCTCTTAGGGATAATTAGGATTAGAGGGAGGTTATATAGGGATTAGGTGAGGATTAGAGACTAGAGGTGTAGGAAAGCCTAGGGAGTAGGCTAGTAGGTGGTTAGTTAGGATTATGAGAATTTAAAATTCCCAAATAATTGATAACTAGGATTAGATTAGGATAATATGGATTAAGAGGAATTAATGAAGGAGTGGGATGACTAAGGTTAATAGATGAAGAAGAATAAAGGAGGGGGATATTATATAAATGGATAGGATTAGGATAAATTATCAGAATAAAAGAGGATATTAGAACGGGATGAATTAGAATAAATAGGATTAGCAAAATTAGTGTCGATTAATAGGAATAGTATCAATGGTAATGAGGCAAGTGATTTTAGGTGCATACAAATACCAATTTTTGGAAGCACAATTATTGAGAGGGGGTGTGAATTATTATTTACAAAAACTTTATTTCAATTATACTTTAACATTCATGAACCATGAAAGCAACATAGTGATCTAACAATGCATACAAAACTATTCACATGAACATGAAACAAGAAAACACATATATGAGTGGAAAACCCTCAAGGGGAAGAAAACTCAATGTGACATATAAAAATGGAATATTTTCCTATGAAATAAAATACCAAAGTTAGTTGATCACCAACTCAACTTGGATCACCAACCCCAATAAAGTCAAGCACAAACTTGACTAGGCTTTAGCAAGCACCAACTCCCTAAGTGACTTAACACCAACTCAACCACCTCATGCATTTTGATCACATTTATACCTATGCTCTTTTTTTATGGTATATAACTCATTTCAAAATCTCATTTTTCTCAACCATACAGTATTTTATTCACTTATTTTTTGCACACCCACAAATATGCCTAAATAGCCTTATATATATACTAGTCTCATGGTCACACACCACTTGGTCGGCCACACAAATTCAACCTTCTAGATCAGCCATAAAATAGGTCTTAATACATATTATTAACATGGTTCAAGCTCAATTTGAACCCCTTTTGGTTTTCCATAACAAAATTAGGCCTTACTCCTTTAGGTCTCATGGAGACTGAATTGCATTAGGTCTGCTCTCTTACGCTAAAACTTAATCTTCTTGGGCTCAGATGGCCTTATCTAAAAATAAAAACCCATTCGAACACTTATCCAAATAAATTTTTTTACCTCCTCCATGCTTGATTAGCCCTACATCCTTCATTCACACCATGAAAGTTCCTTTAGGATAAACTGCCCTATTAGGCCTATGTAGCTCAAAAGTTTGTCTTACAATAATGAAGCTTACACACCCTTAAAATAATCAACCATGATAAATGAAATATGAATATATATTATCCATGACCTCAGAGTCATCACCAAATTCTTGGAACACCTTTACTTAGGAAATATAGGCTTAAGAACATATTTACAACTTGCTTACTTAGAACTACCAAATCACTTCAAAAACTAGTCATGATGAATTAGACCTACAACGTCTGTGTAGAAACTTGTCATGACTCCTGATACATAAAAATGGTTCTAAGAGATCTCCAGAACATCTTTTGATATAAAATTGATATGGTCTAATGGCAAATATTGTTCTTGCAGACCAATTTCTTGACCTTATATCTCGCAATCCTATTTGAACCAGACAAGCCTTTTTGAGAGCAACATTTTCACCACAAACATAGACCTATAAATATTATACAAAGCATTATCATGACTTAAAATTCATAAATAACTTATTCATGCACTTTATTTCATCACTCTCTCATTCATAGACCCTCAAATCTATCTCTTCATATCTGCCTGGGTTTCACATTATCCACACCATTAGGTTTGTCTACAATTGGCTTGCTTGGATGAAAAATTTAGAGAAATTGAAGGCTATAACCTTTCCTAAAAACATCATGGACATGTAAAATGAGTCTCTATATTATTCTCCCATCATTTTCTCTTCTTGACCAATACATTTTTTGAGAGCTACAATAGTTTCTTGACAAACAAGCTTGTATATGTACATTTTTTCTCTCATCTGACTAACCATCACCACCTGTAGGTACCTGGGAGAGTTGAATACAAAATCCAATATCTTAGCTCGGCATTTGAATCCATCTTGAACTGATTTAAACAAAATATTTCACATCAGGTCCTTATTAGGTTTTAGGTAGTTTTAACACATGTTTTGGTGTTAATTACTGTTCATAAAAGACTTCCACTTGAATCCAAAAATAATTCCTAGAGATATTATATATGACCTTTCACCATCTCTCCTAAATAGATCAGACTCCCATGTAGAGGCTACATGTGCCAATGAATGTTTGAAAGTGCTTTTTGGGTTTGAGTACCTCATTTTGTGAGCTTGAGAAGGCCTAAAATAGTGATTCATGCAATTTTATTTTAAATATTGACTTCAAAATTTGTGATCATGCCTAAAATAACTTATCTCACCTCTTTATGTACTCTCATGTACATACTTTCCTTGAAATCTAATCTTCATACCTCACTCAGCTAGGCAGGGTCTAAGAGTGGTCTGGGTGCAAACTTAGACTGAAGGTCCTACCCCGATAATCTCACCCTAAAACTCTCATGAATGCTTCTATACCTTACTCACATGATCAAATTAAGTCATACAACCTTCACATGCCTATTTTCATTATTTTCACCATGCACATACCTCTTCATATCATGACTATGCTTCTTATGCACTTGACATCAATGACCTATACCTTCCATTATGATATTATCAATGATATCAATCATGTAGACATAATATATTAGTTGTCTTCAAATGTTCTCTTTCTCTTTCTCTCATGATAACACTCTTCCATGCATCTTGACACATCACACACTGTCAATTATCCTTAATCACCTTTGACATCAACCTTCACAAGACGCACCTTTGACATCAATGATAATACTTAACAAGGTTTGGATGAACCTGAGGTCAAATATGAATATTTTCAATTTGCTATTTATTTTCATGCACTTCTAGGTATCATTACTCCTCAAAATCTTAAGCTGGTGGGTTTCCTCAAGAAATAAAAGGTGGCTATGTTGACTGACTCTAGGAGTACAAAACAAATTCATCAATAGTAATTTGGATACTTGTTTCAACTATTTCATTTATCTAGCTGTATAATTTTAGTTCATGATTGCAGATGAAGGTACCATCAATTTTTTTGTAAAATACCATAGGATTAAGCTTGCTATGGGAGACTACCTATTAGATTCTCCTATGTTTTTTATTCCCATGAGAGGGGATAATATTATTTTTGAAGTGAAATGGATCACAACTTTGGGCACTATTGAGATGAATTTCTAGGAATTTTTCATGTGCTTCCATTTAGAAGGTAGGGCATTTGAATTGCATGGACTACGAGTTAAATCTCCACAACTAGTTAGCTCTCATCAGATGATGAAGATTCTCAAAAGAAGTGCTAAAGGATTTATGGCACTCTGTTTTCCTTAAAGTTTCAACCAACCAAGGAGTCTGCCCATCCTGATTTATAAATGTTGTTGGATGACCATTATGTTGTATTATGTGACATGCCAAAAGGACTTCCACCAAGCTGAGTGCATGATCATGCCATCATATTACTTCCTGAAAGTGCACCACCTAACATCAGACCCTATAGGTATCCCTATGCCTAGAAGAGTGAAATTGAAAATATGGTATAAGATATGTTATAGGTAGGAATCATCTGACACAACCAAATCAAATATTCGTCCCTAATGACCATGGTGTGGAAGAAGGATAACACTTAGAGGATGTGCCCAGATTATAGATAACTCAACAAGTACACTATCAAAGATGAGTTTCCTATTCCAATAATTGATGATTTTATAGATGAATTGCATGGTGTTGTTTATTTTACCAAGTTAGATCTTCACTCTAGATATCATCAAATTTGAATTTACAAAGAGGACATACCTAAAACAACTTTAAGAACTCATAAATACCATTATGAGTTTATGGTCATGCCTTTTGGCTCACAAATGCACCATATACATTTCAGAGTTTAATGAATACTATTTTTAGGCCATTTTTGATATAGTTTGTGTTGGTGTTTTTTTATGACATCCTCATTTACAAAAATTTTTGGGAAGACCATTTGAAGCATGTGAAATAAGGACTCTTGGTTTTGAAACAACATCAACTTTATGCCAAACCTTCCAAATGTGTTTTTGGCATTTGAGAGGTAGAGTACTTGGGTTATATTATTTCATATGGAGTGAAATTTGATCCTTAAAATATCAAACCAATGATGGAGTGACAGGTTCTTAATACCTTCAAGAACCTCCAGGGATTTTTGGGGCTAACTGGTTACTATCATAGGTTTGTCAAAAATTATGGTAGCATCATATCCACACTCACATCTTTGTTGAAGAAATACTTATTTGAGTGAACTGATATAGCTACCAAGGCATTTGAATAATTGAAAATGGCTATGTGCACCACTCTATTTTTGGCTACTCCTAACTTTTTTGAAACTTTTGTTGTGGAATGTGCTGCATAAAGATATGACATTAGGGTTGTACTCATGAAAAAAGGTAGACCACTTGAATTTGATAGACACCAACTAAAGGGGAAAAATAGGCTCAAGTCAATATATTATAAAGATATGATGTCTATTTTTCATAAAATCAAACAATGGAGACCTTATCTGATGGGTCATCACTTTTAGGTAAAGATTGATCATGATAGCCTCAAATATTTTTTAGAATAATGATTGTGTCTTTTGAAGAACAATAAAAATGGATGACTAAAATGTTAGGCTATGATCTTGAAATATTAAATAATAAAGTAAAATATAATGCGATGGCAAATGCACTATCTCAGAGGGATGAATCAATTGAGACATCATTATGTGCAATGACCATTTGGTAGGCAGATTGGCTAGAAGAAGCTAGATCAGAATGGGAGAATGACAATCCCACCCATGATTTGATTCAAAATATTTAGTAGGGTTTTAGGGGATTTAAAAAAATTACATGGAAGGGAAAATCATTATGGTATAAAGATAAATTATACCTATGTAAGCATTCTCTTCTCAAACAAAAAATATTTTAAGAACTTCATGATCTCCAATAGGAGGTAACTTAGGATTTTTGAAAACATGTCATATAATCAATCAATATTTATTTTTGGAAGGACTCAATGGGGAAATCCATAAATATGTGGTTGAATGCATGGTATGTCAATAGAACAAAAGTGAAACCATTAAGACCCTAGGCAGTTTGTGCCTTTATCCATCCCTAGCCAGCGTTGGGAGGAGTTTTCCATGGATTTCATTACTAGGTTACCGTGGTTTGAGGGTAAAAATGTTATCATAGTATTTGTGGATCAACTTACCAAGTATGATCATTTTTGTTCATTATCATAGTCATTTTTTGCGATTACATTAGCATATGCTTTTCTCAATATATTTCAAAAATTACATGTTATTTCAAAGATCATTGTAAGTGATTGAGATCCCATATTTACTAGTAATTTTTAGACTAAATTATTTGCATGTTTGGGCACCCAATTGTCTCATAGCTCATCCTATCATCCTCAATTTGATGGACAAATAGAGATAGTAAAAAAAATGTCTACGAGGGTATCTCCATTATTTTATTTCTAACAAACAGGATAAATAGGTTCATTGGCTACCACTTGTTGAATGTCAGTATAATACTTATGTTCATAGTTCATCCAAAATGTCTCACTTTATAGCATTGTATGGATATCACCCCCCATCCATCACTTCAACCTCGAAGGTCCATCCCAAGATTTGATTTGTTGAGGAACATATTCACCATAAACAGGAGTTACTTGCCAGTTTATGAGAAAAATTATCCATGGCACATAATCAAATGAAGCAACAAGAGGATCAACACTTTAGTGAGTGACATTTTGACATAGATGATTAGGTCTTGGTACGATCATCCATATAATCAGATGTCTTTGAAAAAATAAAAAAAGGATAATAGTTGTCTCCTAAGTATTTGGCCCTTATCAAATATTGCAAAAAATTGGTAGTGTGGCTTACAAGCTGGAAGTCCCTCAGTCCACTTGCATACATCTAGTATTCCATGTATCTTTCCTAAAAAAGGTAATTAAACATATATTTTTTAATTAAACTAAGTTACCTGAATTGGATGAGGAAGTTAGGGTTATTCTATAGCCTGAAGAGATCCTTCAAACATGCAACTACAGACCAAAGTGATTAAGGAATATTTTTGATCAAATAGAAGAATGTACATTGTGAGTATGTAACATGGGAGCATGAAGCTTTCCTATAGAAACATCTAGGGTTAATTCAACATTAAGGACAATGTTTTTCTAAAGGGAAGGGGCATGTTACACCCTTAACCTATGTCATATCTAGGTATATATGTGGCTGACTTGTGGCTTACATACCTCTTATAATATATTTTTGAAATTCTATATGTTCTTAGTAAGGTTATCCTATGGAAGAACCATGGATAAGTAGATTATATATAGGAGGTAGTGGCTAGTATGTGATGATCATATTTTCAGTTCTTCTCTTATTGCATTATTGTGGAGGTTTCTCCTTGAAGTGGTTCAATTATATTTATCAAGCATTTTGCTCTTCTATCAATTATTATTATGGATATATTATCTTTGCTCTCATTTTTAAGATATATTATTCTATTGTGCAAGCAAATAATTAATTTCATTACACAAAAGAATAATACACTTCATCAATGGCATGTTCTAGATACAAAATTTGGTTAAATAACTCTTCACTAAAATCACAAGGAAGGAAATTATTCACCATCAAAATTTTAACAATGAATCCCCAAAAACAAACACCATTTTTACACAAATGGATGGAATGGTTTGACCCATTTCCTTCCCTAAAATACCCATGGCATTCCATATTACATCTCAGACCAAAAAGGCTTAAAATAATATAAAAAGACCAAAAATCATGTTTTCACCTTCCAAGTAGACCTAATCGAGTCTTTTGAATAGTTATAAACATATGAAAACACATTTTGCATTATATATACCAATGTGGGATTGTATAAGAGTTTGTTAAACATTTCAAATAGGCTTGAGCTTAAAATGGCTTCACTAACTTAGTTGGGCTTTAAAGGTCGACTAGCACTTGAAAACAAACCTCAAGACATCCCATCATAATCGAGTTTTAAATCCTCAATTAGCACTATAGATAAATGGAAATTATTTAACATTTTAGTTAGGTTTTAAGCTCCACACACTACACCCCACTCAACACTTGACTCAATGTTGACCCCGACGGGATTATAACTCTACATATAATTATTGGAAACCACATACAATTTCACTAACCAAGTTAGATTATGATCTTTGATTAGTAAAACATGTTCAACTTACAACATTTACCAACCTAGTCGGGCTTCAGGCCCCAGCTAGGACAGTCATCACTAAGTAAAAACCACCATGACCTAATCGACATTTAAAATCCAATTAACATTGCATGCCAAAAATGAGTCACAATAGTTATATTCAATATTTATGTTTTAATTATCACTATGTGCTACAAACAAAAGTGCCACAAACCTAATTGGAATATGAAGTTTTGATTCGTACTACATATAACAGTTGAATTCTACCAAGACCTAATTGGGGGTTGAGAAACTCGATTAGCACTAAATCAGAGTTTGGTCTTCACAAACTTTGAAGTATCTCAAATACTTTTCAAGCCAAGTGTTAGAATCAAAATTTGATGGCAACATCATGAACAACCCATCAATGTAGAGAATAGTCAAAAATAGAAATAAAGAAGAACAAGATCCAACCAACCACACCAGAATAAAATTACAAAACACACAATGGAAAATAAACATCACTTTATTTCTGGGTGATGCAAGATAGCATGTCTGCCATAGATGCTCCTACATCAAGTTACGTCTAAAATTACATTTATACACAGGCAAGAGAAAAATAAGGATATGACTTTATTCTAAGAGAAATAATCTAGGTGCATCTTTGATGTGGATGAGACATTATGTTGTACATCTATTCACAAGGAGGTATGTTTAGTATCAATAGTTCTCAAGATCCAAGTGAACACACAAAACATTTCCATATTATAGTTAAATAAAATAAGACAAAATTTATTTTTTATTCTCTCTCAAGAAAATTTTATAAACAAGGAGTTAGTGGACAAATATGGATTAGAAACTTACAATCTTCCTATCCCATATGTTTTGGGTTGCATAAACCATGGTGTAGAGTTAAAGGTGACCAAAAAATACAAGGTCAAGTTTTGTATTAATGAACATTTCATTGATGAATTCATAGTGGATGTTGTGCCTATTGATGTATGTGGTGTAGTGATTGGTAGCACTTACATGTATATTCAGGATGCCATTTTCATGAGAAGAGCCAGTCAATACCACTTGGTGAAGGATGGAAAAAACTACATCATTAAAGCCTATGAAGGGAACTCAAAATTATCCTTAGTAAGAGCTAACCCCCACATTATGGAAACCTCATCAAAACTCTCTCACATGAATATAACTCTACAAAAACATAAAAATATAACATCAGATCCAAAATGCTTTAAGAACGCAAATCAAATATAATCATTCAAAATATAATGACACATATTTTCATCAGTCCTAAGCTCCTTCATCACAAATTATACCCTTGTAGTAAACACCTTCAAAAAAATACTTGACAAATTCAGCAAGACTTGGATAACTCTATCGAAGGCAAGACACTTCGGTAGATAGATAAACCTACCTAGAAATCCCTAAAATTTGACAAATTAAAAAAAATGCTGAAAATAACTCAATTTTATAAAAAAATCTGAACTTACCAAGCCTAAAGGCTATTCGGCCTGCAATGCACTCTCCATTCACTTGGACTGTGTTAAAAACATATCTCATTGTTGTGGCATTTTGACACTTAGAGGTCAAATTACAATTAAACAAATTTCAAATGAATCGAAAAAACTAAAAAGGTCAACTTATTTATACTCCACGATTTTTTGCTATAGGACACACAAATTTAATTTTTTAATTAATCTTTTCCAAAATGGCACATGCAATATCTTCATGCCTATATATTAATTTCACTCTTGTCAGTTCTGTTGGAACACATGCAAGATATTTTTCCATAATGTAACATTTTCATGATCATTTATGATAGTATTTGAATACAAACATTTTGTGCAATTGTATATATGGCATCTACCTTATACTTACTCTTGCTTTAATCCTAGTGACTAGGGGCAAATGCATATGTATATTACAAAATAATTGATATTTACTATGTAAATTATTAGTCAACAAATCTAAACTTATAGTCATTTCTAACCATCCGGAGCAATCAATACTGGTCTCAAGTTGGAAAAATATTATGCAAAATTACATACATTCAATGAACTTATCAAATTCAATAATTGATTTAAAAACATACAAATACCTAATGTCAAAAATGCATCCATAAGGTTCACTTGACACATATCAAGTTGCATGCACATCATATGCTTATCAGTTATTTGTGTCTTTTTATGTGATCGATTCACTAATGTCATACCTAACATCAAATGGTGGCATACATTAATCTTTCTCCATTGCTTTAGATTATCAGATTGGGTCATGGTATAAGATGGATATAGATTTATTCATATTGGTTCATAATATTATATGGGTACAAATATATTCATATTGATTCAGAGTATCATATTAGTACAAATTATCGGATTAGTTAAGAGTGTTGGGTTGGTATAACTTTATCCAAAGTGGTTCAAATAATCATAATGATATAAATTTATCTAGATTGATTCATATTATCAGATTAGTTCAAATTTATTTAGATTGGTTCAAAATATCAAATTGGTTCAAGATATGAGATTAGTTAAGATGCATTTAGAATATGAGATAAATATATGCATGTTGATGTATGTCATGATACATATGACAAACACTGCAAAAAAATATAGTATAAACATAGAGATTTATACAGATAAGGGCATATGCGATGCATATGCAACAGTTGTTACATAACCCAGGGTTCACAATTTTTTTAGATTGAGTAGATTTAATGATAGATTATATCATCCCATATCACATGTTGGCACCGGTTGTATTAGATTGGGGGAATGAACTTTGTTCATGCTCACACTATTACAATTTTTCTAATTCTAAGTCGACACTAAAAGTATTAAAGGTATCATTATGAATTTAATATCTATCTACAGTGGTTGATTCAGTCTACCTAGATTGACATATGAGCCTAGTATGAGCTCCCCTATTTCATCTTGAATCTATTATAGGTTCAAGATCAATTAAATGAGAGTGTGGCTTAGGTTTTGTGTCACTAAATGACGAAGCACTACTCTAAAAATTACTTTGAAGTTTATTCAATTCTTTATCCAATAAGAAAATAAGACTAAAATAACCTTCTCCATGTGGGCTAAGTCATTTGACAATCATGGAATCTCCACTCCTCGCAACATGAACATACTTTTTGAATGACATAGTCCTATGTACATACAAGTATAGTCATTCTTTGGTTATATTTTTATTTATTATTATGACTATACTTGTTTCTATATGGATAGTGATTTATCTAATTACTTACAAATACACATGGACATTATGAAGCATTGGAGGAATGGAAAGTCTAAGTCAAAAAATTGTCGACACATGATTGCATTCTATTTATCCCTTTAAACCAATACTTGTATTTGCCCTTAAATATAATATTAAATCAGGGTGGGGGTGGGAGAAGAAAGCATTTATAGACACCAAATTTTCTAAAAACATTATTCATATAACGATTTTCATGTGAATTTGTATGTATATAACCAAAATTTCAAATAGGAAACTTATTGGTGCTTTTGTCTTGGTATATTGTCTTATTATTTCCTTTACTTGATTATGAAGTATCTTATTTTCCCTTTTCATCTTTATTTTCTCTATCACATGGATCCCTGGTCCTCTTTTTACCTATCTCTAATTTTTCCATAGCTTTAGGATGAATCTCAAATTTATGGACGACTTTATCTCATGGAAATGTTTTATCATGTCTTTTGGATCTACTTAGGGTTATGTTTCCCTTTAGGGCATTTTATTTTAACCATTTGGATATTATTTAGCCAGATTTTTTGCACCAATAATCCCCAATTCAAAATTAAGAACCCTATTTATTCAAAGCCCTTAGAGGCATCTAAGGACACACATTCTTGGTTATCAAATATATGAAAGCTGTGACTAACAAATAAGCAAGCTTTTTTTATATACATCATTTGAATTTATTAATGGCACTATAATCCTTTTTGAACCTTTTGTGCATAAGTATTATGTAGAAGGATATGAGCATGATTCAAATTTTGGAAAAACATTTCTTCAAGCAAAGAGGTCCCGAGGTGCAAGTTTTGAGCCCAATGAGGCTTACTATCTTAAATATAGGTTGCTCTAAAATATGGGTAAGCTTTGTATGCCTAATGGAGAAATATTTTAGCTAATGACGAAAGCACATACTTCAAGAGTTGCAGGTCACCTAGAGGTTACAAAGACAATGTCACATTTTTATAAATACGTTTATTGACCAAATATGCAAGTTGATGTTGCTAAATTCATAAGATGATGTGTATTGTATAGTAAATAAATCCTAGTAACATGATGTTAGGTTTGTATGCACCATTTTTAGTTCCGTGTAGGCCATGGGAAAGTATGTCCATGGATTTTGTAGGTGGGCTACCTATGTCAAAGAAAGGACATGCCTATTTTTTTGTAGTTATGGATTGATTTAGTAAGATGTGTATTCTTATTCCTTACAAAAAAACCCTTAAAGGTAATGAAGCATCTTTAAAAACAATGATGTAGATGAGTTTTTTTTTGCTAATGCATGGGTTCACTTTTTTTTGCCTAGTTTTATCATTTCATATCTAGACTCAAGATTTGTTGGTAAGTTTTGGACCACATTGTTGGAGAAGATGGATACTATACTGAAATGGTATAACACATTTCATCTACAAACTAATGGGCATACAAAGATGATGAATATAAAATTTGTGCAGCTCTTGAGAGGGTAAAATAGGAAGCATCCTAAGACTCAAGATGAAAATTTGTTGTATATTTAACATTCTTATGATAGATCATTTCATTCTTCTACCAATAGATCAACTCTTGAAACTTGTTTTGGTTACTTACCTTCATGTGAATTTGATGTTGTTTTGGCACATCCATACTAGGGAATTGGGAAATTGGATCCTGATGTCCATAAATCTGAAAGATCCATTAAGAAGATTCAAAAAAATCACTTCCAATTACATGACATTTTTAGGGAGTCACAAGCCATGTAAAAAATAAGACATGATCAACATAGGATTGAACATAAGTTCCTTATTTGAGACAATGTATGGTTGTAGTTGAGTAGAGAAAGGCTCCAATGTAAAATGAAGATGCTTAAGCCTCTAAGATATGGTCCATTTTTCATTTTGGAACAAGTGGGAAAGAATACTTTCATATTGGATTTGCCTTAGATTGGCCTCCTCGTATGAAAATATATTCATTTGTCAATGTTGAGAACTTACATCTCTTTGAGCCTTCGATGCTAGATAGCGAAGAAAAAAATATATGTTACCTTTTATTACATACCTTGCTCTAGATAGTCAGATGGGATTGGAGAAGGGTGTTGTGATATAGAACATAGATATGACAACAATAATAGAAGTGCAAGAGTGATGCAAGATGGATTACAAGGTCAACTACCCAAGAAGGCCAAATGATATTCCAAAGAGGAAGAGGGGGAAGAAATGTACTCATTTAAAAAGTTCCTAAAGCTTTTGGGGCCAAAGCCTTTAATTGCGTAGGCATCATCTAAATTTTGGATTTAGTTTGTTAAATATGTCAGATAACTACTTCCACTATTCTCATCTATACTACAAATGCTTGTAAGACCCTTCTTGAAGTCAATTCACATAAAAAAAATTAGTTAGAAAGGTTCATGTGGATTTTATAGGGTCAGAGGAAGGCTCAGAGTTATCTGAACAGTTTGGGAGTAGTCCTTTGTTTCGATGCATGCATCATGCCACAAATTTTTAGAATAATTTGTAGCAGTGCCTCAACTGATCAAAAAATCATGTGGCTTGAGTCTAAAGATCAATGATTGCAAAGGTGGTTCATTTTTGGACTTTATATTTGCTTTTTTCTTCTCTCATGTGTTTCATGTACCTCATGTTGATGTGTTTTTATATAAATACATGCCCCTAGGATAAGCAGAGGCATTCAATGGAAGCTGGGTTCAGTAGTGTAATTGCAAGTCTTGAGTCCATGAGTCAGAGTTCCATTTTACTCCTTGCTAGTGTTGATTTTTAGGTGGTGTTATAACTGTTTGAGAAGTGTTGAAATACAACAAAGCATTGTGCAAGATTTTGGACATTGTGAATTTTAGTTTTGTCCATGGAGGCCACTAGATAATAATAAACCTATAGTTGAGAATGATATAGTGGAACGAGGAGTAAACATCTCACTTTATTGAATTTTTCTCACATTGAGTTTCTCTAGGCTAAATTCTTGTGTTGTGTTTTGTGTGTTCTTCTACTTGCATTTTATTTCTAGTCTATTTTATTTGTAGCATCATACATCTTTGTTTTCGTAAGAAAATTAATGCATATTAATAAAAAATAATCGTGTATGTGTTATGAGTGTAAAGGATCCATGTTGGTAATTCTTTCCATGGAATATACATGTACTTGATAGATCAATTTCGGTTAGTCCCACATTGAGATTGAGGAAGATTAGGAAGGGTCATTGCATTCTTTTCCCTAGCCCTCCTTTGCACGGGTATGGTCCACCTCATAATGAGTCATCATACATTGGGATACACCTAAATCAACACAAGATATAACTCTATAGTGTACTAAGGCTTCTCTATCATTGGTAAGGGCAATAATAAATAAACATAACACATTGTCACAATTACATGAAACCCTAACACTTCTCAGAGAATACTCTAACATTCTATGATATTCCATTGGAAAGACAAATTTGAACTTGAATTCTAACAACTTGTATAATGATAATGCCATAGTACATAACAATACACATGCTAGGAATATGCAAGTACATGTAAACATTAGAAAACATGTGATAATGTAATCGCATCTAGGAATATACATATCCATAACAATAGCTAAAAATCACATAGAAACACAAAATTTACAACAATTTCTACAATGAAAAACCAAGGATAAATATATACAACTCTAATAAAAACCCTACAAATAAGCAAGTAATACTTATCAACCCTTAGAACAACTAGATTATTCAAATGTAACACTATGCAAAATGAGATCTAATCCTTGTGGAGGAAATAAATCACATAAGGATTTGAGATCAAGCAAATAATATTTAGGACTAAGGAGATTTAAACATGAAACAACACAAGCCCTGAAACAATAAGATTTATCACCATGGAAGCAATATCTAACCCTATAAGGCTACAAAGCATGCAAGACAATACAGGTTAACCAAAATGTAGTATCCAAAATGATCTAAGTAAAATTGCATCACATATATCCATATAACATCCAGTTAAATATAATCAAACCTTAAACAATAATATTAGGATTAGTTGTAAAAAAAAATTCATGTTTTAATAAATGACAAGAGAGTGATTTAGAATAGTAAAAGATTTTGCATAAATTGGGATACAGTCATTAGAAACATGTAGGAGAGCCAGTGTTTCCAGGGAAAGACTGAGATTCTAGAAAACTCACAACATCATGAGCACTTCACCAAGACTATACACTCGATGAGACTGGTAAACCAAGTTTGTACTATGCATGTTTCTGATAAAATGTATATAGGAAAAAGATGATTTGATATCTTTGTTCATCAAATCTATAGTTCTGAAAACCTTGTTCACTTTCCTGGAATATTGCGTAGATCCTTAGGAAATTGATTTTATTCTTCAAACCCTAATAAGTCAGCGGCATCTAAGACCTTGAAAAAATGGGGGATGTATTATTGGGTCTATATTATCCTTACCCTGATTATGAGTAGACCCATAAAATGTTTGTAAAAAATTGCAATCAGCACACTGAGTATAGTGCATGTTCAATTAGGTAGTCCAATGATGAAATGATGTCTACTCTATATGGTTTTTCATGGTAGAATGAATGCTTGATGGAGAAGTAATAAATGCTTTAGATTTCCTAGACTCTTGAAACTCTATTCTAAATACTTGAGTTGATTATTTTGACACATTCACAATATATCTCTAGCATGTGTGGCTCTTAAATTGATTGATGTCCTCAATGCATTAATGTATTCATGTATTTATAGACTTCTCTAATTCAAAACATACGAGAAAGTTGACAAGGGTAAACCTACAATCTATAGGAGACACAAAAATAAGGGTCATAAAGACTTACCCCAAAATTGTAGATTGTACATTTTTTGGGTCACAAAACTATACACTATGCATTACCAGGAAAAGATTAGAATCCTAAGAAAATATAAAGAAAGAGATGCAAAGAAGAGAAAATAATAAGAAAAAACAAAAAAAGCACAAGGAAAATGCACCAAAAAGCGTTGGATTTGAACTAATAGTCGACAAACACACAAAATACCTTAAAATAATGCAATTATAGAACTAATACATACCCCTACTAAAATTAAAAGTTCACAATTAAGAAGCTTCATAACTTCATTAACCCACTAACAAACTTATAAATTTATCTTATTTAATTTTTTTTATTGGATGAAATGATTACCTTCAAAATTTAACATTAAAATGAAGAAGATCGATAATGCATCCAATACTAACCGATTCTTATTTTTTTAATATAGATTAGATTGTTTATCTTTCAAGTGGAAGATGAAAATATTGATGGCTTAGAAAAAGACTAGCTCATATCACTTGAAGTGTTAAACCAACATATTAACAATATCAAAAGAAGAGTGAAACAAGAAAAGATATCTATTTCGTAACAAGGGAGTGACGGAAATATAATAACACTATATCATAGAATGCACAACTCATGACATCTAAATCAAATACAATGACACCTTAAAAATAGACAATCTAACCACCTTATGTGAAGAAGCAAAGTAAAACTAAACTTAGAAAAAGAACAAATTTTATGATCAAAATCCAATAAATAATTAAAAAAAGGTTCCACAAGAATAATTGAACATCACCTCTACCAAATGTCTGTTACGGCTCTGATTCCCATAGAGCAGTTGGTCTCATGACGTTATTTCATTCAACAAAAAAGAAAGAAAACGGGTTCTTGATAAGCACGGGAATCGTTTGATCTAAATCTGTGTATGTTTTGACTTCTACAGCTATCTACTCCAGTTGGACGTCTGTGCCGCTGCCACCTACTCATCTTCGAGCAGGTTCAATGTATTTTTTGGTCGGGGTTGGTGCGACGGTGGTAAAGGCGCCAGATTTATTGGGAACCGAAGGTTCGAACCTGCGACCAAGCAACCGCCCTCAACCTACCGCTAGCTGCTTGTTAATTCATGAATTTGAATCTCTCCGTTTTGCCGAGCCTTGCACAATTTGGTAGAAAACAACAACAGATGCAAATGCCCAGGATGAATACATACTTCATTTCCCATGGATCACCCACTTTAGTCATAGAGGACCTTCCTGCAAGGCATTTTCTGCTGAATTGGGACAAAGTCCTACCACAGAAGCCTAAGGCCATATTGGTCATTTCTGGTCATTGGGATACTTCTGTACCCTCTGTCAACATTGTCAGCAGAAACAGCACAATTTATGATTTCTATGGCTTTCCTCAAGAAATGTATAAGGTAAATCCACGTTTTTTAATCCTTCCAATGATTGCAAGCCTACTTCAAGATATGTAATAAGTGCTTTGGTGTGTGCATCCTGAATTTTTTTCTTTTCTTTTTTTGTGTAGGTTTGGAGTCTCACAAAAATTGAAGTGAATTATGCCGTTTTGTGTTCTGATTCAATGCATTTCAGTTATTTAATTTATTGGCACGGGCTAATTAAAGTCATTGAATGGTCACAAATTTGTCTCATTCAATAATTGTATTTCGATTGTTTTTATTTTTTGAACAAATCAGTTTTTTTCATTCAAATAGCTGAAAATTTCGGAGGCCAAATGTTCTGGCCCATTTCATTTCTTTTTAAATCTGTAGTTACAGGACCCAATGACTACCAGGTGTAGTTCTTGCACCATTCAACCAATATCCTAATTGTTTTTCGATGAGATCAAAAAAGGGCTACAGCCCACTAATAATATAATAATCGAGATAAAAAGCCTGATGAAATCAAGATAGTCTGTTTATAAGCTGCCACCTTCTGTTAAGAAAGTTCTACGAGTAATTGAACAAAAACCTAAAATATAGCCAACTAGAAACAGATTAAACATCAGCCTCCTCACTGGAGTCCGAGACAATCAAAGTGGGTCTCCACTTCCTTTCTTCATCCTCCAAAACCACAGCCACAACTGCCTTAGCGAGCTGGGAAACAACAAAATTGGCAGTGTTGATCCCAACTTGTTACATATGGCATCAATTTTCTGTCTCTTAGAGATGTCATCAGCCGCCATAGCCTTGAGAAGCATTTAAACTTCGTCCAAACGACACATTAAGCTGAACCCAACTGCTCCATGTCCTCGTGAATTGTATGAGTATTGCTGGCCCCAAACAAAATTGTTTGCACTCTGATCAACTGGGCAACCTTGAGAGTGTCCAATCTAGGAGTGGACTGATTACGATCTTTCATGGCTTGAAGGATGCAGTCCACCCAGGCCCCCTCACCAACCTTGCAGACAACTGAGCACAAAATAAATTTGTCATTGTCCATTTAAGAAGCTTTTCATCATTTATGTCTTCTAGGAGAGAGGACTTCCAGAAATCAAGGGCGTGCTCTAACTTTCATTATTGTAAACTTGTCAAGTAAAACTTCATGGTTCAGAAGTTGCCTTACTTTGGGGTTGTACACCGACCCTATAAAGGAAGTGTGCACATCATCCATAGAGTATTTGTGGGTCATTTACGAGTTTTTCTCCCTAACAATTTTCACCCAAAGATGCTTTTCCTTTGCTAAACCAGGTATTTCTTCTAGATGACTAACCCTCGCCACCCTGCATTTCTTCCTTCGATTGCACGCCCAAACACACAAATCATTACAGCAACCAAACAAGCCAGTCCTTCCTTAGAAAGTATGCCATTTTCAAAAGAAGCCTGCGGGAAAGCTTTAAGAAATGAGAATCTGGGAAACCCAAGAGAGAGACTACGACCTTAAAGGGAATGCAAATTCCAACAGGTGTATCAAACCACCACCAACAGAAGAGAGAGCAACGATGAATGAGGCTGCCCTTTCCCAGCCGCAGACAAAAATCAAACCAAGCAGTATAATCACAACAACGAATACATTCTAAACTAGAAATGGAGAGCATGCAGGCTGCTGGAAATATAGAGCACGCTATGTTGAGCAAACAAACATTCCAGTCAAGGAAAGCATGCAGGTTGCTAACCAAAAATACCCAGTTCCTCATATTCAGTGAAGCGAACCAAAAAATTTCAGCCCGGGCAAAAATTACATTGATACTTGACAAGATAGATGACAAGCAAACTGCCTTCTTCAAGTTACGGAGCCAAAGTAAGAAACCAACGCAGCAATGAATGCCCAAATTCAAAAGGAAAAAGAGAACCAAGGCATAACTGAGAGGCTTGTTGTCCACTATCGCTCCCGTTGCAAGCCAAAATGACCAAGGCAGGGGAGAGACCGTGGATTTATAGCCTCTCTCTCCCAAAACCTGCTGCCTTTCAATAAAACAAAGCACCGTCAAATCTGACTTCCCACACCAATATGGCATTAAGTGCAATAAGGCAATGAGTTGTCTTGCTGTCCCATAGGCTATTTTTAGTCTCGTGGACGTTAAAATTTTTATTATTATTATTATTATCAAGTTGAAGTGTGGGAGGAACCTTTGAAATCCCGCTCCAAAATTGGGGAAAGATTTGCAATATTAAGGGAGGTGTCAAAATATGAAGTTTATTATTATTCAAAAAAAATTGATCCACACCACGATTGGCTAGAAAGTCAGTTGATTTATTACTTACTCTCTCTTCTTGTGTGGAGAATTGTCAGGGAAGAGTAGTTGGGTGTCAAAAAGTGCACAATCTTCGATGATGATTTTTTACTGCCAGTGTTTACTTGTCTTATTTTTTAGGGCATCAATGATAAGTCGAGAATTTACGTCGATTACCAAATTTAACCAATTTCTTTCTTTAGCAAGCCAAAGACCTCGCCACAAAGCCTTAGCTTCAGCAAAATTCTTAGTGTTTTTACCCGTTGCCTTAAATAAGACCAAAAGCAGGCCGCCATTGCTATTTTTGAAGATTCCACCTGAACCAGCCAAGCCTGGATTACCTTTGGACATCCCATTAAAATTTAGCTTTATGACTGAATCCTGGGGAGTCGTCCAAAAGGTTCTTGTGCTGCTTCTCCTATTGCTGCTGACCCTATTATAAGGGAACCAATACCCTAATTTTAGTTTTGCAATGGGATCACACATTCTAGGGCTTTTTTTATTAATTTCCCAATTTAGCTATGTATTTCTGTCATCGGCAGTTGCTTGAGTGAGTTGTTTTTTCCCTATTGATTTTGAGGTGGCAGAGGCTTAGTGCTCAATCACTAATCCACAAGTATTAGGATATCCCAGTTCAAAACTTGGCTCCGGAGGTAAAAAAACTAGAAATATCTAACTTATCATTTGAGTTATTGAGTGGGTCTCGATATTGCCAACTCCATAAGGGCTGCAACATTGGGACATCCTGGTAGGTCATTCAAATAATATTCCAGCCAAAATGGACTTGAACTGTGGAGCTTTGATGGTATGAGGTATCCTAATATACCTATGATTACACCTATTTGATAGGTGGGATGTTGGCTGTGGAAGAAATTAATCGAATGCATACGGCCAGCTTATCCAATGGGTTCTCTCTGTTCTGATCATAAATACTAGTTAATCCCTGTTCTGTTAGAGCTAGAGCATTTTAAGAGTAGGTGATAATCTGTTTAAGATATGCCATATTAAAGAGATACTTAAGCCTTATCATCAACATCATCATAATTACATAGCCTGCCGATTAGGTGATGCACCAAACTTCACAGTCTGGTCATTGAATTTCTTGTTCTGTATGATCTGCATTTATTTTTCTGCTATAGGTTGTCTTATGTGCATTGAAGATTTGGGATAACAGAGAAGGGTAGCTTCGTTGACGTCCAAGTTCATATAACTTTACTCATGGTTCGAACGTACAAGCGTCAAAAGAAAAGAGAATATAATAGGAGCTGGAAAAGAAAAGAGAGAAGGAGTTGAAAAAAAAAAAAAGAAGAACCAATGAAACATAAATAAGAGGAATATAAAAAATAAAAATAAGATGAATTGAAAAAATAAAAAGAAGAGGAATTAAAAATATCAAAAGAGGAACAAAGGAGAAAAAAATAAGAAGTAAAGAAATAGAATGAAGTAAGAAATAAAAGAGGAGGTAGGAAATAAAATTATTAGCAGTTTAAAAATGAATAAGAAATAGAAAGGTAGGAAGATTGAATAATGAAGTAGAAGAGGAGTAAAAGAGGCAGGAAGAGCTAAAATGGAAAGCAGGTACGGTAGATAGAGCTTTACAAGGAGGAAGAGGATAAGGTGGCTGAGGAAAAAATGCCGATAATAACTTTAGGAGGATGAGGGGGAAAATAAAATTATAGAAGATAAAATGGATCAAGTGCCACCTAGAGAAACAAATCAAGGGGAAACAGGGGAAACAATGGAAGGAAGCATTGCGGAAACTCAGGGCAGATCCTGAAAAGATGGCTTTTTAGTAAACATGTTTAGCAAAGCTGTTGTTTTGCCTTCGGTGACTAATTTCATATATTGTGTAATGATTCTGCCGCTTCTAGTGCTGCCTCAAGTCAGTACACGCCTTGGTCTACCAATGAACAGGGCAGTTTTAGTTAGATGGTTCAAAAGAATGATGATGGACTGATTCATAACCAATCCTGCATTGCATTTGCTTGCTAATGGCTAAGGTGCAAAGCTGTCTTCTTTGCCATTGTGTGTTAGCCCTTGTGTGTGAGTGCATGTGTTTATCTTGTGAATTCTTAACAGTTGTTTCTGATTCTATGTATGGATTTATCATTTACATGTTGATGTTTCTGTCCGAGCAACCAAAAGTTACATGCAGTGCTTCATACCACTTATCACGTTGATCCCTATGATGTAGATTCATTTTCTAAATGGTTTTCCTGTATTGAATTAACTTTCAAAGAACGCAGGGAGAGAGCTTGTGCAAAAATTGGAGAGACTTTTTGGTCAATGATTAGAATGCAAAGATGTCTATTTTACTCAATTTGTTTCCTACATGTGTTACATTTAAGGGAAAGCTGCCTTCTTGGTCTTCATGTCATTATACTGTTTGCATTTGGCAGCTTCAATACAATGCTCCAGGAGCTCCTGATCTGGCAAAAAGAGTGAAGGAGTTGCTGATTAATTCAGGATTCAAAACTGTAGGAGAGGACAAAAGCAGAGGGCTAGATCATGGTGCCTGGGTACCCCTTTCTTTAATGTACCCCAATGCTGACATACCCGTTTGTCAGCTATCTGTCCAGTCAAGGCAAGGTGGTGAGCACCACTACAAGATGGGACAGGCCTTGGCACCCTTGAAATCAGAGGGTGTTTTGATTATGGGGTCAGGTAGTGCCACTCACAACCTCAGAGCGTTGTCTCATGATGGTCGTGACCCTGCGCCCTGGGCTCAAGAATTTGACAACTGGCTCACAGAAGCTCTAATTAGTGGCAGGTAAATATATACTTCACTTCTGCATACATTTTTCATATTGATCTTCTAAGTTATCTTTGACTTGCTGTTGTTGTAAATGTTTTCTTGGGTAAATTTCAGTTTCTTACTAAAAATTTGCTAGATTTTGTAACTCTACAAGTTTAGTTCTGCAGATATATTTCTCACTAGAAGAATCAAATTGCAAGGTCTACTTTTATCTGTATATATCACTGCAATTTTTTTAAAATTATATCTCTGAAAATGAAGACACATGAAAATGTAAGCGATCCTTAAGGACGCTAAGACCAAACTGGCATAGGCATTCTCATTCAATCAAACAATAAACAACTTGATCTATATTAAGCCAGTTAAAACAAGAAAAGACAGAAACTTGACATTGGCCATAAGCATGCCGCGCAGCATATGCTAGAGACTGCATGTCCCAATGACTGATACTAACAAAATGACCTTCCATCCGTAAACTGCATATGCTAGAAACTTGACATTGGCCATAAGCATAGGCTCAGCTGGAAAATGTTTGACCTTATAGGCCCTCTGCACCTGTGCAATAACATCATTTTTACAATACATTAAAATGAACTTGCTTTAACATAAGCACACAAGAGATTCTTTGGTCTTCTCTTTGTGGCCGACTTCCAATTTTGTGAGCTTATAAAATTGTGCCAGGTTACATGCCACTCACGGGTAATGACGAAGTCTGCTCCATAGCTACAGTTTGTTCGCATATTTTTTGAAGCATTTTAAAATTAGCACTAATGGTACAGCGGCAACTAACTTTTCTCCTTTTCGCAGATGATAAGCTGCTGCAAACAAGGTTGACAAGGGTATTGTGCCTGGATATTTTCTATGTTTCATGCTTATTAGTATTAGGAAGTAGGGAGAAATCTCTTAGTTGCTTAGTTATGGCCTATGCCTCCCTGACCATACATTCCAATGTTCTGAATTATTTCACCAAGCCCAATTATGGAGGAGGAAAACAAGACTCTAGGTAGAGCTCGAAGCCTCTTCCCTAGCCACATAACACTTGCAGACACATTTTACTTTACCTGCATTGAGTTGAACCTTTTTAAGTTCATTATTGGTATATATTTCTTTGGTTTTTGCCAAGGGTAAATATTTCTGATTGGAGTTATGAACTGGCATGACAATCAGTCATAATCAGTCACATTCATACGTCCATTTAACATGATGCCTGCGAGAACTAAACCTAGGTGGGACTAGAAACAACCCACCCATTTTACCAATCAACCTACATCACTTCGGAAAAAATGTTAGGGTAATCATTAGGGTAGAGTTTGTAGAGAACAAGGGGCAGGATTAGGTCCTTAATGTAGTTACAATGGATCACACCTCTAGGTGTCTCCATTGCGACATTATATTTTATTTGCATTTCTTTAAATATTTATAATTGGCAGTAACAAAGATTATATTTGAGCTTATTTCATAACACTTGGCATTTTCAGGCACGATGAAGTTAATCATTTTGAAGAGAAAGCTCCTTGCGCAAGAATGGCCCATCCACACCCAGACCATTTCTATCCATTGAATGTTGCTCTTGGAGCAGCCGGTGAGGGGGCTAAAGCTGAACTCATACACAATAGTTGGAGTCATGGCACACTTTCATATTCATCATATGCTTTCACATCTTTAAAGTAATGCGTTCAAAATTGAAAGTGATGTATCTTGTTGTAATATGAATGCAAAATAATGCTGATTCATTGGAATTAGTGTCCAGTTGCATGATGGCTGATCACATATCATGAACTATTCGTACCTTATGATGTAAATGGTGATCATGTTGATCATTTTAGTGTACTGTATCGTTTCCATGACTTAGAATTATAATTAATATGATTTATATAATTTAAAATTTGTGATGATGAATCTCCTATGGTGATTCGAAAGCGTATCATTGAGAGTTGTATATACAAATTTGATGACATTTTAATTTATATTAGGAGAATAAAGTTTAGTAGATGGTAAAAAAATCTTTCTATCTGAATTAAATTCAAAGTTAAGCTTATTGTTATTTTTGAAAAAATAAACCTTAATAGTAACCATTAAAATTCATGTCCATTAAAAGTGACTAACATAAGCTCTTTCTATTTAAAATATGTATTTTTTTGTTTGGTTGACTTCAACAATTATGTTAAAACAATTATCTCTAAAGAAACTAGGGACAAAGTAAATATTGTTAAAAGGAAACATGAGGGTTAGAACTTAGGCATGTCATAGATTTTTTTTAATTTCTATATTCAATTAATTGAAAACATAACATCCAATCACACGAATTAAGGTAGTGGATGATCACAAAGAAAAATAAAGTGTTATAAAAAATGGTGTAGATTCACTTTAAGTAATAAACATTTCTTTTCTTGAAATGCAAAATAAATGATTGGCCATAACACTATAACAAAGTCTTCATTTTTGTTTTGGCCTTGATAATCATACGATAATAAAATTTAAGTCATCATTTTTATTTGGAACCACTTGTCTTAATGGAAATACTTTATGAACTTGTAGCATGACATTTTTTTTTTTGTAGATACCTAAATTTAGTCACATGGACTTGACAATGTTAATTCTTCACATATCCTAAACCATGTGACTTGCACCTAAATACATGACTTTTATTCATTATTCCTTTAAGTCATTCATCTATATGTGAGCTTGATCCTCTCTTCACTGTCATTGCTACACATAACTTTCCAAGTTAATATTGAAACCTCTTTGTATCATCCTTAAGAGTGTTGTCATTCTCAAGGCAATTTTCCCTTATTCTTTGGGATAGTGCTACCCTAGGCAGATAGGGTTGTTGTCGCGACCCTGTTTCTTTGTCCCCGCATCAAATAATGGCTAGTTTCCAAACTTGTAATATTTTTTTAGGTCTTCTCGCATGTTTTGCAAGATTGGTTGAAGGAAATTATCAAAAAAAATTACTCTATATACAAATCAATAGTCATTCATTATTTTTAGTTTGGCAATATCTATTGAGCACTTGTACATAATTACATATTGAGAAAATCTGCCAAAATATTCTTAAATTCAAGGTTATTTACAAGGAGCAGCCATAAATCAAGTCTAAAGCATCTCAAAGGAAGTCATGAGTCATTATTGTTTAATTATCAAAGCCAAATTTATAGTTGCATATATATAGTCAAAAAACACAATTGCACAATCATTCTAAGTGAGAGAACAACATGTGACTTGATTTTCTCTTCAGAGTATTGGCAATGGAGTGTAACAGTTAGTCATTCAATAAGGATTAACCAAAGTCAGTGCAACTCAATTCTTTTCACCTGACGCTCATTTGATATCAATTTAGTTTGTGTAAAGGGACTTTGGTTTTACATTGTAAATATATTTGCGCAAAGTTTCATAATCAAAGTATCTCGACTCGCTCAATAGACAGACACAAAAAGTGGATCATGTATAGTTTCGTTATAGCAACGTGGACAAGTTTGCAGTCAATAGACACGATCAACGAGCATTGTTGTATATGGAGCACAGTCCTATCTAGGGGCATTTTCAGAGTTTGTCTCTAATCATGCATAATCACAGAGTTGTGTTTTGTTGATTCACATTGTCAAACATAAAAAATAATCAATAAAAAATCTAGATTTAAGCTAAGTATATTTCTTCTTAGTATTTTTTTAAAATATAGTATTTTCTAAATGTATATAGTCAAGAAGCACGATTGCACAATTACTCTAGGTAAGAGAACTACGTGTGACTTGATTCTCTCTTCGGAGTATTAGCAATAGAGTGCAACGTTTAGTCATTCAACAAGGATTGATCAAGGTCAGTGCAACTCAATTTTTTTCACTTAACACCCCTTATTTGATATCAATTTAGTTTGTGTGGAGGGACTATAGTTTTACATTACAAATATCTTTGTGCAACGTTTCAGAATCAAAGTATCTCAACTCGCTCAACATAGGCACAACAAGTGGAACATGTACATTTTTGTTATAGTCAACATGGACAAGTTTGCAGTCAATAGACACAATTGGCGAGCATTGTTGTATAGGAAGCACATTTCTATCTAGGGGCATTTTCAGATTTTGTCTCTAATCGTGCATATTCACAAACATGTATTTTGTTGATTCAAAGTGTCAGGTATCAAAAATAGTCAATAAAAAAACTAGATTTAAGTTAAGTATATTTCTTCTTAGTATTTTTTAAAAATAAAATATTTTAATATTTAGCTAGTTGCAATTAGAATTGTTAATAGCTGTATATCTTTAACAATTTGATCTCTCTCAAGTTTTACATTTATTAAACAATATTTACATTGTTAAATAAAAAATAGTGTAAAAACATGTTGGTGAACCCGATGTGAAAACCAATAGATAGTCTCAAGATCCTCCAAACATCCTCGAAAGTCAAAGTCATCTTCTCTATGGGGAGTAAAAAAGTGTAAGTTTCAGAATCTCACCACCACCACCACAATTGGTCATTGCACCTATTTAAGAGCACACTACAAAAACAATTCTGACACATATTCAAGAACATAATGTAGAATCAATCCTTACACTTATACAGAGCCTTTATATACAGATAATTCAAGTTTAAATAAAAATAGTACACCTTCCTAGACAACAAGTTTCACATCAAAATGTTACTCAAGTTTCAAATAAATCTACATCTTTCATAATGCATCCTAAGGTAATACCTCAGACAACTTAACATGTTTTATAGTGAACATAAGCATTGAAACCTTTTCCTGCTATACAACAAACTCCACCAAGTATTACACGTTCTCAAGTTATGCATCCTGCAAAATACACTATGAGCAGTGATCAAGATGGTTACGTTATGACAATTCCCTTTCATATTCTAATTCATTTAAATGTAGCACTTTTTATTCACGAAAAGTCACCTTCCAACTCTATGATATATGCACGCACTATGGTTCTTCCATAGATGGGATCATGGGTTAGTAACTTTCAAAATTGTCAAAAATATTTTAAAAAAATTAAAATGCAAAAAAAATAAAAAATGCAAAAACGTTCAAATATTTTTAAAAATAAAAAATAAGGTCCTAAGCATGACATAAGTTGTTAGTTTACTTGTTTACATATTATTTGTCACATACTTTGCTAGATAACATTTTTTTCACACATACATTTCATGAGGTATATGAGTGTAGTTCAAGATATACATATCAACATGAATTCTTAGTTGCTCGATGCCCTTCTACTCAGTGGCCATGTCAATGTTGTGGGTATCTTATTCTCCAATTTATATTATCACAAATTATATCTTTTTATGACTCTTATATTATGTCAAGTTACATATCTGATTGATGTCATGCTAATTACTCATATCTTACATGGTGTTATATGGATATGTTACTTTGCTATGATGTGGCATTGATACATATGGATGGTATACACTAATTTTCATTTTTTCTATGCTCATTCAATGTTGTTAATTTTTTGCATGATAGGTTAGACATCATTTGCTTATTTTGTATGGCCCTTAACTCTTGTGTGTGAGTAATTGTATGATCATCTCTATAAGATTTTTGTTTAGTTGGTGTGATATTTGAACATGTCAATTGCTTGAGGCCCTTGGCCTAGTATTTGTTTGTTTTGTGTGACATTTGAACATGTTTCTTATTTGCGACATTATTAATACCATTTTGTGTGTGATCCTTAGCCTTACTTGTTATGACATATTTATGTCCATTGTGTGCGATCCTTGGCATTCTATGTAACATTAAGTGGCATTTTGTATTTTGTTTGTTGAACTTGATGATGGGTGTCATGATACATATCATGCATTGTTTATTTTAGTCTAAATTCAAATATGGTCACTTTACTGTGTACTTCATTTTTATATCTATTTAGAGATGACACTTATATGCCTTGCCTTCAATTTGTGCATACAAGTTTAAATCTCCACATGATGACACAAAGCTTAATAATTATATCTTTATTACATGATACAATTAACTCTTTTTTTCATATGAGTGACTTGTAGGCTACATTCTTCATCTCAAAAAGGGGGCATCACAGTGGACTTGTATTAGAGATCCAAGCCTTCATGAATAGAGTTATCATTGTCAAGTATCAAATCTGAATTTTTAATTGCATACATATAGTTAAGGATCACAATTGCACAATCATTCTAGATGGGAGAACTACATATGGCTTGATTCTTTTTTTAGAGTATTAACAATGTAGTGCAATGCTTGGTCATTCAACAAGAATTGACCAATGTCAGTGTAACTCAATCATTTTTTCTTGACACCCCTACTTGATATCAATTTAGATGGTATGCAAGAAATAGGGTTTTACATTGTAGGTATCTTCGTGCCACATTTCATAACTAAAGTATCTTAGCGTACTTAGTAGACATGCTTAGAATGTGGAACAGGGATATTTTGTCATAGTCAATTAATGCAAACAAGTTCACAGTCAACAAACACGATCGACCTGCTTGGTGTCTAGGGAGTGTGGCCCTATCTAGGGATATTTTTAGATTTTGTCTCTGATCATTCACAATCATAGTTCTTTTTTGTTGATTCAAACTGTTAAACATCATAAAAAATTCAATAAAAAATCTAGATTTAAGCTACGTATATTTCTTATTTTTGTTTACCAAAAATAACATGTTTCTATATTTAACTAATTGCAATCAAAGTTGTTAATAATTTTATGTCTTTAGCATTTTGATACCTCAAAAATTTTATACACATCAGACAACATATACATTGTTAAATAAAAAACATGATAGAACAATTTTCATTTTCTTCTTCTTCAGAATTACATCTATCATCAAATACCACAAAAAAATTCAAAATTGAAAAAAAACACACACACACACACATATATACATACCCCACAAAATATATATATATATATATATATATATATATATATATATATATATATATATATATATATATATATATATATATATATATATATATATATATATCCCACAAAACTAAAAACAAATGTATAAACATAAACACAACTACCACGACCACGACCACTCTGACCATAAGAAGTGAGAAATTTTGAAAATAAATCATGTATTCAAGGCAAAAAGGAATGTTAAATGACTATAATTTTATTTTCCTAGAAAATTATTTGTTTGAGCAAATTCTGAGAAACCTTTATGATTGTTTGCAAAATTACATGTCACTTGTGTCATCATGGTTATCATTGTTGCAGATTGAGAAATACCCTTTTCCAACTATGACCACTCTTGTAGACATTATGCACTAACCAAAATTACAAAAGCTTCGAGAGCTTAAGAAGTTAAGGTTATTGAATCTTATAATACATTGCAAGTGAGCTAGTTCTCAAGTGGAATATCAAGATTGATTGTGTTAGTGATATTGTAGTTATTGCAAGAATCAACAATATGGACCTATCAACAAGGTGACCGCTTTAGTAATTTCAAATATGTTGCATATAGGGATATGGGAAATATTTTACTTTTTAGGTGCACTTTTGGTTCAATCAAGGATGCAAATTTGCCAATTTGAGGCCAACAAACCTAGTTGAGATTATGTGTCGATGTGATTTGAGGCTCAATTGGCCTTAATTTCATCACTGATTGAACCAAATACTCTATTGGTTATATCATACACAAATTAGTCCAATTTGAGGCTCATGAACCTATTTACAATTAAACAATGAGATTTGGGGCTCAATTGGACCAATTTGAGTCTATGAACCTAATTGAGACTATGATGCAAATTAGGGCTAAATTTTCTCCAATTTCATCATTGATTGAACCAATTGCTCAATTAAATCAATTTGCATCAAATCAATTAGGGATGAAAATTAGGCTAATTTAAGCCTCATGAACTAATTGCAACTATACAATGCAAGTTGGGGCTCATTTGGCCCCAATTTTATCATTGATTGAAATAGAAATTGGTTCAATCAGGGACATAAATTGGACCAATTTGAGGCCCATGAACCTAATTGGATTTGTGTCGATGTGCTTTAAGAATCAATTGACCCCAGTTATATCACTAATTGAATGAATTACTGAATTGATTTAATCAAGAACACATCTTGGGCCAATTTAAGGCCTTTGAACCTAATTGAGACAATGCAATGTGATTTGAAATTTAATTGACTCTAATTTTGTCATTGATTAAACCTATTACTTGATTGGATCAATAAGGGACACATATTGGCTTAATTTGAGCCTCATGAACCTACTTGTAATGATACAATGCGATTTGGGGCTTAGTTCACCTAATTATGTCATTGATTAAACCAACTACTTGATAATTAGTTTAATCATGGGCACATATTAAGCCAATTTGAGCCTCGTAAACATAATTATGACTATATAATGTGATTTGGGAGTCAATTGGCCCAATTTAATCACTAATTAAATTGGTTACTTGATTGGATCAATCATGGATGTAGACTGGGCCAATTTGAGCCCTATGAACTTGATTACGACTATATTATGTGATTTGTGGTTCAATTGGTCCTAATTTTATCACTAATTAGATAAACTACTCAATAATTTGTTACATCATGGATGCGAATTGGGCTAATTTGAGGCCTGCAAGCCTAATTATGTCTAAATGATGCAATTTGGGGATCAATTGAACCAATTACTTGATTGAGTTAATCAAGGGCATAGATTGGGCCATTTTGAGCCTTGTGAAAGTAAATGCAACTATGTGTTGTGATTTGGGGCTCAATTGACACCAATTTTATCACTGATTAAACCAATTACTCAATACTTACTTCAATCAAGAACATGTATTAGACCAATTTGAGCCCAATAAATATAATTGAAACTATACGATGCATTTTGGGGCTCAATTGGCCTCAATTTTGTCATTGATTGAATTAATTACTCAATTATATCAATTAGGGACAAAGATTGGGCCAATTTGAGCCTTGTGAACTTGATTACAACTATATGATATAATTTGGAGTTCAATTGGGCTAATTTTGTTACTAATTAAGCTTATTAAGATAATTAGTTCAGTCAGAGACGTTTATTGGGCCAATTTGAGCCTCATGAACATAATTGTGACTATATTATGTGATTTGGGCTTAATTGACCTAACTTTATCACTGATTGAATCAATTATGTGATTACTTCAATCAAGGGTATGAAGTGGGCTAATTTTAGCCCTTTGAACCTAATTATGACTATATTATTCAATTTGGGGCTCAATTGAGTCAATTTCATCACTAATTGAATCGATTACTTGATTGAATTAATTAGAGACGTAGATTGGGCCAATTTAAAATCTATGAACCTAATTTTAGCTATGCGATGTGATTTAGGGATCAATTCCATCACTAATTGAAATAATTACTTGATTTGATCAATTACAGAAGTAAATTGGGCCAAATTGAGGCTCGTGAACCTAATTACAATTATGTGATGCGGTTTGGGGCTTAATTAGCCCCAATTTCATGGTGGTTTTGACTACTAACGTATTGGATGCACTGCTATGCATATGATGCCAATATGATATCATCATACATACTTTCCCCCTTACATGTTTTCACGTCAAATATCAACTTTACTTCAAATATAAATGATATGCTAAAATTTGTTGCATATGATTTGATGCAAATTAGTTGGTAAGACTATGTAGTCACAACAAAGTTGTCCCAAGTTCAATTCACAATATTTTGTTGAGTCTCAGGGGTTCAATTTGATGAAAAACATAGTGTTTTGTTAAAAACATAGTTTTATTTTTAACAACTATAAAAAAATTCAAAGTATGGATGCGAAGGTGTCAAAAGTTTCTAACTATAGATGTGGATATGGGAGCTAGCTCATATGATTTCATGTATGTATGTTTATATCATACATAATGGTATGATGATGTATTTTATATGCTAGATAAGCCTTTCCAATTTCATCTATAATTGAACCAATTACTCAATTCAATAAATGAGGGACGTAGTTTGGGCCAATTTGAGCCCTGTGTACCTAATTGTGACTAAATTATGCTATTTTGAGCCAAGGAAATGTTAGTTTATTTTGAGCACATTCAGCATGTGTGATTAAGGTAACTAATGTAAAATTTAGGTCCAAATAGGTGTGATTGGAGTAATACATGTTAATTAGGTTTCATTTTCACCCAAATAGGTGTGACGTGAGTACTGTAAGTTGATTTGGTGACCTAAATACAACTGCCCCTTTTTGTTGATATTTTCTTGATATCCACCTTCATTTATTCACTCATACCTAATTGAGTCTTTTTTTAGTCGAAATAGGTCCATTAACAACCTAAAAACACAAAATATTAACAAATGGTGCTCAATTATATGCATTTTTTCCCAAACCCACCTCAATTACATGCATGAATGAGGCTTGATTAACTTCAATATCCTAAATAATTAAACCAACTAATTAATTGAGTCAATAATATGCATAATTGGGTCCACTAATGACATTACAATGAATTTCCATAAGAATATGATGATATGATAACATTGGAAGATATTACTTGGGTAGAACATTTGAGGTTATGGCTTAAATTCTTGTTGAAACAACTTTAAGAACAAAATTGTGGGAAACTGAAGGAAGGCATGAACATTTGTTAAAATTTATAATAATTAAAATATTAGAAAAAAAATATAATAATGACCTTCTCTTGACATAAACTATGATGCAAATTCCACTTTTTGACCTAGTGCAAATATGCGTAATTTTGTCAGAATTTTCTTCAGGGTAAACCAAACATATAAAACAAGCCTCCAAAATTTAAAAAAAGTTAGGGAGGACACGAGGGTGATTATTGTGTTCTATTATATTTTTAAAAGTAAGAGGAGGGCTATAAAAGCCTTTTTTTTGTGGATGCGAGTCTCTCCCATTCCAAACAATTGAATATGTGATTGTTTCTATATATCTTAATAATAAATGGGAGGCAAAAAAAATCCAAATAAAGGGAAATGGAAGCGAAAAAAAGGTAAACATTTATATAAGCCCCTAGATCATAAGGAGTGGTATATGAAACATGTCCTCTCTATTGGTTTAAATTCTTCTTCTGAGTAGGAGGAGAATTTGGTAAGTTAGCATGCTCTTTTCAAACATAACTCTTATTTAGTTAGGATTTTTTTGTTTTATAGTGTTAATCTATTTTTAAGTCTAATGTTGTGTTACTAAGGTAATTGAAAAAAAAACTCATATACCCTTTATAATTTACAAATAATTATCTTTTTTATTATTGAAACATGCAATATATTCAAAAGAAAGAAACATAATAATGTTCACTTAAAAAGGTAGGTGGTATGAGAGCACAATTGAGCAAAAGAAAACCCCATAAAAAAAACCATTATTAAGTTATTACAAGAAAAGTGATATTAGCAACATAAAATAAAAGGATCAATAGTCAACATTAAGCAACAGGCACAACTAACCCCATATAAGGAGGAGGAGGAGGAGGTGGTGGCAGACTATGAGGTTTATCTCCCTAGCCTCCCCTATGTGGGGGAGGGATATCAGTAATGATTATTTTTTTCTTCACCTTAGTTCAAACCCAACATGACTAAAATTAGGTTGAGGCAAGGGCTACCCTCCAAAATCCTAGGAATTAGAAAATCTCTGAAAAGGAAGAGATGGAGGGGTGGAGAAAGTTGAACGACTTTGTGACCTTCGACACCCATAGCCATGCTCATTCCACTCTTGCTCTATGTTTTGGTAATCATGGTGAGTATCCTCTGGGGGAATTAGGCTAATTTTACAAGAGGTATTACCCCAGTGAATGATGAGAGTATGAAGATGTTCAATATCTAAAGCAACCTTGTCTACCTAAACTTGAATGCCTTTAAATATAACAGAGTAAAAAGAATTTAAAAATGAAAGATGTGCCAAATTTGTTTATATCTTATATGGAAAAGGGAAAAATCCCCTAATAGGGTAATGTTCCAATATAAATATTCTGACATGAAAGGCTTGAAAAAGGAATGTAGCCAAATATCTGGGAGTGTGAAGAAGTTTATCTCCCACTAGGCAAAAATGGTTTGCCTCATATTAAATAAAATAGTTGGTAAGACAGGTAAGTTTTTTAGACCATGTGGTCTAGAAAGCTTTATATAGGTCAATATATAGGATACCCACATTGATTTTGACATACCTATTCAGTCCCCTAATGTTCCCTGGTCCCCCCTCTCCTTTGTGATTTGTTGGTATGCCCCTTAAGTGCCATCTTTTTTTTTGTTGGCAAATAAATCATATCCATTTAGTTCAATGTGAGGGAGGTAATTTGGAAAGATTCAAATGTGTATGTGTTTATGGAGCATCTTCGGTAGAGGATTAGACACCTTGCCAACACCAAAGCCTTCATCCACCTTGGATGGCCTCGATTCCCTAAATAATAAAATTGTGCATTTAACCTTTTGACAAATGAATATGGGATGAATATCATTGATGGGATCCATATTTACATGGAAAATGCATTAATAAGGACAAAGAGAGTGTAATGTATAAAAAAATACCCAATGATCAATAGAAAAAAATGTGCACTACTTATTATACCAAAAAGGGATAAAAAACTATGCTAAAAAATATGAGAAAAATGAAATCATTTCTATGGTCAAAAAATTTGATATCTAAAGGCCACAAAAAAGAGGGTTAAAAAAAACCCTGTTACTCATTTCACAAGGAAAAAAACTTAAGTGTTAGCTGAATATGTAAGTTTTTAATCCTTTCTCTTTATTTTGTATAATTTAATTTGAAGTTATTATGTATCTGTTGTTGGATAACTAATGAATTTCATTTTTAATGTTTTTCCAATGTAGGGTATTTGAATGCAACCCTGCTAAAAAGGACATTCAATACCTCACAAAAAATAGTTTGCGGTAATATGTCATCATGACATGTAAGCTAATTAATGTGATCTATTTTTTTTAGAAGTTACTTCATTTTTATTCTTTATTATTTAGTTCTAGATGTTATATTAATAGCTTATATTTTTCAATCCCAGAGCATGATTTTTAATAATATAATTATCATGACCAGTTTATAGTATTCAAAATAATGTTAGGTTTGAGCTTTGTCCTCCTTCTAGATGCTACTAGACCTAGGGTTTGTGATTGGGCAATGATTGGTTCAAAGGAATGGATAGTGGGGATGTCAGTGGATAATTCTTATGGAGCATTTAGTTCATATAAAGGCCACCCTCAAATGGGAATTGGACCTCCAAAAGGATGCTTTCCAGAAAATAGAGACAAAGTTGACAAGGGAGACCAAACAGGGGTTCTCGAAGGATGAGGCATTAAAGCAGGCAAAGGTTGTCTTGGTGATCTCACAGCCATGCCTAGTTTCTTGTTTGAGGTAGGATTGATGGTTGTAGGTTTGACAGCTGAAAAGAAAAGAATGGTGCCTTTGAGGTAATTTTGAATGGAGTGGCCTCTGAGAACCCTGAAACACATATGAACAGATTGATAAGTGTCATAGATGTTGATGGTGGGATTATTAGATTCAACAAAGAGATGAAAAAATGAATTAACTAGTATACATAAATAATACATAGAAGCTTATTATATAGGTGTAAAAGAAACACCCAAAAAATAAGGAGGTGGGTGGAACCATAAACATCAAGTAACGTAAAATAGCGAAGCCCATGTAACCTATTTACCTAAGTGGTTAAAATCACTATAACCATATGCATAGGGATTATACCTTATAGAATAGCCCAAGGTATTAAAATAATATGTTAAAACCCTCCCTTAATGACTGAACCAAAAATAGGATCAAGTTTATCCTTAAATTTAATGAACTTGTCTGAACCAAGTGGTTTGGTCATTATATCAGTTGGCTGCTCTGCAGTGGGGCAATAGAAGAGACTGATGTCTTTATTTGTAACCAACTGTTAGATGTAATGATGGTGAACCTCAATTTGTTTGGTCCTAAAATGAAATACTATATTTATTACCATCTTTAGAACACTCTAGTTGTAATAGAAAACTGAAGTAGGCTTTGATGACTTAAACTGAAGATCCTCCAAAAAAAATTTATCCACATAGTTTCACAACCTACACTGACCATAGCTTTATACTTTGCTTCTATTGAATATAATTTCATTGTAGTTTGTAGTTTGATCCACCATGAGAAAACTCCTAAACCAAGAGTGAATACATATCCTATTGTAGATTTTCTTGAATCTATTGATCCTGCCCAATCAGAGTCAGAATATCCTGAAAGTTCAAAATCTATAAACTTCTTATAAAGTATGCCAAAGTCAAGATTACCTTTGACATATCTTAATATCCATTTTTTAGCTAACCAATGTACTTCCTATGGTTTGGACATGAATCAAGATAGAAAACTCATTGCAAAATAAATACATGGTCTAGTGGTAGTGAGGTAAATGAGACTACCTACTAGCTACCGATACACTATTTCATTGACCAGAGGTGAAGCAATGCCAATTGAAATTTTAGCTCCAAGTTCCATAGGTGTGTGATTTGGATTACAATCCATCATTTTAAACCTTTCCAAAAATGATTTGGCATACTTATTATGTGACATGAATACAACACAATCACCTCACTAAAACTCAACACCTAAATAGTATTTCAGTAGTTCTAAGTCTGTCATGTCAAAAGTACAACAAATATCATCCTTCATTTGTTGAATGAGACTAGCAATACTCCTAGTGATGGCTATGTCATCAACATATATAATGAGAATCAAGATATCATCACCAAACACCTTTACATAGAGAGTTGGTTCAGGATTACACCTTTTGAAACAAGACTCCCTAAGGTATGAATCTATCTTCATATACCAAGCTCGAGAAGCCTACTTAAGTCCATACGAGGACTTGATCAACCTACAAACAAGATGTTCCTTACCAGGAACCTGAAAACCATATAGTTGAACCATGTAGACTTCCTCCTCTATATCTCTATTCAAGAAAGCACTCTTGACATCCATTTAGTGCACCTACCATCCAAACTAAGTAGCAATAACAATAATCAAATGAAATGGTTATCATCTTTGTAGTATGAGAAAAAGTCTCTTAATAATCAACCCCCTCCTCTTATGCATAACCTTTTACACTAAATTTGGCTTTGTGTTTTTCCAAGGAACCATCTGCTTTACATTTTACCTTGTAAATCTATTAACAACCAATGGATTTCTTTTTTCGTGGTAGCTCTATGAATTTCCAAGTCTTGTTTTTCATCAAGGAATCATATTCTAATTGCATGGCTGATTTCCACTCATGCTTACCTTTGGCCTCTAAAAAATAATCAAGCTCAAATACATGTGCAACAATAGTTGTTACAACAAAATTGTCATGTTCACTTCTATTACCAAACTACTTTCATGATCTCAATCTTCTTCCTTACATACCTTGTGACAAGTCTCCTTCCTTTAGTGCTTCTATTGTGGCAGAATACCACTTTGGATTCTTTGGTTGTTCTATTGGAACCTCATAATGACCTGCAACAATTCCCTCTTTGGAATGTGATTCCATTGATGAACTAGAATATTGCTCAAATTTTACATCACAACTTATAATAGAATCATTATAAGAAAATAATGACTCAATATCCAAAATTATACTAGTTGTTGTGAAGTATGGCATCTGTTCATTTACTATAACATCTCTATTTACCACAACTTTGTTAGTATAAACATCAAGTAATTTTTAGTCCTTTAACTAGTTGTTGTACCCAACAAACATATATGCTTTGCTTTTCGCATCCAAGTTACTTCTATTTTGACTAGGAATAACTGCAAAAGCTACACAACCAAAACATTTAAAAGCACTTACATCTAGAGTTTGACCTAGCTAGTCCTCCTCTAGAGTCATATTCTCTAATGCTTTTTAAAGACTTTTGTTTAGGATGTACACTATCATATTCATTGCTTCTGCCCAATATCCATATGAGACATTTATGCTTTAGACCATATAGCGAGCCATGTCCATCACCATCTTATTTCTCCTTGTCACAAATCCATTTTGCTGTGAAGTGTAAGGGGTAGTGTACTGTCTATCTATGCCTTTAGTGGCACAAAACTCCTTGAACTATTTTGAGATGAACTCACCCCCATTATCTATTCTAAGAGATTTCACTGATCATCCTGCCTTTTTTTCAACCATAGCTTTCCAAGTAAGGAAGTTAGAAAAACAATCATATTTATTCACTAGAAAGTATACCCACTTTTCTTAGAGAAATCATCGACCAACAACAAAAAATAATGGGCTCCATAAGTGGTAGGTGTCTACATTGGACCATGTAAATCCGTATGTACCAGATCTAATACTCCCTTAGCTCTCAAATTTTTACCAACATCAAATTAATGTATAACTTGCTTCCCCAACTGACATCTAGTACATACATGATGACTATCCTAAATAAAAAGAATCCCCTTAACCTTCTTAGTCTTGATCAATGTATTCAACTACTAAAAATTTGAATGCCCATACCTTTCATGCCATAGTGAACTTGTGCTATCAACCATTGTAAGTGCACTTTCCTTTGCCCTCTATGGATCTACAAACTTATACAAGCCTTTCCCACCAATCCCAACAAAAATAATCTTGTTATCTCTGGTAGTAACTAAACATTGTTATTTTTTAAATTTTACAACAAAATCAGATTTTTTAGTGATCTCACTAATTGAAAGCATATTTTTGTTCATATCAAGCACATACCTAACATTCTTAAATGTATACCAAACTGTACCATTGAAATTGATCTAAACATTATCATATCGCTTCACAAAATGAGTTCTACCATCTCCCAATGATACAGATTCATTACTACTATCATTTTTAACAAAACCCACATATCAGTCCTTATGGCATGTATAATAGTGAGATGCCCTTGAATCAAAGTACCAAGCTCGATCGATTATATAATTACCACTAGAAGCCATGAAATCAAAATCAGGGGATGTTTACTCGCCTTCACCTTCAACTATATTCACATGATGAGCTTTATTTCTAGGGTTAACCATATATTGTTGTCTTTTCCTACAATTTGTCTTAAGATGACCAGGTTTTTTATATTATAAACATTTCTACTTATATCTCTTATTAGAAACACTTACTTGTGAAGTTTCTGTCGGAGAACTAGTATTTTACCAAACTGCATACCCTTTCCCTTGATGAAGAATGCATTAGCTATAGAAGTAGATGTAGACAACACTATCTGCTCCTACCATCCCTCCTTCTATAATAGCAATGCGGACAACTTTTCAAAGTCCAAAGTCGATGCCTCAACAATCATGTGCAAGGACTCCACAAATAACTCAAATGAAGGTGGAAGATTCTACATAACTAGAGCAATCAAATCTTGCTCATCAACAGGCTTATGTACAACTTAATTGATCACTATTATCCTTGATCTGTAATAAAAACTCAAAAATAGAGCCATCTTCCTACATCTTAGTGGAAAACAATAAATTCTTCAAATGCAATACCCTACTAGTTTTAGAAGACTGATATTTAGACGTAAGATTAGTCCACAAAGCTGATGTACCGATCATATTTCTGATCTCTAAGATTAAATTATCTGCTATTGATAGTTTTAACAATATAAGAGCCTCAAGATGATGTTTATCATAGTCATCATTACTAGTGGCAGGCCTTTTCTCTTTACTGAGCACTATTTGATCAAGATTTTGATATTCACATATCATCAAAACCTTGTGACTCCACAAACTAAAATATTTGTCTATCAATTTTTGTAAATCCAATAATAAGAGGTGTTGTAAACTAGCCATTTTGATCTAGTTTTTCCCCAAAAATACAAATACTAGAAAAACTATAATGACTTTACATAAAATTCTTCCTACCCACTGATTCAAATCATAAACTGGTCAATACCTCTAGTTTTTAGAAAAAAACTCAACATCATTTGAGAGATTTTAAACTTTTCATCTTTAAAAATACCAAAAAATAGATAAAAATAATTAAATCAGGAGATATACAACTCTGATTTCAAAAATTTATTCTCTATCAACATCTAGATACAAAACCTAGATAATGGTAAAATTTTCAATCGATTTGGCTTTACAGTTATCTCCCAACATAATTAAATGTGTTCCTCCAAGCAAAACCTTTGATAAAAATCAATTTTTAAAGTTTGAAAAAATAAATTAATTTTTCCAATTGTAAAAAAATGCACCTTATTTATGATTGGCTAGAATAAAACTTAGCATAAAAGCTTGCATGAAATAAATCAACCAATCAAAAATGACTTGTGCAAATTGGCCAACTTGCAAAGATTTGGATACATATTCTAGACAAACTACTCAACCAAATTAGATGCCATCAGATCCAATGAGCTTCTCTCAAAAAATAGAAATTATTAGATCCCTCACACACCAAAAATAGTGCCTGAATGAAAATCTAGTCTCTTTTCCAAACCATATAGCAATGACCAACCAAAAACTTCAAATGCAGTTTTCAGACAAAATACTCAGCAGAATTAAATTTCATCTAAAATTTTAGGCCAGAAAATTTTATAGAAATAAGAATCATAAAAAATAGTGCTCAAATGAATTTTTGGGATTTTCCTCCAAGTTTAATGGCTGATCACAAGAAAATAAATAAATTTGTTCCTCTCACAACTTCACGCTTCTCCCTGACAAGACCATCCTCTCTTGCTTCACAGGTTCCTCCCAAGCTTCCTAAATTACAAGATCTGATTACCATATTAGATTCAACAAAGAGATGAATAAATGAATTAACCAGTGTACATAAATAATACATAGAAGTTTATTATATAGGCATAAAAGAAACTCCCAACAAATAAGGAGGTGAGTGGAACCATAAACATCGAGTAACGTAAAATAGTTAGGCCCATGTAACCTATTTACCTAAGTGGTTAAAACCACTATAACCACATGCATAGGAACTAGACCTTAGTAAATAACCTAAGGTATTACAATAATATGCTAATAGGGATTGAGAAATCCTTTATGGAAATTACATCTAGACCTATAACCCTAATTGATAGAGCAGAGCATCCACTTCAAGAAATAGAAACAGCCCTTCAATTTCATTTTGGGAAGAAGTGGTTGAAGAAATACTCAAGAATGAAGAATGGTTTGCATCTAAGGGACTCTTTTATAGATTCAAATGACATTATCCTAGTCTACCAATTTTACATGATTGGGTTTCATAAAATTGCTATCCTCTCATGCAGGATAATTTGGAAATTTATCCTTGTGCGAAAGGCTTATTTATCATTGTTTTTTATTGTTTGGATGATCGAACCAAGGTTCTACAGAACAATACATTAAGTTGGCATCACCATCTACTCTTCTTGAAACCCTAGTTTTCAGATTTCAATCCCTTGCTACAAACCCTAATGACTAGACCTATGTGGATTTATTTGTCGCACCTTCCACTACAATTCTAGCTATCTTTCTACCTCTCAAGCATTAGGAATGCCCTAGGTTAACTGGTGATAATAGATGTCTTGACTAATAGCTTCCTCCATACCACCTTTACCCAAATTTTGGTGGTGATGGACATCTCTCAGAAAATCCCAATAAATATTAATCTAAAAATCAAAGATCATTGTTAGAGTTAATCCTTAGAGTATGAAGGAATCCCCTTTAGGTGCCAAAAATGCTTTTAAATTGGGCATTTGGTGGTGAATTAACCTAGCTCCAAACATAATACAACAACTTATTGGTGGAAGGACACCCTCCCCTCTCACCTCACAGTGGTTATAGACAACAATCAGATTAATAAAATAGAAGAAACAACACAAGTTTATTCTCCAACAAAGAATGATGGAAATCAGGTTGATAGAGGTAAGATTGAAAAGGTTGGGAACCAGGTTTCATAAGGGGAGGACAAAGTGAGTAAATATCCCCTACAATGTGTTGAGGAATGGACGATTGTTAGGAAAAATAAGGAGTGATTGGCTCCAGAAACCAACTTCTCATAATCTATAATCTTGTAGTATGAAGGGGAATGATGAAAATTTGGGTGGAAGTGGGAATTTGTGCATGGGTATTCAAGTTGTGGAGTGAAACCTCATAGCTTGTTAGATATCAATCTCATTCAGGTTTGTTTTTTCTTATCTTACTAGGGCTCAATATGACCTAGGGACCTTTTGGTCATTTTGTAATTTTGGTTTTCTATTTTTCAATAAAACGGGTGGGGAACCTTCTAACCCTCACTCATCTATAAAAAAAACTTATATTTTTCAGAAATCTAACTTCCATACCCTACCAACTAGTGATCACATACATGTGGTGATGGAGGAAGTGTGTGCAACACTCCTTAGGATCATTGACATCGTGAAAGACATCTAAGTAAGTATTAGTTAATTATGTTTCCAAAATTGTTAATGTAATATTAAGTTATAATTCCAATATTAAGTTTTAATGAGATTTAACTTGGGTTTCAAATTTTGAATATAAGTTAATTTGTTTAAAATAATAATATAATTGTTTGAATTTTTTGGCTATGTAGATAACATTGGGTACCTCCTAAAGTACACATCATGCATGTCATTTTTAAAATATTATATTTAAAATACTCATTTTTAAAATTTAAAACATGATTTATTATATGAAATTTGTTTTGTAGGTAACTAGACATTTATTACGTGATGTGGATGATGACAATGATAATGATGGCCACATTAGTATTACAGGTGGAGAGGATAATGGCGATGATGATTATTATCAAAAACTTGTTATTTTATGTGATAGGTTATATGCCCTTAAGATAGTTTATAAACTACTATTTAATAATTTAATTTTTTTATGGTGATAATCATGTTCATATTTTAAGTATAATAAAGGGTTAATTAATATTTATGTTTGATTAGATTTCAAAATTTATTTTTAGTAATTTTAAATTTTTTTTTTCTAAATTAATTTTTAATACGTTACTTGATATAAAAATTATTATGTATTTAAATTTAAATATTAGGCATTCAAACAAAATAATTAATTTTAGTATATTTTTTATATAATTAAAAAGTTTATTTATTAATATAAATAGGGGTTACATTGACATGCAATCATATAAAATCTTGTTACCCAACATTATTTTTTTATAACAGTGGTGATGAAGATAGGTAGGAGAGCAATGACGTCAATGGAGACAGTTAGGAGAGCAACAACCTAGGAGACGACGATGGTCTATAGTTAAGAGAGTGATGGAAAAGGGTAAGGTGAAGGAAATGGTTTAGGGTTAGGGCTATGTGGTCTAATCGGTAGGAGAGGAGATGAGAGAGGAAAATTAAAGTAGGCCCAAGTCAGTTTTGATTTTATGTTGAAAGGCCCTGGTAGCTCCTCTAATGTGCATTCTTTTGGATTAGAGCATCTAGATGCAAATAGGAATTTTGTTCATGGTAGTTTATCTCCAAGGAAGAGGGCACCTGAAGCAGTAAATGGGGCCTGTAGGGTTTCCACTAGGCCTTTGGTGTTCGCTAAATGCAAGAATATTTTAAACCCTTTCCATACCTATCGGGATTTATGCAAAGAGTCTATTATTAGGGTTCAACCTGGTTTTGATCCCTTTATGATACTTATAAGTTAGATTCCTTTTGAAAATCCTTTTGAGGAGGAAGTGGAGGTAGTGGTTGGTTCAGTGGCGAAAGCAGAAGCGGAGTTGTAAAAGAAAGCGGCTCTAGAAATAACCTATTTCAAGGATGTCCCTTTGATATTATTTAAAACTCATATTCTAGAGATTTTAGATGAATATCTTTCACTTATTAGTCTGGATAAAGGGTACAAGTCTTTGATTGGAAGATGTGTGGGAAAACAATGTTTGTGGGAACAACTTTTGAATTGGTCAAAATCAACCTGGCCTTCACTAGTTGCTCTCTCTCTTTATCGATGTTGTCAAACAAATTTTTAATGCTCTTGTTTCAATCATCTGAAGACATGGATCATGTTTGGTCTAATGGGTCTTAGTTTATAGGTAAGTAGGAGGTGTTTTTATGTCCTAAGTCCCCCTTTTTATCCAACTTCTTTGATTATTTCATAAGCTCTAGTTTGGGTAAGATTTTATAATCTTCCCCTGGCCTAACGTGATCCTGGAGTCCTTAAGCAATTGGTTATAAATTTGGGTGTTTTTTTAAAAATAGATGGAGTCCTAGAGGATAATTAGATTTTTGTCAGGGTGTGTGTTTTAATTGATTTCTCTAAACCATTGCATCATTCCATTCAGATTTTATCCTCCCATGGAGTGTGGACTCAATTTATTAACTTTGAAGGACTACCCTTTAGATGCTTCAAATGTAATCAAGTTGATCATAAAATTGCTTCATGTCCCAAGAAGGGTTTTCAAGGTTCAGATGTAGTGATTATGAAGAAGTGGGTCAAAAATATTGGACGCCCTAATCATGATTTGGTTCACAATATGATTTTCCTTTTAAAATCCACTTCTATTGAGGTTTTACCATCTTCGGATGTCCTTCAAGAAGTTTAAGGCAATCCTTAGAAAGGTGTAGAATTGGTAGCATCTTAAAGTTTAGAAGAGTGCGAACTTCTTCTTCCATTATGGAAGGGGAAGTGGCCACTAATAATCTTGGGGAAGTATCTTTAGATCAATATTCTCCTATAGTTTATGGGTTTCAATAGAGAGAAGTCTTAGAAGAGGTTAGTGATGGTTTTGAGGAGGAAGAAGAGGAGCTAGTTTGTAAAGAGGTTTTGACTTTATCTGAGCATCCTTGTGGGTTGAAGACTCTAAATTATGAAAAAAAAGGGAAAAGAAGTAGGAAAATGAAATAAAAAAGGTTGAAAATCAATGCTATGAATTCCATTGATGGTGGCACTCAGTGGAAAATGGAGTCTTTGCTCTCTACTGGCAGGTTGTGTTGTATTTTGAAGATGATTGTTGATTGGTTTTTACATTTTCGGCTTGATGTTTGCTTAGATTTTATTTACTAGTATGGTCTTTAGTTCTCTTGCATTAGATATTTTCCTAATTTGTTGGTGGTTCTTAGGTGGTAGTGTGCACAAAGATGGTATTTGGTCTTTATTTTATTACAAACTAGGCCTTTTGATGTGCCCCAGAACCAGTTAAAGCTCTAGGTAAAATCTGAAATCTATCCAAAAAATAAAAGGGGCTACAAAAGCATTAATTAGATTTAACACAAATTGCATAATTCAAACTAGCCCATAAACATGATTGGGTCAAACACAAGGTAGTAGTAAATTAACCCAAACCTATTAAAGGTATGATGTAAGTGACTCCAAAGAGTATCAATGATCCTCTTGTTCTTCCTCTATTTCACCCAGGCAATGATGGGGTGCACTACCATTACCATCCTAGATGCAGAACCACAAGTTGATGTGATTTTTAATATTTGTGGATTCATCTATAATGGTAATAAGGGTGTTGTTGTTGGTATCCATGTCACTTGTATTAAGAGAAAATGTATCCAAGATTTGTGTGTGAAGCTTTACCTCCTTGTAGTCACTTTATCTAAAGTCCCTTGTGCAAACTAGGTTATCATTTGCTACCTTTAAAGGATAGGCATGTGCTATAAAGGTGTCACACATTATATTAATGAGATCAAAGGCTTCTCTATGGTGTCCTTTATTCTTGTTACTCTAGTTAATGGGTGTTTTTCTTATACTCTCCATTATGTCAAATTGAGCATGCTCAAGATGGTTATTAATTAAAATTCCATCTAAAAAATATTTTAGAAGCTCAACACCATGCTCAGGATGCATATTGTTGGGATGGCCTAAGGCTTCACCATATTCCCAACCATTCTAAATTTTATTTCCCTGAGACTACTCTTTTTATTTTGTTGTATTTAGTTTTTTGATTAGGTCCTCATCCTTGATGTTAGCTTTCCTTTTGTTGTATACCATATTTGTCTAGTACATTTGATGTTCAAGATTGTTCCCATTAACAGGACTAACCCTAACATGAGAAGGTTTAACACTATTATGGACTATATATTTATACCACCTTGAACTTCCTTACAGATTCAAACCTCCTCTTGGACTTAAATGGCCTTACCTTTGGACTGATGCATTTGATTAACTTTGTCATTAAATGATACACTCTTCATGGCTTTTTTGGGTTGCCCATATTTTTCCTTGAGCCTATTTGTGTTTATTGGCTACTCATGAGCATTCATTAATAGGCCAATACACCTCAACTAGATACCTCTATTAGGATTGAAAATAAGTGAAACTACGTAATTGTTAATGGGTTGGTCTTGGGTGTTAGACATGGCTGCAAAAGCTTTGTCATTATTATGGTTGTAGCCTCTTTGTCTATCGTTTTGACTAAGGTAATGAGAACACTAAGGACAATCAGGGAGATAATCGTACCTAATGTCATAAGGACAAAGTCTGCCTAGACCATATAGACTTATGGAAACAATAAAACACAAAATCAACTTAATAAACATGATGAAAGAGATGTTAAATAAAATAAAAGGTCTATAGAGATGGAGGATACAAATAGAGAGATGCAAGTAGGATGAAGGTGAGAATGACGTTTTGTGGTGGCAAAGGTAGATTCTATAAGATATAAGAATAAGGTAGGGATAATGAAAAAAGTGACCCAACCAAGAAATAAAAAGTTATTTCCACATGTAAACATCTAGCTAACTTAAACATAACAAGAACGTAAGTTTGGGTTCAGTTTCAGTAGGATAATGACACCTATTTCCATAAAACCAAAGATAATAGAGATCTAAGGAGGAAAATGAAACCACAAAAGTAAATCAAATATGTTGAATAGTAGGCAAGTGAGAGAAGGAAAAAGTTAAATCATGTGATCAAGCTCATTTTTGCAACCTAGTCCACAACACCATTAGCCTCTCGATAGTCATAGTTTATTCTAACCTCTTTGAAGCAATTCAAGAACTCCTTGATTTCTTGTATAATACCATGAAGTTGCCAATTTTGACTATTCCTACCTTTCACTACCTAAATTATGATGGATGATTCAACCTCTATAATTATCTTATTGATATTATTATCAAGGGCCATATAAATTTATAGAATGGGAACTTTTGTCTCTATAATATTATTGAAATTAATTCCTGTGTAGAGGGTTTTTTAACTCACCACTTATTTCAAAATTTTGATGATATCAGTAGCCATAAACTCTCTAGGATTGAGCTTTGAGGCTCTATTGAAACTAAGTTTCTATAAGTCATGTGGTATTGAATCACATTTAATGTTATTTCTCATGATTTTTTTATTATTTTGTTAAAGGGCCCTGATTTGATGAAGTGATTTTTGATAGTGAGCCAATTACAAAGGATACCAAGCTTTTTAAGGTTGGTTTCTTTATTCTTAAGTCTTTTCAAAATAGGGAGAACATTGACTAAATCATTTTCTATCTTATTCCATGTTGTTTCTTGATTCTTCTATGCATAATATTCTAAAAAAAATTGGCATTCATTTCAATCCAAATGTTATAGATAATGAAACTTGGGGCCATCTCCTAGATATCCTTGAGAAGGTTTCAATTAGTATAGAGCTTTTATGTTTGTATTTTACCCTAATTTAGATTTATAAAATGCTAATATGATAAAAACTAGTCAAATAATTAAGATTGATAGATATGACATTCAAACGTACATTTGAATGTAAAATATTGAAACTGATTGCAATAAATTCACAAGTTACATATGCTAAATATAACAAGTACAAAAATGGGATGAGTACTAATATTTTATGGTTCACTATCTAATCGTGATTGTGTTCTAATAGTGGAAAATAGATTGTAGGAGGCTTATGATTTGTCTATTTCAAGAAATGGGATCCTATCTGTGCATGGTTGGTTCTTTCGAATGTGGGTCAGTATCAATTATCAATCCTAACCTAAATGCTTGGTAATGACATGTGCCAAAATATTTGCTTATGATAGTATGGTCACTTTTGCCTATTTATGAAAACTCTAGATGTGTGATGCCAAACCTAATGATGTGTGTAACTCTAAAAATTAGCCTCCTTCACCTTGAAACCCAATTTGTACTTATGAGGGCTAGAAACCTTTTTTTTATTAGAAAATGTGATAGGCTAAGACAAATCCAATCACCACCATTTGATGATTGATTATTTCTTATGTATTTAAACTCTGAGGAGGGAAATTGAGAAACACATAGTTCTTCCACCTAGTGTGATTGTGCAATTGTGCTCCTTCACTATATGAATACAGCTAATGCTTTGGCTTTGATACTTAACCATTCTTGATTTGAATTTACTTTAATATGCTTTAAACTTGGCTTGTGATTTCTCCTAGTGATTGATTCATAATTTGGGAAAAATAGGGCATTTTTTTTCAATATGCAATAGTGTATAGATGTGTGCGAGATAAGTTTCAAGTCTGTTATCAAGTGTGGCCTTGAATTGTATATATATATATATATATATATATATATATATATATGAATGAATTTTGGTTATTTATCATACCACCAACACACTAGGAATATATGTGGACCCTAAGAATAGATTTTATTTTATAAAGTATCCAATTCTAGGAGAAGATTTGTAGCATCAAGCTCATGTTAGTATTGACTGGGTATGATGACCTAGTTTGATGTTATTAATCCATGTGAAGACATGTTGAAACAAAGGTATAGAGATATGTGTAGGATAGTAAACAAGTTTGAAACAAACACTAAGGTTATTGTACGTGTGTAACAAAATAATGAAAGGATAACACTCATAAAGTAGCATGTAGGGGTGAGTGAATGGTGAGTTATGACCATTTTGTACGTGCAAGTTCTGTGTGGTAAATGTATATCAAGCTTGTCATTATCAAATAATTAATATCATATTTTAATATCTAAAAATATCCCTTTTATTCTAATAATAAAATTGGTATAGTAAAAGTAAAAATGTATACTTGTGTGTGTACAATAGATTGTGTCTTTGTTAGGAAACTCTAATTATGTAAATTATTTAATAACAAAAATTGACATAAACATATGTAGCCAATGTCCATAAATTGAAATCTGAAATCTAAATTTTAAATGTGATTATTAAAGAACAAGGAATGATTACACATGTGCATTGATGAAAATCATGTTTCCCTTGCAAATTTTGGAGATGATGCTTCTTTTTTGAAGCATTGAATAAGTGTGCTCTCTATTAAAACACTTAGAGATTGGTTCCTCTTGTTGAACCATGGAGTAATTGTGGTTCCTTTCTGAAGCACATGGAGAGTTGAGGTGAGTATGCCCAAGATTTGTGTAACTAAGTAAGCCCTTAGGTTGGGAAGACAACATGTTATAACCCTAATGAATGTGGGAGAGAAGTATATGATGCAATAACCCAAATAACTATTCAAAAAATAAATGGGAACCACATGACGGGTTCATTATAAGTAATGCCATGGTTTTCAATCATCATTTAATCTCAACATACATTAGTCATAAAAATATGAATCAACTACTACAGATAAATTATAGATTCAATTATATAGTTTTGATCAAGTTTTCTCCATATAATATAAAGAAATGATCGAAAGGGAATGAATAATGTTTATGCTCCCATCGTGACCTTCGATTTAATTGTATATTTTTTCTCATTTTAGAATAAATGCATGATCAAAAAATAATGATTAATGTTTATGCCCCCATCATGACCTTAGTGTCAACAAGTGTGAAGTGGAATAATAACCATTTGTCTTTCAGGTTGTAAAATTTATCATTTTGTATGTGCATGAACTAGTATCATGTCTCATGAATCTGAATGTGTATATATGTGCATGAACTAGTATCATTCCCCATGAACCTATCCTGATTGATATAGTACATTATGTATCTATAAGCTTAATTTGAGAGCATGTATCTTGAATGTATGTGTATGTGAAAATTTGCAATTCTTATTATTATATAATTGTGTACATATGCCCATGCTAATGCATCCAAGTGTAAATGAATTTTAACGCGTGTCTTTGTAAAGTGAGTATATATGCATGGCATATGCCCCCATAATCTGTACTAATGTGCTAATATTTTTCATGTAATAAAAACATCTCATGCCTAAACTATTCTAAATCTTTGAAATCTATGATTTTATCCAATTTTTTTCCATATAGGCTTATGTCTCTATGACAATCCCATTATAATACCCCATTTTGAGATGAGGGATGTATCTTGTAAGTTATTCATCTCAAAATAAGATTTAATTATACCATGTCATGTGTAAAGATAACATCATGTATAATCATATGAATATGTGGAGAGTATGTCATCATAGTAATGTATATGTCAATCAAGGCATGTATGTAACATATGTAATGTAGGGCATATAAGTGTCATATATTGATAAATGTATAAATAAAGCATGCGATAGTAATTATCACTAAAAATATAATTGAATAATACTACGCAATAAATATGCATAATGTGAATCATGACACCACTCAATGTTAACAATCATAACAAGCACAACAAGCTCAAGAGTTAGTGTCACACATAAGGCAAAGGGTTGAAAAAAAGGGACTTGAAGATGTTACAACAAAAAAATACAAGGGCCACACACAAAGGACATGAATATGTTATAAACAAGGGAAATAAATATGTCACATCAAACAAGGCCAAGGGTCACATGCAAAGGATATCAAAATGTCTCAAACAAGGACATAAAAATATTGCATCAAATAAGGCCAAGGTCTATACACAATATACAAGTATAAACTAGCCTATCATATAAGAGAGTAACAACATCAATGAAGTATATAACAAATAAAAATTAATCTATGCAATCCATATGTATCAATGTCACATCCTAGTAAAATAGTATATCCATATAACATTGTGTAAGATATAAGTAACCCAAAAGACATGAGTAAATAATCTATATAGTTCAATATGGTAGATGGGTTATAGAAAGATATAACACGTGATAGTGAAACTTGTGGAATAAGATGCCCTCAATATCAGTATGTCCACTAGATAAATGAAATTCTTACATTGCTATGTCCATGTATAACATATATATTTTTCATCATACCCATATACCATGAAATGCATGTATATGAAAATAATATTCATTTTACTAAACATGTGATAAATAACATATGTAAATAATGTAATCTATAAATATTGTCATGCTCAGGTCCTATTTTTTATTTTTAAATGTTTTTTATTTTCTAATTTTATTTGATTTTTTTATATTTTTGAAATATTTAAAATTTAAAAAATGCTAACTGATGATCGCACCAAGGGGATGACCATAGGGAGTGTGTGTATCAAACATCATAAGGGTCACATGTAATGAGTAAAAGTTACTAGATGTAGATGCATCATAATCTAATAAGAAATCTCATGTTGTATGAAAATTGTCATGATCATTTCTCATAAAATATCTTGTATGATGGGTAACTCTAGAAGGCCTAAGACTCTGTAGAGTATGTTGTATAGTAGGAGAATGTATCTTTGCTTGTGTTTATTATGGAGCATGTTGAACCATTTTTGGTACCAAAAGAGTATGTGTTATAAGAGATGATGGCCTTTGTAAGCCCTGACTAACTCTCTAATGTGATGAGCTTGGATATATAGTAAACCCAACTAGTTTCCTCTGAACTGGGTGTATAGAAATATTTTGCATATGTGTAACCTTTGGATATATATATTGACCATGTATAGGTGTATCAACCAACTTTGATGATGGTGGGGGAGGATGATGAGATACCATTGGCTTTAGGGGGTACTTAGATTATACACCTATAATTATGATTACCTTATTATAGTGTATGTACTTGAGACATATATGTATTGTAGATGGTACTACATGAAGCTTTTGCATCTAAAGGAATCCTAACAACATTTCAAATACCTCATTAATCTGTAAAATTAAGAATATAGTAGCTAGCACGGTGAGGCATACCTAAAGAGGTAACAATGTGTCTTAAGGTATTTTGTTTTTGTCCATAGAATCCGCTAACCATTCTTGATGTATCTTGTATATCTTTGTGTTTATATCTAAGGGAGTGAATAAGTGTTATTGTGAACACATTTTCACTTGACTCATTGTTGATCATGACAATATGTATGGGTTACTTGTTGATATAAGCTCTAATGAATAGTGCATAGATATATGAATCATCATCAACAATCTCATTGTCATCGAATGTGAACATAGGACACTATGGTGAAGTGTTGATAATTATACCAATTATCACATGTATGCATGATCATATGTCACATGTAGATGATGCATATTAAATGCATAATTTAATTCTAAAGTATCCTTCGTATTTGTCATCTTACGATTGGTAAATAAATCATTTAATATTTTCATCTTATGATTTATATTGTTTTATGGTCTAAATTTATCCATAGGGGTAATCAACTCAATAATGTTGTCATAAATAAGAGCTTATATATTATGTCTTAATTTGAACCATTTATTCATAGATTATCTTGTAATTTGATAATAGTCACAATATGCATTGTTATCATAGTTCCTTATTATATGCCTATTTAGATTGAGTGATTTTGGAGGGGGGGAAAATGATTATGTTACACTAAAGTAACTTCTATAATAGTATATGAGGAGGTGATGGCAATATATGCTTCATTCTTGTTGTCAGTTGGTTTTTTCTAGTAGTTTTTTTCTTTGAAACTTTGTTGTTGAATGAGTTATATGAATAGATGTATAATTAAGTTTTTTTTGAAGCTATGATCTCAAATTTTCTATCTCTTACTTTGTGGCATAGGTAATCAAAGGATTTAAATCTTTTGAACATGATTGAATCATGGAGTGGTGCAAGCAATATTTTTTTGAATATGACTTATAACTCATTGTTGACCATAACATTAGTCATCTTGGATAGCATAGTCTCGTGTCAAAGTACATTATAAATTATGATTACAAGAGGGGTTAGTTCATTGTTAGTTCATTCAAAAAAACAAATTGACAAACAGAACACCCCAGACATAATCCCTTGGATTGGGTAAGGTTTAAGAGAATAAAAACAAATAGAAAAACATAACCAAATATTATACATTTCTAATGGATTTGTTCTCAAAGCTGGATTCATATTTGTTTGTGCCCAAATTGTAGAGTTAAAAGTCTTTATCAATGTTGCTTGTTCACTATGATAACATCTCCCCTTGTCTACAATTGGTTTGGTTGAAGAATGGAAGAAATATTAAAAAAAATTAATGGACTTTTGTAGAATTTCCTTGCACTAAAAAACTTGTTATACTTAGAGGGGTCATCCTCTATTTATAGCCTAATTAGATCAAGTATAGCCATTGGATCAAGAATGAGATGTGTGGATATAATTAAATTCAGTTTGGAGTGATTAATTCCATTAGTATTTTAGAAACAGGTCGCATTAATGAGGCATGGTCTCCAAATTTTGATATTTGCTTGTATTTATGATAGTGCTTGACAACTTTTCGAGTGATGTCATGATGATGTCACAATTTAGATATTTGTTGAATATTTAAATATTACATAATTATAAATTTTCCAATTTTTATGGATTTTTTGTTTAGCCATTTGATTTGATTAGGTAGGCTAATCAATCCATATTCGCTTCCATGTGATTTATGCAATATCAGAATTTAACCATTTGTTTCAGTTAATTGTCTCAAAATGCCACTTAAAAAATAACAATTTCACTTAGAGTGAATTAGATGACGTTGATAGTTCGTTGTGTTACATGGCTCTAATCAAGGATGCCCCAATGTATTTTATAACATGTATGTTAGGTATGCAGGCAAATTTAGTAGTGATTAGTTCCATAAATATTTTAGAAAGAGGTTGCATTAATGAGGCATGGTGTCCAAATTCTGATATTTACTTGTATTTATGATAGTGCTTGACAATTTCTTGAGTGATGTCATGATGATGTCATAATTTAGATATTTGTTGAATATTTAAATATTGCTTAATTAGAAATTAGCCAATTTCTTTGGATTTTTTATTTATCCATTTGATTTGATCAGGTAAGCTAATTAATCCAGATTAGCTTCCATGTGATTTATGTAATATTACTATTTGATCGTTCATTTCAATTAATTATCCTAGAATGCCACTTACAAAACAATAATTTATTTCAGAGTGAAGTAGATGAAACTGACAGTTCATTATAGTGCATTGATCTAATCAAGGATACCCCAATGTATTTTAGAACATGCATGTTAGGTATACTATCAAATTTAGTTGTTTCGATAGTTTGTGCATTATTATAAGAAATCAATTTTGATTGCAATTTTGACATCAAAGTGATGAGAATTATGTGTCTACATTTTGCCCCTATTTAAAAGGGTGTTCTAAGACACTAGAAGTAATAAATTTTTAAAAATGAAAAAATATTTAAAATGATCAGATAAAAATTTAAGAATGATGTGATATGATTTTTTTTTATTTCATAAAAATGGGCTCACACCAATGCCTCGAACATTATTTGGGACACCCAAGATTCCCCCTTGAGGGATTGGTCGAAAAATATTTTTGATAAGCGGCCCTCGAAAAGAAAAAAATAGTACACTATGTAGCCAAAGAGACCAAGAAATGGATTAATTAGAAGAAAATGAGAGGAAAAAAAGGACCACATAGCCATCTACAAGCCTCTGGGGAAGAAAAAAGGGAAATGAGGGGTAAAAATTCAAATTTGGAGCTATATATTTATCCTTGGGAGGTCAAAACGATTTATTTTTCACCTTCCCCTTTTGAAATTATTTTTTGGATTTAGACAAGAGACTTCAGAGTGAATTGGTGTGTATTCCACACCATAGGCATCTTGATGAGCGAGTGCAAGAGTACCAGCAACCAAAAGTGAGTGGAGCATCGGTAGGTACATTTATTTTTTGTGAATTTTTACATTAAATGCTCTTTAGAAGTATAAATTTGAGCAATATTACTATTTTCAAAATGATGATATTGTGCATGCAAATGGTGATATCACTATTAAAGGCATTATCATGATAAATTTTATTTTATCACCAAAAAAGGTTAAAAATGCCAAAATGGCAAGAATGCCTAGTCGATAGTAAATGTCAAACTGGAGGGAACATGATAAAATGATGAGATCACCTTGGAAAATGGAAATATTACCAAAAAGGCTAGAGAGGTAAGAAATAATGAGAACACTTGGGCAAATAGTGAAATCACCCTGGTAAATGGTGATAATGCCCTATCAAATGGTGAGAACATGGAGATGATTAAAATTTGAGGAATAGAGAGAATGCTCAGCAAAATGGTGATAACACCCTGCCAAACAGTGGGATTGCCAAAATAGTAGAAAATGCCCAAGTGATAAAAGAGATTGAAATTAGAAGTATTTTGACCTAATGAGAATTATAAATGTTGAATTTTAGATAGGTGGGATGATTATTTGTGATAAGAGATTGTGATTAGATTATCTTAATAGATCTTGTTTTTATTTAACATGATAACTTGGTTATGATTGGTAGGAGTGAGTTTCTATGTTGATTTCCCACAAGCAATGATCACACATCATATAATGATCTAGGCTATGGATAGAGGAGACACTAGCATTCCTTGAGGCAATCAATTTGAGATACATTGCCCTGATGTCAATGATTTGAGCAGATAGAACATTCCTTTCAACATTAGCTAAGTGGTGGCATTCGAAGACCAACACTTTTCATCTACTTACAAGAGAGGGGATGATGACCTTAGAGGATGTGTGACATATACAATAGATTCCCATTTGAGGGTATATGATTCATTAGATGTAGTAAGGGAGGTTGACTATGCTGGAGGACTTGATTGGTCTCACTAATGTCACCATAGTGGATATAGTAGTGGATATTGATGCCCTAGAGGATCTAGCCTTCCTAGTAAGAGCACACCCTTTGATTGATCTAGAGGTTATGATTTTGATGGCCATTTTTAGTGGCATATTGCTACCTAATAAGAGTGGTCAGTATTTTCATATTGGCTTGATCAATGTGATTCGATATATGATGGATTCTACCACATGGTTTGTCTACGGCCCAATAGTATTGGCCCATCTTTCAAAGATATACACATGATGGCTTACCAATGATGGAGGAAAATTGGACCCTGCACATTATTCCAAATTTGGGCCTAGGATCATATCAATATAAAATAACTAGTGGGAAACCAATGATAATAACAGTTAGAGGATCCACTGGTATACAGTTGGTATGTGACAGGGGAGGCCTATAAGGCCACCAAGGAGACATAATATTATAGATGAGCCATTGATGATATGGTTGATGAGGAATTTATTTGAAATTCATATATGCACGCTCATTTTGGATGGCTTGAGGATGTGGTGTGACCCAATACATGATGACCCCATGCTACATTATAATACGTCATGACTTTATAGTTGATCGATATAGGCTTGACAACATATAGTGGTAGTTTGGGTGACAACATGATGCACCTCATTATTTTTCTCATGTCACATGAGATATTAGTGAGTAGAGGCCCCTTATTCCAAGAGCTACAATAGTAAGTAGTTTTCTGATAGTCCATCCAATGGTCTAGGGATATGATTGAGGGGTGGTTGATACAAGGTCACTAGACCTATGCAGCATGGTGGACATAATTTAGACCTATGCGGTTTACCAAACCAAGGATTTTAGGAGGTGAGTAATCAAGGCCATGTTAGATATGGTAGAGATATGTGAGGTCGGTGCCTTGATAATTACAAGGACATAAAGTGAGGCCAGTTCAGGTAGCCATTCACATACATGTACCTATTGACCAAATTTTGACCCCAAGTCAAAATTAGTCATCCCCTATGTATTAAAATTTTTCATGATCTTGTTATAGTCTTTTCATGCCTTATATGGTCCCTAAAAGTCTTCATTAAACTTTATTAGCATTGTTTAAGGTTAGTTTGGAGAAGTTAGGCTAATGTCATATTTTGGTCATATAGTGGTCTAGGCATGTCTTGGAGAGATAAGGCACGGTCAAGTGATTTCATAGGTGATTAGGAATTTATAAAGGTCATTTCATGTCTTATATAATTTATCATAACATTTCATGATGTTTTGGAACATTTAAGGTTCACTTGTAAGCTTGAAGGTGGTGAAAATACATAAAAAGGTGATTTTTAGCTAACATTTGTGTATGTCAAAGTCCCCTAAGATATAAAATTGAACCACACACCTTCAAAAGATATTGGATCAGTTAAAAAAATACCATACCTATCAAAGAATCAAAACAAGGTCAAAATCTTGAACTTCAATGCCATCTTGAGAAATTAAGGTAGTTGTATAGACTTTTAGAAGTCACTTGCAAGTGAAAAGAGTTTTAGAATGTCCTTTGAGCTTCTACAAGTCAGAATCAAGCATGGTAATAAGTTTGAACTCTCATAGTTGAATAAATATTTCTCTTTCTTCAATCACTCCATTCACAAACTAGTGAAGACCAAATTTAATTGCATAGTACAGATCGTACACGTAAACTTGGGGGCTAATATTTTGGGCCTTTTTTAGGACCTATATGGGCTTATAATTTGTGGTATTATTCATTATATTGGTGTCTTATCTCTATGAAAAATTGCTAATGGGTGAGACTACTTTTTAAAGGCATAAATACCCATAGGCTAAATTTTTTGTAACTTCAATAAAAATTATGAGCTCATGGATGCATGAAACTAGTTAGAGTGAGTTTTCAAAGGTCTAGAGATGTCCCATACACTTTCACTCACCATGGTGGCATGTGTGGATGATATTTTGACAAGGAAAGTGGTTTTTGTGTATAGTTTAAAGTGACTGGTAAATTTTATGTGTTAAAGAGTTTCTCCAAGTGGTATAATGCATCTGAGTGGTTCTCCATTATCTTCTATCATCTTCACAATACATTCATGACCTATTGATTAGATAAACATTTCATACAAGTCTCAATATAGTCACACCTTCATTCACCTTATGAAACTGTGTTCTATTTGTTTGCATAAGCAGGGTGATTTGATTAGTTTGAATATACATTTCCATGAAACTTGAGAGTTGTGACTCAATGTTAAATATGTTGATATAATGGAGAGCATGAGTTTTAAGCCCCAACTACTAGACTTGCAATTTTCAAATGCTTTTGTACAGTGTTGCAATCCTCATCTTCTACAGACCTGTAGGTTTGTAACTCTGATGGAATCCCAATGTTGTCAGTGTTTAATGAATTTTATCTAGGAAATCACATGGTGATGGTTCAATAAAATATTCACAGACTAATGAGGTTTACAAACACCTAGAGTCAATAAGAATTGAGAAAGTTCCAAACAAGCTAATTAGCATAAGATGCAACTACAAACTGTATGTAGATAGAGAAGGCAGAGGTGGTTGAAAATGCCTTGAAAAGGATAATTTAACCTTGGTAATGTAATGATAATGAAATCTTGATGAGGTTTGATCACTATATATGACATGACCTATTTGAAAAGGCCAATTCAAGGCCATAGACATAGTCAAACTCAGACCTTCCAAATAGTCACTTACAACTAGTTGAGATCAATGGAAATATTTGGGGATTGGCTTTTCAGACCAAGAAAAGATCAAACATTGTCAACTCCCTTTAATGATCACCTACAACCATCCATTGAAAAGACTATTTTGGATGGAAATGTTGATGAAAGTGATAAGTTTTTAGGGTATTAGGGAATGTGTTAAACCATAAGCAACATGATTTTTTTTGAATAAATTCAATTATTTTCAATAAATTTCATAAACCCTCTAATGTACCAAGACTTCTCCTAACAACATCTTCAGGGCACAATCAATACAAGTTGGTCCCAGGGTTAAGGAGAAGTTGTTTGTCCACAGTAAAAGGAAGGAGTTTAAATTGAAAAGTATGTAATGTTTTAGGGTATTGTTTGAAGGTTTTTTATTCTCTTAATAAACATTAATGTGACCACTATTTGGAGAAAAACTCCTAAGATCCTCAAATGCAATAGTCCTCTTTAAGAGAGACCTACAGTCAATACTAGATGATATGAGCTAATTTCAAGCCTTAAGGAGAGTGACAAAGTTATTGAGGAGAATTGATATTTTACTCAAGATATTATGGGGGTTAGTAATTCATTCATATCAAAGAGATTCTAAGTGACTAGCATAGGAAATGAGCAAATAGTCTTACAAGATGTTAAATGCATACACATTCCTGCCTGAGCTCATAGGAGCAGTTTGCTTGATTGAAGAGTGTTGAAAAGACTGTAAGAGGACTAAATTGGAGTAAATAAAATGAGTGTGACTACAAAATGATATTTTAACTATATAAATCCCTTAGAATTAAGTTTGAAGTGACCTTAATCACAATAGACCCTACTCAATCCTAGCATACCTAGTTGCATATTCATACTTACATAGGCAATCTTGAAGAGATTATGGCTAGTCAGTTGTAGTTAGGTTGAGTATTGATAACATTTATAATATTATGAGAAACATATTCAAACATTTCTTGAGGTTATATACCTCCAACAATGAATGAGATAGTTGGACACAATTAACTAGGGTATGATAGGCAGCTTGGTTCAAGAACCCTAACATAGATCGATGGGATGTAGCAGAGTTTGATGAAGGAATGTGTCAATAGAATAATTTCAAGATGTCAAGGATAAAATTATAGACAAAATTTAGGTATTTTTAACTTAGACCAAACTCAATAAAACACTCACTAACCCAGTTTACTCTCAGACCTCATAGAATGCCTAGTTGCAGCCCAAGAGGTCATTTTATTTTAATTGGTATGGATCAAAGATGTTGCATGGGACCTTGATATCCTATGGGAATTTATCCACCCTATTTTAATTTAATTTTTGGGAATTTTTTGGAGGATTTAGGCCGCAACCTTTCAGAATCATGCTTAAGACCTTAAGGCATGTTCAGGCTGCTTAGGGGAGCTATAAGGACCTGATGAGAGAGAAATGAAGTTTTATGCCTCCATATGGATCATAAAAACTTCCAAATGACCTATAAATTTTTTAATACTCCCCTGATCATAATACCATGCCATTGGATTGTACTTGTAGGTATAAGACTGTACAAAATAGGCCCTAAAAAACTATTTTTTACTATTTGGTAGGTCTGTACAAGTTGTCAGATCTTCAAATTTGACATGGATAACAAGGAGGAGGTTTTATAATTAAATAACATGATTATTTTTGGATTGGCATGTGTGGTAAGCCTATATCACCAATTTTTAGTCTCTTGGTAGGGAGGCATAACTGAGGCCTAGTTAGGAGAGATAAGCAACATAAAAGTACATCTCCACTCACTTTTTGATCTTGAAATTGAACATGGAGTTGTAATGCCATACTGGGTATTATAATATGCCATCAAAATCTTAGCAACATTTATAAAAATCTCTAAAAAGGAGGTTTGTATGATTTTAGGATTATAAGGAATGAGGCCTAATTAGAGATTTTGGTAGGGAATGAATTGTTGGGGCTAGTTTAAGAAATAAAAATGGATTGTTGTAGGTTTAATATGGTTTTAATATATCATCCATGAATATTTGATAAGGTGAATAAGAAGAATCCAAATTTTGACACTTGTGTGTAAAGTTGGCTGAAGGAGATGAAGAGTCCTCTAGACACCTAACAATAAATGAAAGTGATGTGTCAAAGAGAACCTAAAAGGATTAGTTGATAGGTGTCAAGAGAATACAAAAGATGTAAGAGAACTTTATTTGATCATCAAGAAGGCCACGTATCCTTCAACATGCCAAGACAAAGGGCAGTTTCAAGAAGCTAGTCAAGGTGTCAAGCAAGCATTTCAACTCCCATGTCACTTGGAGCAAGAGATCATAATTATAGGATTGAAACATGGCATGGAAATTTTGAGGTACTTACATAACTCCTCTTTTTTTTTTAACCCACATGGACACTTGTCTACTCTCTCTCTCTTATGCCCTTCTTCTCTTCTCTATCACTTTTTCTATATAAGTAGCCACTTTTGAATTTGTAAAGGATACTCCACATGAGCAGGGTGAATCCATGCTCATTTTAAGACTTTAACCAATACAAAAACTTGGTTTACCTTCTCCAAGGATTATTTCAATGTGTATGTTAGACTAGTTGATCTTGTTGAGAGATAGGTTCACTTCCTTGGCATGTTGTCCTTGTTTACATCCATATTCAGTTTTTAAAGTCTTTTACAGGTATTTTGAAGTATTCTAATGAATTTTTCATGAGTTTAATGAGTTTTATTTTCACTTTTATCATTTTTATGACCTCTTATTTAGTCATCCTAGTTTAATCTTGCTTCACAAATCTCCATGAGAAATACTAATACAAGGGGAAATTTTGGATTAGTGTCATGTGCAGGTTAGGATTTTGTTTGAAGTATAATTGCAATTAGTTGGTAGTGATCATGATAAAATTAGTGCATCACCTCATTATAATAGGTTTAATTTATGTTTTCTCTCTCCCTTTTCATTTAAATGAGTTAGTAGTAAAGGTGATGAGCAATCTAGATAAATATAGGGAGCTAGCCCTTTAAATATAGAGGATTACCCCTGCTATAGGCAACCCACATACCTAGGGGTAATCCCATGTTACACTCAATTTGGAGTAGGCTTGAACTACCTCTCCAAGTTTGAAAATTGAGTGGAAATAGTTTTGGCACACCTAGTAGGACTAAGGTCTAAAAATAGTGGAAGAATTCTTGGTGTGTTTTTCTACCTATCAGCCTTTAGAGGCATTCAACAAACACTAATGGTGACTTTAAATGCAATCAAATGGTTTTAGTATCTTAGGTACTTATTGTAAAAATTATTTGATAATATCTTATGTTTTCCTTTTATTCATGAAGTTAGGATGGCTAGGTATGATGAGAACTTATAACACACACATCCCTATCAACCTTGTCATGACCCCAATTATGTGCATCAATAGCTATATCAAGCTTACTACCCTCCTTATGAGTCATGGGAGCCTTATGGTCAGCCTTTTCTCCTTCTACATTACCATGATGTTATTGAGTAACCCTATGAAGAATCTTATGAGGAAGTATATGAATAAAATGAAGCTCTTGTTGAAGAAGATGTGTCTTCCTATTAGCCTCAACATGATTCCCACTAGCCCTATGATCCATATCAACCTCAACATGATTCCTATCAGTCTTATCATGAGCCATAGCAGTCCTATGGTTATCCTACATTCTATTCATATGAATCCCATGACACACCTCGGTAGCCTTACCATGAGTTGCAGTAGTCATACTCCTCCCCTCTTCCTCCTACTTCAACTCCATTTCAAGCCCAATACTTATTGGCACTCATGCCTAGTCTACTAGATTCAAAAGAGGATATGAGAACATAGGATGAAGAGCTTGATGTGATCCATATTCATCTCATAGATTGGTTGAGAGATTTACTTCAAAATTTTATGATTATGTGGAGGTTAGTGAAAGAGAAAACCCAATATGTTATCAATGAAGAGTTGTACATGCTGAGAAAATGTATCCAATGGTGAATAGATAGATTAGAGAGGTGATAAATCCAAGAGACTAGGAATCAATTTATAGCTATTGAAGAGCCTCAAGAAGGATATGAATAAAGTGAATTCCTTGTTGAAGAATATGTCCCTTCCATTTCCCAACCCAACTTTTTATCTTCCCAAGAGTTCATTCAAGAAACCCCCATTCCCAAGCCCATTCACACTCCCTCTCTAACCACATCCCTTCTTAAATAAGAACCCATCCTTTATGAAGCAAGTGAAGAAGATCAACCTGAATTTGTAGTTGATCAAGAAGATGACTCAAGTTTCTATGATCAAGAATTCATTATAGGTACTCTCCTTAGTGAAGATAAACTGAAATCAATCTTATTGAGTGAAGAAAAAGATGACATAGATTAGTTTGCAACTAATAATGAAGAGGTTGATCAAGACATAGAAGAAAAATATTTGGAGGAGAACATCACATCAGTTGAGTTGGTTGAGACTCATGAGCATGATCAAGAGATTGGTTTTGAAAAAATAATCAAAGATGAAGTTGTTGTTAACTCTATAGATCAAGATGACTTGTGGCAGAAGTTCAATGAGATATGTGATGAGTTTTAAGCCCTTCAAAATCCTACACCTCTTGTTATTCAAGTTGAAGATGTTCTTTAAGATGCCTTGCCTCTTGATAATGTGTTTCAAAAAGAAGATCTTATGCCATCCAAGTTTGTTGAAGTTGTAGCCAACCTTAAAGATTCTCTACGTGAGCAAGTTGAAGTTGTCCAATTACTCAATGGCCAAGAAGATGAAGTTGAATAAGTTGTCTTGCAACCTCATGACTACATAGAAGGACTTTAAATACTTGCCATCCCTGTGGTTTTTGAAGAGAAGGATAATAAAGATGATTGGTAGCAGCATATTGAATTCCTTCAAGATATTGAATTCCTTCAAGATATTGAAGGCCTTCAAGATATTGAAGGCCTTTACAAAGGTATGTTTCCCAATGAAGATCATGTTCACAAGGAGATTGTTCAATATGTTTTCATTGAGGACAATGGTGAAGATTGGATTAAGGATGCAAATATTCTTGAAGATTTAGATGATTTTACAAAAGTTGGTGGGAAATCTAATGTCATTCAAGATGCCATGAAATTCAAAGAAGCATGCTTAAATGAAGTATCATTTGAGGCAAGTAAAAATATCAAGATAGATCATGAAAAGATTGTTGAAACACAAGATGAGTTCACCTTCATAGGTGACATGTTCGCAATTGTCATTGTTTCATTTGAGATCACGCTAGGAAGATTGACAAGCATGAAGTAGTTGAAGACATCAAGAGTAAGGCTCAAGAGAAAACTTGCTTCATGCCCTCCTTCATCTCATGGAACAATAAATTGTACAATCTTCCCCTTTGATCTAGGAAGAAGAAGATTATTTTCAAGTTACTTGTATATATTTTAGTATGCTTATGTTGTTGTTGTGTTCCCTAAGTGCTTGATAGCACATGTGTGTGTATTGATTTGCTTTGTGTTTTTTTGTATTTGTTTTGTGTGTTTTTAATGTAAATAATTTTATCATGCCATGATCAAGGTTTATTTAATTCTAAAACTAAGTGCAATAAACTTCATTCCCTAATGGACAAATAAGGCTACTGGTCCATTACTACTGTAGGCATGTTACCCCTATGAATCGCCAAGAATGTTAACCAAATTTTGACCCCAAATCAAAATTGGTCATACCCTCTATATTGAAACTTGTCATGATATTTTTATATTCTTGTCATGCCTTATATGGTTCCTAAAATTCTTCATTAAAGTTTATTAGCATTGTCTAAGGTTAGTTTGGAGAAGTTAAGGTAATGTCATATTTTGGTCATATAGTGGTCTAGGCATGTCTTGGAGAGATAAGTCATGGTAAAGTGATGTCATATGTGATTAGGAGTTTATCAAAGTCATTTCATGTCTTAAATACTTTGTCATAACATTTCATGATCTTTTGGAATGTTTAAGGTTCACTTGTAAGCTTGAAGGTGGTGAGAATACATGAGAAGGTTATTTTTGACTAATATTTGTGTATATAAAAGTCCTCTAAGAGATAAATTTATACCACACACCTTCAAAATATCTTGGAGTAGTTATAAAACTATCATACCTGTTAGAGAATTAGAACAAGGTCAAAATCTTGAAATTTAATGCCATCTTGAGGAGTTAAGGAAGTTGTATGGACTTTTGGAAGTCACTTGCAGGTGAAAAGAGTTAAAAACATCCTTTGAGCTTCTATAGGTCATAATCAAGCATGGGAATAATTTTTAACTCTCACAGTTGTATAAATCTCTCTTTCTTTCATCTCTCTATTCACAAGTTAGTGAAGGCCAAATTCAATTGCATAGTACAGGTTGTTTAGGTAGATTCGGGGGGTTAATATTTTGGAAATTTTTTGGGACCCCTATGGGATTATAATTTATGTAATTTATCATTGGATTTGTGTCCTTAGATTTATGAACAATTGTTAAGAATCCAAACAACTTTTTGAAGGCTTAAATCTCCACAAGCTAAATTTGATGTAAATCCACTACAAAATATGAGATCATGAATACATAAAAACAATTGAAGTGAGTTATCATAGGTTTTTAGATATCCCATACACTTTCACTCACCATGGTGCCATGTGTGGATGGTCTTTTGACAAGGAAGGTGGTGCTTGTGCATCATTTGAAGTGATTGGTAATTTTTCTATGTTGTAGAGGTTCTCCAAGTGGTCTAATGCATCTAAGTGGTTATACATTATATTATATCATCTTCACAATCCATTCATGGCCTCATGATCATATAAACATTATGTATAAGTCTCAAGATGGTCACACCTTCATTCACCTTTTGAAACTGTGTTCTATGTGTTTACATAAGTAGAGTGATTTTAGTAGTTTGAAAATGCATTTCCATGAAACTTTAGAATTGTGACTTAATTTTAAATATGTTGATACAATGGAGAGCATGATTTTTAAGCCCTAATTTCCATACTTGCACATTTCAAATGCTTCTACATAGTGTTGCAGTCCTCATCTTCTACAAACCTATTAATTTGTAACTTCAATGGAAGTTCAATGTTGCCAATGTTTAATGAAAGATATCTAGGAAATCACATGGTGATGGTTCAAGAAAATATTCATATACTAATGAGGTTTTCAAGCACTTAGAGTCAATAAAAATTGATAAAGTTTCAAACAAGCTAACTAGCCTAAGATGTAACTACAGAATATGTGTAGATAGTGAAGGCAAAGGTGGTTAAAGATGCCTTGAAAAGGATAATTGAACCTTGGTAATATAATGAGAATGAACTATTGATTAGGGTTGATCAATATATATTTCATGACCTATTTGAAAAGGCCAATTCAAGGCCATATACATAGTCAAACTCAAACCTTCCAGATAGTCACCTACAAATAGTTGAGAGAATTGGTCTTGAGATAGTGATGATGGTGGAGTACAGAGGCTCAAGGAATTGAAGGATTTATAAACATAAAAAACATGAAACAAAATCATGGAAATATTTATGGATTGGCTTTATATACCAAGAAAATATTGAACACAGTCAAGTCCCTTCAATGATCACTTACAACCATCCATTGAAAAGACTATCTTGGATGGCAATGTTGATGAAAGTGTTAAGTTTTAAGGGTATTGGGGAAGGTCTTAAACCATAAAAAACACTAAAAAGTTTGAATATATTGTCAATAAATATCTTAAACCCTCTAATATACCAAGAATGTTTCTAACAACATCTTCATGCCACGATCAATATAAGTTGGTTCTAGGCTTAAGGAGAAGTTGCTTGTCCACAGTAAAAGGAAGGAGTTTGAATTGAAAAGTATGCAATGTTTTAGGGTATTTTTTGAAGGGTTTATAGTCTCTTAAAAAAAAATTAGGTGACCATTTTTTGGATAAAAAATCTCCTAAGACCCTCATATGCACTCAGTCCTCTCTAAGAGGGACTTACAATCAATACTAGTGATATGGGCTAATTTCAAGCCTTAAGGAGAGTGATAGAGTTCTTGAAGAGAATTTAGGTTTGAATAAAGAGATGATTGTGGTCAGTAATTCATGAAGATAAAATAGGTTTTGAGTGGCTAGGAGAAAAAAGGAGCAAACAATCTTACAAGATCTTAAATACACACACAATCTTGCCTAAGCTCAAAGGAGTAGTTTGCTTGATTTAAGAGTGTTAAAAAGGATATAAGAGGAATAAAAGAGATTAATACACTTTAATATGACTACACAGTGATATCATCACTCTATGGATACCTCAGACTCAATCTTGAAGTGATCTTAATCATAATAGACCCTGCTCAGTCCTAACAGACCTAGTTGCATACTCATACCTACATAGGCAGTCTTGAAGAGATGATGTCCAATAAATTGGAGTTTGGTTAAACATTAATAACATTTATTATATGTTTAGAAACACATAAAAACATTTCATGAGTTTCTATGTCTCCAACAGTGAATGAGACAATTGAAGACAGTCAACTAGGGTATGATAGGCAACTTAGTTCAAGAACCCTAGGCATAAACTAATGGGATATAGAAGAGTTTGATGAAGGAATGTGTCAAGATAATAATTTAAATATGTCAAGGATAAAATTATAGACATCATTGAGGTATTTGGAACTCAGACCAAACTCAATAAAACTCTCACTAACCTAGTTTACTCTTTGACTTTATAAAATTCCTAATTGTAGCTCGAGAGGTCATTTTATTTTGTTTGGGATGAATCAGAGATCTTGCATGGGACCTTGAGATCATATGGTAAGTTATCCACCCTATTTTACTTCAATTTTATGGAATTGGTTGGAGGATTCAGTGCCCAGACTTTATGAATCATCTTTAAGACATTAAGGCACTTTCATGCTGCTTAGGGAGCTATAAGGACTTGATGACAGAAAAATGAAGTCTTATGCCTCTAGATGGATCCAAAAAAATTAAAATTACATATAACATGTTAAATATTCCTCTAATCATAATCCCATGCCATTGGATTGTACTTTTAGGTATAAGATTGTACAAAATAGGCCCTTAAAAAACTATTTTTTTCTATTTGGTAGGTCCATATAAGTTGTCAGATCTTCAAATTTGACATGGAGAATAAGGAGGAGGTTGTTTAACTAAATCAAATGATTATTTATATATTTTCATGTGTGGGAAGCCTATATAACCAATTTTCAATCTCTTGGAAAGGAGGTCTAATTGAGGCATAGTTAGGAGAGAGAAGTAATAGAAAAGTACATCTCCACTCACTTTCTGATCCTAAAATTGAACATGGAGTTATAAGGCCATCCTAGGTACTATAATATAGCCTCTAATTCTTAGTACCATCCATAAAACTCTTTATACAATGAGGTTTGTATGATTTTAGGGCAATAAAGAATGAGGCCTAATTGGGGATTTTCATAGAGAACTAACTATTAGGGATAGTTTAAGACCTTAAAATAGATTGTTATAGGTAAAATGTGGTTTGAATAATCCATCCATGAATATTAGATGATATAAATAATAATAATCAGAGTTTTGACACTTGTGTGCAATGTTGGCCTAAGGAGATGAAAAGTCCTCTAGACACCTAGAAAGAAATGGAAGTGATGTTTCAAAGAGGACCTAAAAGGTTCATTTGAGAGGTGTAAAGAGTAGATAAAATATGTAAGATAACCTGATATGATCATCAATAAGGCCATTTATCCTTCGACATGCTAAGACAAAGGGCAGTTTTAAGAATCTAGTCAAGGTGTCAAGCAAATATTTCAACCCCCACACCACTTGGAGCAAGAGAGCATATTTAGAGGAGATGCACATGGCATATTAGACTTGTTTAAGTATTTTAATAACTCATCTCTTATTTAGAACTCACATGGACACTTTTCTACACTCTCTCTCTCATATGCCCTTCTCTTCACTCTCACTTTCTCTATATAAGCAACCATTTTGAGCTTTGTAAAGGATCCTCCACCCGAGTATGGAGAAGTCATGCTCATTTTTATCCTTTGACCAATAAATAAAAACCTATTTTACCTTCTCTATGGACTACTTTGATGTGTATTTTAGACTAGTTAATCTTGCTAAGATATAGGTTCACTTCTTTAGGATGTTGTCCTTGTTTGCATCCATATTCAGTTTAAAAAGTTTTTTGCAGTTCTCTTGAAGTGTTCATGAGTTTAGTGAGTTGTATTTTCACTAGTGTCATTGTTATGAGCTCTTATTTAGTCCTCCTAGCTTAAGCTTCCTTCACAAACTTCTATGATAAATACTAATGCAAGGGGCAGATTTGGATTAGTGTCATGTATAGGTTAGGCTTTTGTTTGAAGTATAATTGTAGTTGGTTGGTAGTGATCAGGGTAAAATTGGTGCATCACCTCATTAGAATATGTTTACTTTATGTTTTCTCTCTCCCTTTTCATTCAAATGATTTAGTAGTATAGGTGATGAGAAATCAAGAAAAATCTAGGGAGCTAGCCCTTTAAATCTAGAGGTTTACCCCTACTATAAGCAACCCACAAGCCTAGGGGTAATATCATATTACACTCAATTTGGATTAGGCTTGAACTACCTCTCTAAGGGTGCAAAATTAAGTGATATAAATACCATTGTAGTAAGTACCATTATAACAAGTGGTGCCCATGGCCATAAATTTTGGCTCAAAGAGCTTTGGAAGTGAGGGTAATAGTGGTGGTAGTAGCGACATCAGTAGAAGTGGTGGGTCCTCAAAGCAAGACATTGATATAGGAGAGGGCCCTGATCCAGATGTAGATGAGGGGGATATAAATGTGTAGGATACATATATTACCCTTGCTATCATAGGAGGGTCAGGACAGGCATTAGTCTAGGCAGGGCCTTCACAACTGAGGATTTTAGATGAGGCTCAAGCCTCTGAAGATAGGTTTGAGAGAGAGATTGCAGTGAGAGTCACAAAAATATATGGGCTAGATGGGGATGTGGTAGAGATAATAATGTGTTTAACCCTAAATTAGATAAGAGGATATCCTATTTTAGAAGTATATAAGGGTTAATAATATACAAATGGCAATGCATAAGGGTGATAATCAGATATACAATAGGCCAATTAAGTGTTAAACTCAAATATAAGCATATAATAAAAATATTATAATTACTATAGGCTAAATATATAAATTAAAACTAAGATATGTATGGAAATGATAAATATTTAATATACTTAGTTGGTTTTGATGCTAACATAGTGTTGGATCTATAACAAGTAGAAAGTAGGTTGGAAGTTGATTTTAGAATAGTCATCATATTTTGAGTCTAATGTTTATGGGCCTCTGGATACTAATGTCAGCCTGAGACAGTTGCATTGACACTACTATCTGGGTTCAATGTAAGGGTCCTATATAGAATACCTACTAAAAAAGGATGTGACCACCTGGATGCTTTTGGGTTTGACTTCACTTTCACTCTAGTGCACTCAGATTTGGGTCATAGACTATTGCTCTTCATTGATTCCAAAACCCTAGTTATTCATCTTCATAGTGACCTTGGGAAAAATGGATTAGTGGGAACATCATATTGAGTTGACCCTAAAGACCCTATTTTTAATGGGTGTTTCCTACATATTCAATACTCCAGAAGAGGGCCTCAGACTCATGTAATTTTCCTCTACATGTTGGCTTGTGTGTGAATAATGTAATATGTGGAAAACATGTACAACAGTGACCTAGATTGTAACATGGAAAATATGGATCTCGGATTACTTCTTTATTACTTCAGAATTGTAGATGTCTTTTATTTATTATTGGTATGGAAATAGGAAAGCTTTGTTCAATTGAATGCTTGATAATGTTTTTGATAAGTTGTCTTGTGCTCTTTTGGTCTTTTCTAGGTGAAGAATGAATGAGGGTTGATCTTGTATTTATATCAATCATTTTGGAGTAATAATTCACATTAAAGTACTAAAGCCAACCATTAATATATGTTTCATTTTAAAATTAGATAACTTTAAGGAATTGGACACTTGCATTAGATCATGACACTAACATCAATGTTGGTGTCTGTCCCAGACATTAGTGTTCAACACTAGTGTCCAGGGAGCAAGAAATTAAGAACATGTTCATAACTTGTAGGAGTGGAAGATAAGTACATTTTAAGCATTATAGAAGAGATAGAAAGCCTGAATAATTAACATAATACCGATTGGGCTAAGAGATATATGCTAATGAATATAAGATAGAATAAATGTGAGACTTGTAAAATTTGTAAAGGTCCAAAACAAAGAGCAACAACCAAGCTCTGAGTTTTCCAAGTGTACAAGACTGAGGTGCTATATAATCCATCAATATCATCTACATTTATGTCCCACCCCACTTTAATATAGTAATGAAATTGATCATTTAAATAAAAGGAATGCATACTAGGGTATGTATAACACCTCTTATATTTATATGTGCCCAACTTGAGTGCTTTACTAGTGGTTGACCTACAACTAAGAGCATTTTACAATATATAATTAGTGCTTGAAAAATATTGAAATTTAAAGAACAAGGTTTATGAGTACACATGTGTGTCGATGTAACTGCTTTGCCTATTGGCAAGTTGTTTTGAAAAAGATGTATGATTGTATGGCTCTAAAAATGATATTAGGACAAATATAGATAAATATTTAAAGTGCATATATCTAAGGAGATAGAGAGAGAGAGAGAGAGAGAGAGAGAGAGAGAGAGAGAGGAGGAGAGAGAGAGAGAGAGAGAGAGAGAGAGAGAGAGAGAGAGAGAGAGAGAGAGAGAGAGAGAGAGAGAGAGAGAGAGATTAGAAGGCACCTGCTCCCAAATTTGAATTAAAAGTGAGTTGCCACCTAGAAGTTGAGATTAGGTCAACTGTGTAACTCAATGATATTTATAACCTAGTGAGTGTGAGTGAACCAAATCACCCACATTGTCAAAATGGTGAGGTTGGATGATACTATCACATCCAATAGAAAACTTGGAAAGATTAAGTTATTTTATCATCTCAACCACACCAAAAGGTGAACCAACTACTGCAATCGATTGGCTCAATATAGTTCATAAAATTCCAACTAGTGGGTGGTGACAGTCCATGAGAATGTTCTAAAATCTAAAACTAATTGAGATTTTGTAATATTAGACATAATTTTCATAACATGTGCACCATAGATATGTATCATGTTGAAACTATGTATAACAATGATACCAATGTATATAATTCTACCATTATTATGAATATGAATCATATAACTCTATGAGTTGGCCAATTTAGAAAACTTTGTAAGTGTGGAGAACATGCTTCCAAAGCATGCCCGCACTAAATATGGAGAAATATAAAAACTAATATAAGTTTCAATGTGGATAACATGTTTCCAAAACATACACCCATTATAATCTAGAGATGTTGAATACTTAATAGGTGTGTAGAACATGCTTTTAAAGAATGCCCCCACTAAATCTAAAAAATTTGAATGTGTGGAATCCATGCCCATTTGACATGCCCCCCACTAAATTAGAGAATTTTGAATGTGTAGAAGCCATGCCCATATGACATGCCCCCATTGAATCAAAGAACTTTGAATGTGTGGAAGCCACGCCCATATGACATTCCCCAACTAAATTTGAAAATAGATATAAGTACCACATACTGAATAAGTGTGGAGAACATGCTTCCAAAGCATGCCCCCACTAAATCTAAAAATTGTGACAAGCATGAATAACATGTTTCTATGGCATGCCCCACTAATTTCCCCTTTTTAAGGTGAGGAAATATAAGAACTGGTAGTTACATCACCTCAAAAGGATAAGACAATTGTATGATTTATGAATATAACCATGTAGCATATATGAATAACATGTCTAGGTAAATATATAATTAAAGATCATAGAACCAATGTGATCACATGAATGCCTAAGATGCATGATAAGTATCATAAAAATGTCTAGATGGTAATAATACAAGCTTAACAAGCAAACAAGCACACACACAAAAGTACTCAAAGGCAATCCAAAAGGCAATGGTCCAAGGAGACCTCAAATAAGGGGCCTGTTCAAACATTGCACAATCAAAGGAACATAACTTAGTCAAATGTATGAAAAAGCAAGGATGACATATTTAAATGCCCCTACAACAAAAAATGACATATGCAAATGTCAAATAAATCATACATAGGGATAGGGGCATCAAGCAAAGGAACATATTGAAATGCTTGAAATAGACAAGAAATACACTCAAGGAATTGAATAAATTAAAGTATAAGCAACTAACATAAACATGTCATAGTATCCCATGGATGAAATCTGTTAGAAAAAAAAGTTCAAGTGTATAACATATCAAGTACCCTATTTAAGATATAATCATTGGTAATGGCATGTGTGAGTACATATGTAAGCTCAAACATGATAAAGAAATGTGATCATCGAACCATATAACATGTATGTCCCAAGATCAAATACGCAGATGCTCTTAATGTCTGCATGACATGAGTATAGGGAAGGCCTAACATTTGAAAATAAGAATAGATCAATTATTTATGTATATTTATATCCCACTCAAGTAGAAGTGTGACACATATGTGTGTATTATAAATAACTAAATATGCCATCTATCAACATGGAACTAACACATAGATACCAAGGAGATAATATAACATGTCGATGTTGAAAGTGTTTTTGTATTTTTAAATGTTTTTTATTTTATTTTTTATAGTTTTGGAATATTTGAAGAGGAAATATCATCCTATGATGCCATCCAATGGATGGTCATAGATATCTCTCCACTATTAATCTGGTGTAATAATATTGTGTTGTTATTAAGGAGCATATATAGGTTTAATACGTATCATATTAGTATTAGTGATGCTCTTCATATATAAAATAAGATTCAGTGGTTGTGAAGTAGTAGTAGGCATAATATGAGTAGGGTTTCATGGAACCATTGTTGAGTACTCTGTGGTTTATTTGAAATAAACATAATACAAACATGTGTAGGTTCTCTAGACATTTGAACATGGTTCATAGTATATGGAGATTTCATAAAATCCATCGTATATCTCTAATGTAATGGTCTCTCAAGTATTAGATGCCTAGTAAAGAAGATTGGTTGGTGCTTACCCTTTTGTAGTGAATGAGCCCTAGTAGGCTTGGTAATTAATTATCTGGGTATAATTTTTTTCTTGTTCAAGAGGATGCTAATATAGAATTTCAAAAAAATTAATTACTTGATCAACATGAATGTATTTTACACATCCATGCACTATAAAAGGTATTGCTCGAAGTGTGTGGATCTAATTTCTTCCCAATAACATATCAAAGATTCTCATGGAAGATATAAGTAAAAAGGTAGTAATCATATGTGTGGGACCGACCTGTAAAGGCAGTTCAATCTTGAAAGATATAACATATCCAAGAACTTCCTAAGAGGTCTTATTGAATGCTCCAACTAATTTAGTATAAGAATGTAAATCATTATGAGTATAACCCAAGTGTGTAAGTAATGTCGTGGTACAAAGATTATTGTTTGCACCATTATCAATCATAACATTGTGTATAAGGTGTTTATCAAGGTATTCTTGAATGAATAAAGAATTAATATTAGATTCATCATCCTTAATTTAGCTGTCATTGAAAGTAATAGAGGGTCTCTGAATCATAGGAGGTATATGTCATGTGTAAGTACCCATAATCCTATCTAGTGGGTGTCCATAATGTGGTGGGCGAGGATGTGCATCATATATCATTTGTACTTTTGGTTCATTTTTAGATTGGTCTTGCAAAATATTGTTAAATATTTTTTGTTTATGGTGATCGCCAAGTTATGAGTCTAATTCCTTTAGGGGTCATCAAATGTAGTCTTTTGACCATCATTAGGACCTTAGATCTTTTGCTTCAAGATAAAACATTTGCCTGTAGAATTCCCTAGCCCTTGATGATAATCACAATAATAATTTACGTGATATCTTTTGGGTAGAGATCCACTCATATCAACCTCAATAAGATGAGGGAGATATATAAGCTAACACTCTAGTAACCACAAAAGTAATGAAGTTTGGGACTCAAGTAAATGTGTAAATTATCTCATTGGTGCATTGGATAGTTCAAGCCAATTAAGATGCTATGAAACTATGTTAATTATAGTGATCTTTTCCTTTTTAGGCTTAATAGGTTTTACCTTATAACTTGGTTTGATTATAAATTTGGTACTCGATGTAGATGCAGCTGGTGTGTTTGCTACATACTTGAGCTTATTCAATGATATAAGTTTTATTTCATGGTCCTATATAACATGGAATAATTCATCGAAAGATTTGAAATTATTAAAAATAATGGACTCATGTAACGAGGAAAGAAAACATTACTTGAACATGTCTTACAACTCCATATCTGCCATATGATTGGTCATTTTAACTATCATTGTCTTATATCTCAAAACATATTCATTGACAGGTTCATTGGTTCCTTGTTTGATTTTGGCAATTTGAGCATAGGAAAAAATTTCAAAAATATTAATGGAAAAGTGTGCTAAAAAATAGTTTGTAAGAGGTTTGAATGCTTTTATGGATTGGAGATGTAAATCATAGAACCATATAAAAGCATAGTCCTTGAGGCTTCTTGGAAATAATTTAGTCAAAAGTTTATCATTAGAGCCATGATCAAGGCATGCCACTTAAAAGGATAGAAGATGTCATTTAAGATCACCTTTTTTATCATTAAATGGAAGCTTAGGTGCCATAAAACCAATTGGAAAAGGTGTAAAGATATCTCACATCGATTTCACCAAATGTTTAAACCTAAATTGTATAATAGGCTATCCTACCTTGGCAGTATATAAATGTTAAAAATAAAGAAATGACAATGTACAAGAGTGATAATCAGATTTATAGCAGGCAAATTGAGTGTTAAACTCAGATATAAACATACACTTAATTTAATATGTTGATTATAGGCTAAATATAAAAAGTGATACTAATCTATGCATGAAAATGACAAAGAATTAATATACTTGGCTAGTTTTGATGCTAACATAATGTTAGATCTAGAACAGGGAGAAAACATTTTGGAATAGTCTCATTAGATTCTAGATTTGATGCTTCTGGATCTCTTGACACTAACATCAACCTCAGATAGTTGTGTTGATGTTATTATCTAGATTTAATATAATTGTCATACATAATACCTACTAGAAAATGAGGTGACCACCTAGATGCTTCTAGGTTTGACTTTGCCTTTGCTTTGGTGCATTCAGAACTGGGTCATGGACTGTCACTCCTCATGAATATGTAAAACCCTAGTTATTCATATTTATGGTGGCCTTGGGGGAAAATGGGTTAGTGGACACATGGTGTCAATATGACCCCAAATACCTCGTTATCAGTGAGCACTACCTATATAGTCAATAATCTATAAGAGGGCCTCAAATTCATGTAGTTCTCCCCTCATGTTGGCTTGTGTGTGAATCATACAATATATGGAAATCAAGTAGAATAGTGACCTAACTTGTAACTTGGTAAATCAAGCTCTTGGATTGCTCTTTTAGTACTTCTGACCTGTAAATGTGTTGTACATATGATTGGTATGAAAATAGGGAAGCTTTATTCAATTGAATGCTTGATAGAGTGCTTTTGGTAAGTTGTCTGTCTCTTTTGATCTTTTCTAGGTGAATAATGAATGAGGTTTGATCTTGTATTTATATAAATACCTTTGGAGTAATAACTCGAATTAAATCACTTAGGCTAACCATTAAGATGCATTATATTTGCAAATTGGATGACTTTAGATCATTGGACACTTGCATCGGGTTAGGACACTAACATTAACACTAGTGTTTGTCTTGGACATTAGTCTCCATGGATTATAAAAGTAGGTATAGGCTCAAAAAATTTAAGAGTGGAAGATAAATACATTTTAGACAAGATAGAAGGCATGTGTCATCAATATAAGATTAGTTGAACTAAGAGCTATAGGCCAAGGGGCACAAGATAGAATAACTATGATACTTATGGAAGTAAGAAAGGTCAAAAACTAAGAGGAACAACTAGGGTCTAAGTTTACCAAGTATACAAGATTAAAGTGATATATAATCCATAAATATCATCTACATGATGTAGTTGTCTATAGAGTAGGGTAAGACCACCAGGTTATAGGACTTAATTACTGAGCGAGACACATAGATAAATACTATAAGGTGGTAGGTCACCCACATGTTAGCTATATAGGGATAACTCACCCTGAGATATATACAACTAGAATCAACCATCAATGAGAGAGATGTAGCTCAAACAAAGTGAGATATATCTCAAGGAGAAACATAAAGGCATCAGGTAGATGTTCACAAGCTTTGTGGGGAGTGAGATACAACTAGATAGTTGGTTGTTGAACATCAATTATCCAAGGCACTAGAAGATATGGCTCATGCCAAATTTGATTTTATTTGGGTGAAAGATTAGGCTAAGTACTATAGAAGCCTATATAAGACAATAGTATCAGTAGGGCTTAGGATACCAAGCCTCAGAGAGCATACCCAAAGTTAGAGGTCTAATTGCACCTCCAAGTCACATCACACTTCGACATTAGAGAGGTCAATGACACAACCTCCCCCACATCATAGATTTATGGGGATAACACCATATTCACAACTAGCACCATGCACATGATAGAGTTTTGATCATACTCCTATAAATGTTTAAATTCAGAGCTGATTTATTGAATGTAACTCTACATTTTGTATTTTGACGATGTATGTGTATATCTCGATGTATGGACATTGATTTTTAGATGTATCAATACATTCATTTGTATCACCTAATGTATATGGATTCTGATATATATGATGTTACTTTTGATTCATGTATGTTATCACATGTTCTAGATTAAATCTATGATATTAATGTGGATGTAAATTTGTTTATCATGATTTTGTTATAGTTAATTTCCATGTTGATTTTGTACCTGATTGAGAGATGTATGTTGAAGTTTTATTTATCATTTGATTATGATGTTTATATGTTTGTGACTAGTTGTATATGCTTATTTTGAGATGCATGACTTGATTAGAATAGATGTAGCCAAGTTGTTTAGTTGTTCTATTTTGATGATGAAAAATATGATGCTCTGCCTGATTTTTTGTACATATAATCACTTGTTAACCATATCATGAGGGGATGCCTTCCCTTTGCAGGACATTGATAAATAAGTCTCCCAAGAACTTAGTTGTTAATTTTCCAAATAATAGTATGTATCATAATATAGAAAAATAATCATGATAAAATTGTTTTCTACTTGTGTAGAGACTAGTTTAGATATAAATACTAACAACTCAGGGTCAAGATATGAAAAATCAAGACCTAAGCGTATATCATTAATGCACTAATAATAATAGACCAAAAAACAAGTAGATACACTTGTTAACAACTGAGGATCGAGATATGGATAATCAAAACCTAAGCATAAAACGTAATGCATCAAAGAGAATTAAATGAAAGAAATGCAATGCGATTTAAAAAAGAAATTAAAAAAAAACTAAATGAACAAACATAAATCATAATGGAAAGCAATAAAAAATAAGTCATCAACAATGTGAAAATGTGAGAAGATGATGTTACTTTGTGTGATTTCTCCCAAGTCTAGGGAGTGCTAGATAGGATAGTGTTACCAATTACATTAAAAAAAGGAATAAAAGAATAAGGATTGGATGGCTAAGCTGACTTCAATTTCCCCATGCAACGAAACACTACCTACATAGTTTGTATGCACTGTTAGGCCAAACATAGTTATCCTAGGAAATGAGAAAGAAGAAAAATGATGACAATGATTGATTAAAAAGGAAAATAGAAATGAGTCACAAAATGGTGAAAGTGTAATAGAATAACTCTTAAAATGGCATGAGTGTAAAATAGTGAGTTTGCAAAACTATAAGAGTGTAAATAAAAAGAATATGGGGAGAATGGAAAGGAAAATTGATAGTGGTCAAGCTATTCTGAGCTACCCCATATAGCCAAATGTTGCATACATAGTCTATGCGAACCTCAAGTCAATGTAGTTCTCCCAAAAGTGGGAGTGTAATGAATGGATAACACACTTGTGATTAAAGTGGTCATTTGATAATAAAATATACCCAATCATAGCATAGGCAAACACCTAAGGGAATGGGGCAATAAAAAGTTGGTTTGAATGATCAAAATTGATTTGAATGTGATGAAGAAATCTTGATTTGGATAAGAGGTTTCCCATCCTTGATATATTCAAAACAAAGCAGAGTCTTAGACATACAACATTCACATAGTGTAACTCAAAACATAACATATAGGTAAATCCATTTTCCAACAAGATGAAAATTTGCACAAAGGTTTTGTGGCATTATATCTCTTTATTGGGATTTTTTGATTTCTAAAATTTCAAGATTTTTGAAATTTCTGATTTTTGTGTTTTTATTTAAAATAAGCTATACACAAGATTATTCTAAAAGTATAATGTACAAGGAAATATCTAGTAAATGAACAACAACCTTGGGTAGGGGCTCAAACAAAAGTTAAACTGGCTAAAATGGATAAAGCTCATAAAATGATAAGAGTGTGAGAGAATGGTAAAAATGATAAGGACTACAATTTCATAGCAAGACTGAGGCATGAAATAAAAACTTTTTAGCAATAAATTATGATTTAAAATACATACCATGAAATGAAAATGTAGGATTTTCAAAGAGATAAAATAGGTTACGTCAAGGACTACCAAGTAAGGAAACCATATCAAAATCATTAGATAGGGGAAAGATAAAATTGGAATTGGGAATGGAAAATGAAATGAAGGGAAAAAGGAATAGATGTGAATGATTATTCCCCTAAGCATGGGTCCTCATAGACAATCTTCAATCAAGTCAATCATAAAAATTCTTGAGATGCATAGTGCTCATGGGCTCATCTAGCTAATATCCTTTTGGTGTATCTAACAGTATGCCTTAGAACCATAATTTGCAGTATCAATGAAAGACCCAACCAATTAGGATCAAATTAACCATTATAATCACATTCAAATTGGTATATTTTTTATTCTCTTTTAAGACAAGATCACCCACTTCAAACTCTAATGGGATGTTGCACTTGTTATAACTACGACATAATCAACTATGATATGTTTTGAGATGACTCAAAGCATCTAACCATTTATCATCCAAGAGTTGCTAATATTTAGCATGGCAACTCTATAATCTTCATTATCAATTATACCCTACAAGGAAATACACAAAGAGGGAAACTTGATCTCAATCGACATAATGGGTTTAAAACCAAAGACTATGGAGGAGGGTGTTTCACCTGTACTAGTGTAAACATTAGTATAGTAGGCCCATAGGGCAATAAATAATTTCAAGTTCCAATCTCTACCAGATTTTTAAATATTATTCTTAAGGATTTTATTAATGGTTTTGTTGGAGGCTTCAGCTTGGCCATTACCTTGGGGGTAATAGCGAATATGCCATCTGTGTTTAATATGGAATTTTTCACAAAGGGTTTTCACATCCTTGATCTTGAATGAATTTACATTATCAAGTATAATAGAATAAGGAATTCCATAGTGGTAGATGAGGTGGTTCAAGAGGATTTTATAAATTTGCTTACCTATTATATAAGCGAGAGGGATTGTCTCAACCCACTTCGTGAAGTATTTAGTTGATGTTAGGATATGTTTGTGGCCATCTAAAGAAGTAGGGTTTATCTTTTTTATGAGATAGATCCCACATGAATAAAATAACCAAGGATAAGTAATAGGGTGAATCCCTCATGAAGGAACATGAATTAGATTACCATGTTTTTGGCAAGAAAGGCATTTCTTGACATAAACATATGCATCAACTTCCATTATGGGCCAATAATATCCTATCCTAAGTAATTTCTTAGCAAGGAACATCCCACTTTTATGGGCCCCACAAAACCCTTCATGTACATCTTTAAGTACTAAGTTAGATTCACCTGAGTTTAAACATCTAAGCATCATCCCATCCTAGCCTCTACAATAGAGTGTACCACCAAGTAAAGTATATTGGGATGCATTGTGAATAAAGGCCTTTTGTCGATTGCATGTTAGCTTAGTAAGGAGAATGATGTCTTGGATATATACATATACATATTGGTACCAAGGGAATTCATGAACAATAATATCACACACCATTTCAATGTTTGGATGATTGTAAGTTGACATAAGATGGTTTTCAATAAGAAATTGATATTCCCAAACATTGGAAGCTATCTCAATTAAGATCCAATGGTATCCATGGCATAAACTACTATTTTTGGCCCTAGGTATCTGATCAAACTAAATATATTCAAAATGTTATTTGAGATTATCAACCTTGCCTTTATAGGGCACGAGTTTCTCATCCCTAGTTTAATATTAGTCTATAACTTGAGTGATTACTCAAGAGTGAATATAGACTTATCTAAATATTACATGGTTAAAATATGCATATATGATAATGGGGCTTCAATGAGTTTATCTACAAGGACTTACCCTTTAATGACCTTTTTATTAGTGTATTCAATATCAAACTCACTAAGGATTTGTTAAGAATAAATCAAAAATTAATGCAAAACAATTTTACAGAATCACAATAAATGATAGATAGGAACAGAGATGCATAAAGAACATATAAAAGCATGCATGAAAAGAAGACTATATTTAACATAGTTCACCCAATATGGGCTACATCCACCAAGAAACACTTGATCAAATTTTATTACAAGCCATAAAAATGCAATCCACTCTTAGATATGTCTTCTCACAATTACAATGCATAAATATTGTTTGGAGCTGCACTCAACAAACCCCCCCTGAATTCACACACTCTATTATTCCATATCAAAAACCTATGTTCTCATGATGTATTACTTAATAAATATCCATCTATGCATAATACATCAACATATCAGTTTTATAATATAATGGGTACCAAAACTATGGGCCAAGTCAACCCAAAATGGTTCCCCATTAAGGGGTTCTAAAAACCTTTTTGGGGGCTACCACCCCTGAAACCCAATGAGAATGCATAAAGAGTGTATAGTACATTTTAAATGTACAATATTTGAAATACATTGTAATTTAGAAATAGGCTCCACAACACAACAATATCCCACTTGGAGACTAATTTCCTCTGAGTAGGGTTCTCAACCCTTCACTATCAATTATGAAGGCCAACCAAAACTAAACATGGCTTCAATTTCTCCCTTGTGACCACCTTGATCATCATGTATACAAGATTCTAACTTGTATGAATCTTCTCTAGCTTTAGATTCTCTTCCTCCAAAGTTATCTTGATGAAATGGTACATCAACTATATATGCTTCATCCTAGAGTGGAAACCAGAGTTCTTTACTAGATGTATAACACTCTAACTATCATTTTATAGCTTCCCTTCATCCTAATTATGCCCCAAATCTTCAAGAAACTATTGTAACCAAATCATTTATTTGCTTGCCTCTATGATAAAAACATACTCAGCCTATGTGGTTGACAAAGCCACAAGTTTCTATAGTCATGAAATTTGGCTCACAGTTGTGTCACCTATAGTAAATAAATATCTTGTTATACTCCTCTTGCTATCTAAATCTCCAGCCATGTCTAAATCTACATAACCATTCAAAGTGGTGTCCAATCCACCATAGCTTAAAATTATCCCCATGATCCCTCTTAAATAATAAAGGATCCACTTCACTGCCTCTAGTGTTCTCTACCTGGATCACTCATTTACCTACTTATGGCTCCCATTGCATGGGAAATATATGGCCTAATGCACACCATGGCATACATCAAGCTGACAAGTGCTAATGAGTAAGGTACATGTGACATCTAGATTCTCTCCTCCTTTATCTTGGGACACTATTCTTTTGATAATTTGAAATGACCTACCAAAGGAGTCCCAACTGATTTTTCACCCTGCATACTAAACCTTTCCAAAACCTTTTTAATGTACTCTTCTTGGGATTATTCATATTTCATTTCTACTTATCGTAATTTATTCTCATCTCAAGGATTTGTTTTGATTCTCTCAAATCCTTCATAGCAAAGGAATTACTAATTTTTTTTCTTGAGTACCTTTATTTCATGCATATTCTTACCTGCAACCAACATGTCATCCACATACAGACATAGGATAATGTAATCACCATCATCAAAAAAATTGATATATATGCAATGGTCTGTATGACACTTGGAGTATCCATGATCCATCATAAAACTATAAAATTTCTTGTATGACTATCGTGTAGCTTGTTTCAGGCCATACAAGCTCTTCTTTAGTTTTCACACCATGTTCTTCTTCCCTGTGACCTCATATCCCTATGGTTGTTCCATGTATAAGTCCTCCAAATCACCATGAAGGAATGTAGTCTTCACATCTAGCTGATCTAAGTGCAAGTCTTCCACTGCCACTATCTCAAGAATAGTCCTAATAGAATTCATCTTTACCACTATGGAAAAAATCTCATCAAAATCAATTCCCTTCTTCTGTGCAAACCCCTTTACTACTAATTGGGCCTATATGTTACAGCATGAAAAGAAGCCCCTGAATATAATAAAACCCAAGACTCAACAATATTGTTAATGGAGAGAATTAATGCATCTTGAAAAACATTCCCTATTACCACATTCACCTTCTTGGTGTCTTCCTAATTTTTTTTCTTGTTCTGAAGAGATCAATAATCCTTCTTTGCATGCTTAGTCTTTCCACAGTGCCAGCATACTACCCTACTCCTTGATTTTGACCTTCTAGGACCACTTGACTTTCCACTCTTTCCTTTTCCTATAAATTTTTATCTCCCTCTACTCTCCACCACCAAAGTATCACCTAAAGTAGAAGTCTCCCTAGAGATTTTTTGTCACATTTTCTCACTAAAAATTACTCCTATGACATCCTCAAACTTCAAATTATCATTATTAAAGACCAAGTTGCTCACAACCATTACCAAGCTATTCCAACTCTTTGGTAAGAAACACAAAATAAATAAATCCCTAACTTCATCATCAAATTTAATTTTTATAGAATTTAACATATTCACAACCGTATTAAATTCATTTAGATGATCAACAACTGAACCATTTTCAGACATCTTCATATTAAATAATGTTTTTCATTAAAAATATTTTATTATAAGCAGAGAGTTTCTCATATAACTTCCCTAACGCATTCATTATACCTTATGTGGTCTTCTCTTGTGATATATTAAACATGATCAAATATGCAAGGCATTACCTAATAGCCCAAAGTGCTTTCCTATCAAGTATATTCTAAGCCTCATCATTCATACTCACTGGTTGCTTTACTTTTCCTCCAAGCAGAGCATGGAGGTCCTTCTGATAGATATAATCCTCCATCTGTATCTTCTATAGACCAAAGTTATATCCATTCAACTTTTTAACCTTTGATCTGTGATCATCAGACATAGCTTCCACTTGAACTAATAACCAATCCTACAATTTAACACTTCAGCAAATACAACCTGAAGCTCTGATGCCAGTTATTAGGAATAAATCAAAAATTGATGCAGAATAATTTCATAGGATTCCAATAAATGATAGATATGAATAGAGATGCATAAATAATATAAATAAACATGCATAACAAGAAGACCAAATTTAATGTGGTTCACCCAATGTAGGTTACATCCACTAAGAAACAATTGCTCATATTTTATTAAAAACCACAAGAGTACAAACCACTCTCAGATTTATCTTCTCACAAATACAATGCACAAATATTGTTTGGAGTTGTGCTCACCAAACCCTCCTAAATTTTCACTTGAATTCACACACTTTGTTCTTCCTTCTACAAAAACCCTTGTTCTCATGATGTTTTACCTAATAAATATCCATTTATTCATAATACATTAACATAGAAGTTTTAAAAATTAATGGGTACTAAAACCATGGTCCAAGTCAATTGAACCCCCACTTTTTGAGGGTTTTCACCCCCAAACTCCTGCTCAGGGCCTAACCTGACCCCGAACCCTGACAAAAATACATAAAGAGTGTATAGTACATTTTAAATGTACGATATTTGAAATACATTGTAATTTAGAAATAGGCTCCATAACACAACATGAGCATGATCCACTTATCCATATGACATGTCAATGTCACTTTAGCAAGGAGATATTTGAGGGGATAAATTTTGGCAATGATAATGATATTGTTATTTATCATATAATGGCACAATTTATGTGATGCAAAGACCAAGGTCAAACTTTCATTTTCAATAAGCATATAGTTATGTTCATAGACAACCAATGTCCTACTTAGATAGTAGACTACGCATTATTTCCCTTTGGTGTCATGTTGGGCCAAGACTGCCCCCAAGGCATGTTCAATTGTGAAAATATACAATAATAGGGGTTTACTAGATATTGGTAGGACCAATATTGGTGGGTCTGCCAAATAGGTCTTTAGTTGCTCAAATACCTCTTGATAGTTAGCATTCCATTAAAATGTGGTGCCTTTCTTCAAGAGATGAGTGAAAGGAAGGAAATGATCAACAAGCTATGAAATGAAGTGGTGAATAGATTAGATTTTGCCTTGTAAACTACAAAGATGTTTCAGATTAGAAGGGGGAGGTATTTATGTGATGACCTTCACCTTGGTAGGATCAACTTCAATTCTACGATGGGAAATATTTAATCCTAGAAATTTTCTTGATGTGACTTCTAAGACACATTTATTTAGGTTGAGATGCACTTTGTACTCATGAAGTCTCTCAAATATCCTCCATAGAGATTTTGGATGTGCATCTCTTATTTTTGACTTTCGCAGAATGTCATCAACATAGTCTCCAACAATGTCATGGAAGATGACAATCATGGCATGTTGGTATGTGGCACCATTATTTTTCAAGACAAATGACATGATTTGATAACATAATGTTCCCCACATAGTGGTATACTTTACTTTGTGTTGATCCTCTAGTGTAATTTTGAACTGGTTGTATCTTGAAAATCCATCTATGAGGGATAATATTTCATAATCAACTATTTAATATATAATCATATCGATGTTTGGTAATGTAAAATCATCTTTGGGACATGCTTTGTTGATGCCCCTAAATTATGTGCATAAAATAATGCCTTTTAATTATTTTACTAATTATAACAATATTAGATATCCATTTTGAGTAATGAATCGATGAATGAAACTTTCCCCCAATAATTTTTCTAATTCTTTCTTGACTAGGATGGCATTCTATGGATGCATTTTCTATAACTTAATTTTAATGGGTTTAGCATCCAGGTGTATAAAAATATGGTGTATGACTAGAGACAAATATAATCTAGGCATATCCACATAGGACCATGAAAATATGTCAATAAATTCTCTAATGATGGAAATAATGAAGTTTTTCTCCTCGACAGTGAAGAACATGCCAAGTTTAACCATCTAGGGATCATCTGTTGTTCCAATATTAGCCTCAATGGTCTCTTTTGATAACATTATATAACCATATTCTAATAAATTAGGTATATAGGGAAACTAATCTTCTTCATTTAATTTTGGACCATTAGGGCCACCCACGTAATAAAAATATGAATCATTTATTTTAGGTAGTAGCCATTTCACAAATGTTTCTAGAAAGTCTTTCACTAACTGCTCAAATACTCCTTGTTCTTTTGTTCTAATATCTAATCCATAGTTAGGATGTGAACATGTAGGAATTTGATCTTCCTGAGGAGAAAAATTAACTTCCCCATCTTATGGTGCCTAAAATATATTTTCACAAAGGGATTTATCTTTTTCTTTACTTTTTTCTTGGTCTAAAAGCACCATAGAGAGGTTTTTAGTAGAGGACCTCAATGTTTGATTTTTTTTTTCTATTTTACTTTTACCAAATAAGTTCACCTTCTCTCCAAAGAAGGTGACAAGATCTAACATTATCTCGAAGCCTTATTTATGGTCTTCGATTGGCAAACTATCTCTAAGACCTAGGAATTCTGACAATGCTTCTTCATTCTAGAAGTCGTCTAATAGTATAACATGATCTTGTTGATCCTAATAAATTAGTTCAGGGTAAGGGATGATAAGAGGTTTTTTGGGAGAGGAAGTGATAGTGAGAATGGCATTAATATCTAATAGGTTGGTATTAGAAATCTCATCGTAGTTACTATAATAGGACTCTGTGTTGTTATCAGGTTCCTCTTTGTTAGATATTAAAGTAGTGTCACTTTCAAGATCTGACGGGTTGCCCCTAGGCAATTTTTATCCAATACCTCAACTACCTTTGTGTTTAGTATCATAAATAGTCTCAATAAAAACTTATTGATTCGGCCCTAAGCCTTTCCCTTTATAATCTTGATGTTCTAAGAATCTATTAGGAATGATATATTTAGCACTCTAATAACAAGAAGTGAGGTTGTCATTATAAAACTAAGAATATTTAGAACTATTAGGTTGATATTGGTCTAGAAAAGTCTTCTTGACAAATACAAGAGGGCCCTTGGGATGAGGCCCTATCTTTTTGTGCCATATCATGTCAGGCCTATCATGAGTTTTATTAATATTAGGTCTACCATGGGGCTTAAGAGATTTTGGCAAGTTGTCTATATGGAAGGCATCCTTGATGTTGTATGTACCAATACCCTTATCTTCAATAATTAATGGGAGGAAATTTAGGGAGGTGGATTGGAAGAAGTGGATGCAAGGTCACTTGGATCAATGTAATTAGATTGGGAAGATTTAGGATCTTTGGCCTTGTCTTTTTTAGGAGCATACTCAGTGCTAAAATAATAATTATATTAACCATACTCAACTTTCAAATGCTTACCTATATTTTTATGGCTTAAATCACCAGGAATAGTGACCCCCATTCCATAAAGGGGGATCTTGAGGCATTGATGAAGGGTAGAGGGAACTGCACACACTTCATGGATCCAAGGATGACCAAAAAGCAATTTTTAGGATATTTTAATGTCAATGACATGGTAGAGGGTATCATGGGTGATAGGCCCAATGATGACTAGCAAATAAATAATGCCTTATGACTCTCTCTATGCATTATCATATACTTTGATGGTTATGGTTTCAGGCTATAAATCTACTAAAGTATACCATAAGAGTTTTATCAATTTCAATGAGGCTATATATAGACCTGAACAATTATCAATGAGAACCCACTTAATCTTGTGGTAGTTTATAATGTCTTTAATGTGAAGAGTAATGTTATGAAGGGTACCAAGTGATGACATGCCACTTTGATCAAAATTAAGTTATTGACTAGGAGATGAATACCCCATAAATTCTTGAAATGTAGTTGGTTCAATGTCATTTGGGACCTTGGATTATTGAAGAAGGTCATACAATATAATCTTGTGAACTTTTGATGTACACAAGAGATCTAGGATAGAAATGTGTGTAGGATTTTTGTTCAATTGTTTACCTAGATCATGCTGCTTCTCAACCAAAGGAGGAGATGGTTTGGATTTATATGACAAATTTCCTTGTACAAGATTATAATTAGATAAAGGTTTGATTTTTGAAGGCAAGATATTTTGAATGAAATTGGAATTAGAAGAAGGTAAAAGACCTGTAAGCATATATTTTAGACATCTTGTTGTGACTACACAATTTCAAGGTGGGTAAAAGTTACTTAAATCAAAAAAGGGAGATAGGATAGTAAGTTGTTGGCATTGAGTCACAAAAACATTATTGCCTATTGAAAAAGATCCACTAGGGTATGAAGGGGAAGGTCCCAAAATAAAAGGAGTGACACTCTGAGGTGTGACGGAATATTGATGGGAAATGATTTTGATGGTAGCAACATGGTTATTATTAATGGGACCTACAACATTATTGTATTTATATTGGGAATCATGGTATCTAATCTTATTAGCTTGAGATTTTTAACCTTGATTATAATTTCCTTGATTCTAATTTTGCCCTTGATTCTAATGTTAATTATCAAATTAGCATTAATTGTTCGAGTTGTGCTTTGGAAATGGGTCTTTGTAAGATACCCATGTTTTGATTGGATGTGGAAGTAACATAATCCAACTTGATGTCGCATCACTCTAACAAATCCTAAATAAAATTCATTAATTGCATAAATCTATGAATTTTATGTCCTTTGACACGATGGAAATCACAATACTCATTGAGGTTTTGGTTAGTCTTCTGCAAAAGGTTTTGGAGTTGGCCAAATGACCATGTTATCCATAAATAACTTATTAAATATGACCTTAATAGTCTCACTAAGGTTTCTAAAGAATCTATTCTAATATTGATTCCTTTGAAGAAGAGATCTTTATAATGTAATGGTTAGAGTAGATGGATTATTTTGGGCAAGTGGTGGTTACATTGTTTGCATGTGTCTTTATTTTATTAATTTGTTTCCTACAACATTATTAGTTTTATAAATGGCTTTGGGATTCTCATATGTATTTACTTGTGCTTGTGGTAAATTTTGATTTTGCACTTGATTTTGAGAATAAATTTTAACTAGACCTTTATTGATAAATGATATCTCATTCTGCAGTCATTTATCTATAATCTCCTTGAATGTGTCAACACAATAAAATCTCAAGTTATGAGCCACCTATGAATTTAAATTAAAATAAAAAATATTCATTAGTTGTTTATCAGGAAGAATGTGTGGAAAATGATTAGACATGTTTCTCCATCATTGTAGGTAAGTAGAAAAACTTTCCCCACCACGTTGTTTAACACTACATACGTCAACCATGGTCAACTCATGTTTGATGTTGTAAGAGAAGTGTTTTACAAACTTTTCTAATAGTTCATCAAAGGTGATTACGGATCACTTTGGTAGGTGAATAAACCACTCTAAATCTTGTCCACCCAAACTACATAGAAATAAGTAAATCAAATATACATTGTTGTAGGCTACCTCTTGTCAAGCCACAAAGAACTCTTTTAGGTGCCACCTAGGATCACCTTTTCCTTTGTATTTATCAAATTTAGGTGCCTTGAAATGAGATATCAAAGGTACTTAAAGGTTTCTCATGTTAAATGGATATGGGAATATCTCATTAAATTTGTACTTTATACCAAGATTTCTTGCTTGGAACCCTCGAATGATGTTTTTTATCTCTTGAAATTATTGGAGATTGGGATTATTCTGGGATAGAGGAGGCATGTTTTGCTAATTATTCAAAGTGGAATTGGTTTGATTAGGATAACTAAATGAATTAGGATTAAGATAAGTGGGAATCAAAACCCTTTGAATCGAGTTATTGGGGTTGTTTACCCTATAACCAAGATTATATTGTTGGTAGGGTACTTATTATTGTTGGTTAGAATTGAGAAGTGGATTAACAACATGTTGTTGGGTTGGAGGAATATATTGTCAATATAATGGAATTTGTTTTTGAAGATTATAACCCTTGTGCAATGTAACTTCTTATTGGAATGAGGGAATTTATTAATTAGAGGGAAGGGCTTGGGTGTTAAAATAGACTCGTTGAGGTTTCAAATGAACCTATTGTAAATTAGACACAAATTACCCAAAGTTTAAAATACCTTGTTGTGAACTAGATGCAATGTAATGGGAATGATCGACAATTTGATGTTGTGAACTAGAGAAAGGGTGTTGAGAAATATTAGTAACTTTCTGTTGTGAATTAGAGGAAGGGACTTGTTGGGAAATAAGAGGAAGTTATAAATTGGGAAGGACTTGATGCGAATTTGGGAACACTTATGGTGGAGTGTTATATTGTAGCAATGGGTCCATGAATAAAATCTATTTGAGAGCTATAGAAGCATCCACATTTAATGGTAGATTATCCAAAGGATCTCATTATTTTTGCTCAATGGGTTGGTTTTGCTCCATGATTAAAGGTTTGTTCAAAGAATTAGTGGATAAGGTTGCAGCCATAGAATCCATGAGTTAGCTAGCCTATTGCAATTGGGTGATGAAAATTTGGTTATTTTGGAGGGGATATACAAGTTATCCCTTTAATTTGCTTGATGATTAAGGAAATTGGCTAAAAATTTCCACAAGGGATTATTCATTAGTGAAATTTGACTAGGGAGGTATCTCTTCTATTTGGACATGGCTATGCATATATTCTATTCTAATTGGTACTTCATTGTATAGAGGTGGATATACTTTTTCTTCTCAATTTTCATCATCTTGAAAAGCCATGAATGGATCATAAAACCATTCACCCTCAGAATTGGTGCTATATATAGCACCACTCCTTGTGTATCTAGGCATTATGGAATCGATGATATTTGGTATCAAAATTGAATTGACTTTGTATGAATTTGTATGATGTTTAGTTCTTAACAATCAAAAATGGGTTTTAGACTTGAGAAATGATATGAAATCAAGTTGTGACTTGAAATTTTATTAGAATACCTCATGATAAAAGTTGAAGGTTCAAATTTGAACTTGTCAAAAATAAATTGTCCAAATAGATTTGATTTGATTTGTAATGTAATGTTTGAAAGGCCAAAATGAGTTTTTAATCATCTTTAAACCATATTTGACCTTGAATTTATGAAAATTGCTTTGTTTTGATGTAACCTTAATATTTTATTCAAGTTTGACCTCTAAAGTTGACTTGAGCTCAAAGTTTGAATTTAGTTGACTTTTGAAAACTAACTTTGGTTGATTTTTAATTTCACATTAGTTGGAGTTAACTTTATTTGACTTGAAAAATTAGACTTTAGAAGGTTTGGAATTGAAATTGAAATTGATTAGGAAGTGAATGAGAAATAGGTTTGGTTCAAATAAACTTGATTTAGAATTGTTTTAAAATAGATGATGTAATGTTACAATGGGGACAAAGTATTGTACCTACTAGATAGCATAACACCTTTAGAAGGGAAAAAAGATGACCCAAAAATTGGGTAGAGTAATGCCTTATTACATGAGTCTAAAATGATAATGTTTTGGACTTAGGCGTTATGAAATTTGTTTGACATGTGTCATAAAACATGAGTACAAGATGAAAAACAATCAATAACACACATTCAAAACAATCCATACATTTAATGGAAGAATGGGTGTGTAACACAACTATAGTTCACTTGAATATCTCACTTGAAGTGGTGACAAATTAGTTCCACCTAACCATCACTTAGAATGATATGTCATGAAATCTTAGGGGAGATTGGTTTCCCTTTGACTAAAAGTTGTTTATAACCAAAGGTCTTAATCTAAGATTTTGACATGATTTTTTTAAATGTTCCTTGATATACCTTGTAGTATGTGAAGCTCAAAAATCCATCGAAGAAGAAGAAAGAGTAGGTAGTTTACAAGAAGGTCTAGTCCCTCTACAAACACTTCAATCATAAAGGTCTCAATGAAATGTTATCAAAAATTCAAACTCTTAGGGTGAGGTCTAATAACATAGAATTAGGGTTAAACCCATTTATATCATGAAACCCTTTATGGGGAATTTTTCTATGCTTTCAATGACAATGTCCCTCAATTGATATCCCTCATTAGATGTACAAGGTTGGTACATATGTTGGGAGATGAAACCCCAGGTACTGCACCCTAAGAACTCATAAGGAGATGAAATCAACCTTGTGGAGAAGAAATTATGATAACATCAATGTATGTGTTTTGGGATTCACCTAGCTCCCTGAAGGGGGCAAGGGGAGAGAGGCACGATAGATTACAAACAAGAAATCAAAGCAAACATGCAAGCAGATTAAAGAAAACAAGTTTTATTAGAGCACCAAATATAAGTATTGATTATTTTATTAAGCACTAAAATGAAATATGATTTGAAAAAGGCTTAGTTTGGCAATAAATTCATTTCTTTAGCTAGTGTAACATGCAAGAAACAAGTTAGAAGTTTGGAATGTGGTCTTTGACAAGCATGGGAACTTGATAGGCTGATTATTTAGCTTTTGGTAAAAGTACACAATGTGATCCCACAGTTTAGCAAAGTGATCTCACCATTTATCAAGCTTATCCCTCTATTTCAAAAAGAGACAAAATGGAGAACATAGAACTAGTGATTCTATCAATTCACAGGGTGATCTCACTAATTTATAGGGTGATATCATATATTAATTGGGCATTCCCATTAATATCATAAAATGATAGGAAATATAAAATAGACAAGATTACCTTACTGATCATGTCAATTTAAAGAGTGATACCATCATTTAGCAAGTCGTTATAGTCGATTTATAGGTTATTTCTGTCATTTGATAATTTTAATGCAGTAGAGTGATCCCACCATTTTATTGAAAATACATAGGGAAAAAAACTTGGAATGATATAGTCATTACATAAGTCAATATCACTAATTATAGGCAACAATCCTATCAATTTGCCTAAAATAAAAACACAAAAAAATAGTGGAAAAGAAGTAGAAAAAAGCTTTAAAATTATCTTTTTTAAATTTAGAATGTCTAGGGATGTTCCTAAGGATATTTATGGGATGTGTACATCCCATCAGGTGTGCCAAATGTAGATTACAATTATAAGAGGGTTAGTTCATTATTAGTTCATTCAAAATAAAAAAATTGACAAACACAACACCTCAGATATAATCCTTCAAATTGGGCAAGGTCTAAGAGAATGCAAACAAATAAAAAAATATAACCAAATGTTATACCTTTCCAATGGATTCATTTTTCAAGCTGTATACAGGTTTATTTGTGCTTAGATTGTAGAGCTAGAAGTCTATATCAATTTCAGTTGTTCACTTCAATGATGTCTCCCCTTGTCTACGGGTGGTTTTTTTAAGAGTGGAAGAAAGGTTAAAGCTTTTCAATGTATTTCTATAGAGTTTCCTTGCACAAAAAATCTTGATATGCCTAGAGGGATCATCCTATATTTATTACCTAATTAGATTGATTGTAGCCATTGGATCAAGAATGAGATGTGTGGCTATAATTCAATTTAATTTGGGAGTGATTAATGCCATAAATATTTTGGAAATAGTTGTATTGATGAGGTATGGTCTCCAAATTCTAATATTTTATTATGTTTATGATAGTGTTTGACAACTTTTTGGGTGATGTCACAATTCAAATATTTTTTAAATATTTAAATATTATATAATTAGAAATTAACTAATTTCTATATATTTTCTGTTTAGCTATTTAATTTTATTAGGTAGGCTAATTAATCAAAATTAGTTTCCATATGATTTATGCAATATCAAAATTTGACCATTTGTTCCAGTTAATTACCCTAGAATATTGCTTACAAAACCATAATTTAGATTAGAGTGAATTAGATGAAGCTAACAATTGGTTATGATGGATTTCCCAAATCAAGGATGCCTCAATATTGTTTACAACATGCACGTCAATATGCGGGTGAATTTAGGTATTTAAAGTGTTTGTGCATTATTGTGAGAAATCATTTCTAATTGTAATTTCGACACAAAATTATGAGAATTGAGTGTTTACATACATAATTATTAATTGGCTCATTGGACCCTTGATTGAGTTTATAAATGTGTGCACAAGATAGTTTCTCATGAATGTTAATAGAGAAATGTGTTAGAAATTTATATTCCAAGTGGTTGAATGCTCTTAGCTTGGATGGGGAGGACATATAACCATCACAAAGAATAATATTATAGGCTTATCCAAAATAGATTGGTTAATAATTTGTCATTATATGTGTAATTCAAGAATGTTATGTTGAATGATTGAAGGTGTTGTTCTGGATCACTTTTACCTTTGTATAATAGAAGCTTAGGAACTACACATTAAGTTGGTAAAGGATAAGTTTTTATATTAGGAGATAATGCATTATGAATCAAAGTGTGTGAATCCAGTGAATGGCTAACTTTAGATATGAGTTTTTATATTTTCAATAATTTAGCATGCAAATTTGTAATAGTCTGTTCAAGGGAACATGTAGTTGGCAAGATTGGTGATGTAATGTGCATAGTCATCATAGGAAGGGTAAAGGCTACCAGTGTAGCAATAGGTATGGAAATATATTAGAAACCTTGTGTCTCACCCACACCTTGGGTAGATGTCACAATATCTTTGGAGGTGTAGACAGAGGAATAATACTTGTTGTAGGCTAGAACTACACCCTTGTGGGAGAGTTTTTTAGGCTACCTCACTCCTAGCTACAATATTGGAATAACCTCAGGCTATGGGTATCATGTAATGAGGTTGGACCTTTAGGATTTTTAATGAGTCTACCACCTCAGATGCTTCACTTCAGCTCATTTCCCACACTAAAATCTATTGTTGACTAAAGAAAAAGGAGAGAAAGATAACATGAAAGGGAAACCTAAGCTAAGAATGATGATACATCGAATATGGAATGATCCACTTTCAGCCTAAAAACTGTAACAACTACTAATGAACCTAACCAAGACACAAACTAATCTGATCCTATCTCAAGGCCACAAGCATAAGTATTTTGTGTGGAGGTTGAAGGAAAACCCTACAATTTAAAGGATAGAAATAAATAGGTCTATATGAGACAATATAAACTTGTGACACTTCAAGAAAGGCACCACTGTCTAACACTTCACACAACCTACACGGGACTAGAATAATTAAAGAAAAATATGTAGAGAATCTACAGATGATGAAAAGGGACATACATCTGCAAGTTAATCTCCAATAATGTAACTTGACTTCAAACTAGAATCAAAAAATTTTATCTTATTGCTTTAAGAGAGTGTTTACAAGGCAATTTTGATAGAGTAACTCTATCACCAATTGAGAGATCTTTTTTTAGGCTTACAAACCTATATATATAGTAGAAAAAGATGAGAGAATAGGGGGATTACAGGAGAAAATGGAGAGAGGAGTCATAAATGGATGCAACCACCACTATGTCCTTGAACTCTTTTGCATTCAGAGTGTGCAACTGTCTTGACCATGAAATAAACCATCCAAGATCACTAAAAATCTCCTTGAGCACCTCATTGATTAACAAACATGCTAGAAGATAAGAACTTATCTAATAATGCATTTAATGCTCAAGCTACCTTTTCTAATCATTTGATCTTCACCTTTCATTCCCATGCCATCTTTCACTTGTCTTGCATGTATAAGGATAAAATATGCATAACTCTGAATCTGGACCAAGCCATGTTGCTTCTGCATTAAATGACTATTTGTCAGAGATGATGGCCATGTCAAAGGACAAGGACCTCTCCATTAATTTCATCTACCAACTCCTACCTTGAAACTTGGACCATTTCCTATAGATAGAAAAAAAATCTAAGGACATTGGTTTTCTTGTACCCATTTATGTTGATGTAAATCTATACAAATCCAAATGGCTACTTGCAAGGGTTTAGATTTTGACGTTTATGGGCCCATCATGGGATATTTTAATCCCAATGGATATTTTATGAGGCTAAAGTTGACATCTGCACAACTATCATCAATTCCTTCAAAAAAATTCTCTTTGACCATTTCTTATGGATAATTCCTTCAGAAGAATTTTCTCAAGCTACTTGTTTCAGCCTTTTCCTGAAAGAATTCATTGACTTTTCTTTGGTCTTATTCCTTCGAAGGAATTTTTCTGGACTTCCTTGTAGCCTTTTGTTTTCCTCTTTTTTGCAAACTTATTTTCTCTCGAAAGAATTCTTTCGGCATTCATTAAGGTATCTTCTTCGAACGAAAAGGACCCTTTATAAATTTGAAAGTGCCTTTTCATAATTTTAAAAAAGCCCTTCATATTTCATAAAAAGCCTTTTCCCAAAAGGAAAGAAACCTTTGAAACTATTGAAAAGACCATTTCCTCAGAATTTTTGATTTGGCACTTCTTTTCAATGGAAATTGCTTTCTTTGTCTCTACCTTTGAGTAATTCTTTCAAGATTTTCATTTCAGATAAAAGTCTAAAGGAATTTCGCTTTAGGGAAAATTTCCCCAGATATTTTCCTAAAGGAATTGCGTTCTTAGAATGGCCCCTCACCTCTTTGAAATGATCCTTCAGAAACTCTGCTTAGGCCCACTTCCCAAAATAAAATTACCCTTCAAAAATTTTAACTGGACCATTTCTCAAGAAAAGAAACTTTTAGGGAAATTATTTGGGACACTTTTCTATAGAATTCCTTTGGGAATTTTTAAAATTACCATTTTATTGAAGAGTTACCCTTTGGTAAAATTGTCTAGAATAATTTTCCAAAAGAAAAGGTCTTTGCCTTTTGCTTTGGACATTTTGTCCGAAAGAATTATCCCTTCAGAACTTGTCTGAAATAATTCAACACTTAGCCAAAAAGGGTCTTGAAAGAAGAGAAACACTTAGTCCACACAAAGTTTGAAAGAATGAACATGTAAAGACTTAGTCAAATAAAAGATTTTGCACTTAGCTTTTGGCTTGCAAGCTTATCCTTGAACACTACTATTGGATCCTTGAAAACCTATTTGGATCCTCTGTATTTGAAAATGTTGGATCCATTTCTACGCCTTTGATCCATTCCTTCATCAAACCATGTAAGAGCTTTATATATGGGCCAAAAATGGCCAAGATCTTTGGCAGCTCACAAGGGTTACATACCTGTTGATGCAAGAGAACCTAGACCATGTTGCTTTGTCTAGTCCATTCGGCATGGAGTTATTAGCCTCTGTAACTAAGCTGGTCTGAAACTAGATACATGGCTGACCCTTTCTCAAACTTATTCTTGAAGTAATAAGGACAACAATAATAAAACAAACACTATGCCTAAGGTACTTAGGGAAGGGAAACACACAATTGAAAAGGAAAGTGCATAAGGCACTTAGGAGAAAACATGAAAAGCTACACAAAATGTACAATATATATAATGGTTGAAAATTCTTCTAATATCAAGGCTTTAGATGAATCCTATTGACTGGGATGGGTATTACCTCTCCATATAGTTGGGCCAACTAAAAAACATTATGTTATTTGCATCTATGGATCAAATAAGGACCACTCCACAAGCTGTCAAATTTGGTATGGTTGCCTAGCTTGGCCTTGTTTGAATCCCACATGAGGACTAGATCCCATTCCTTGAAGTCCCTTGCTATGGATCTCTTGTAAAATGCCTTTTTGACTTGGGCTTGATGTGATTCTAGTGTTTTCATTACAAGGTTTCTCGTTTCTTCAAGCTCCACGAGTTTTGCCTATCTCACATACATGGGCTCATCTTCCATCAACTCCAAATGATGGGCTAGTTCTAATGCAGGTAGCTCAATAAAAATGGGTAACTTGGCCTCCCTTCCATATACTAAGACATATGGAGAATTACCAATGTCAACTTTAGGAGTCACCCTGTCAGCCCACAAGGTTGTCTTTAGTTTAGTGTGCCATGTCCTCTTATTCTCTTCCATAGCTCTCCTGATGATTCTTAAAAAAAAATTATTTGTGGACTCAACCAGTCCATTTCCTTGAAGATAATAGTTGGAAGAGGTGCTAAGGTAAATACCCATCTTGAAATCCCATTCACTCATTTTCAGATCGAGGAATGCTAATGCATTATTATAAATGATAGTGGATGGAACACCAAACTTGGTCATAATGCTATCATAAAAGTCTAGGAATGCACCTTCATTAGCTTCTTTTAATGTAATGGCTTCCACCCACTTGGGGAAGTAGTTGGTTGCAGTAAGCGCCCATCTATGTCATGCACTTGATAGAGGGTTGATCATTCCTATGAAATCTAGCCCTCATTACATGAAGGGTAGCTCTACTTGAATTGGATTGAGAGGAAAGGCTGCCAATATTTGCTTCCTCATAAAGAAAAAAAACTTTTGACACTTCCTTACCCATGCATATGCATCTGTGAAGAGGTTAGGCCAATAATAACTAGTCCTCATTATCTTTGTTGATGTGGTCCCTCAAGCAAAATGGCCTCCTACAGGCCTGTCATGGAATTGCTCCAAGAGCCTTGTCACTTGGTCATCATTTATGCACCTTATGAGCACTCCATTTAGGTCTCTTCTGAATAAAACCCCATTAACCAATGCATAAGGTATGGATTGAAGTCTAAAATACCTTCTTTTTTTCCTGTCTAGACCCTAAGGACATTCTCTTATTAGTAGAAAATGTGCCATATCATGAAGCTAGCTCTTATGAAGTAGAGGTGCCTCTGCCTATGAGTTTTCTTGTATCACCAACTAATCTTCTTTGTCCTAATGAAGGTCATTAACCATATGCTCACACAAACCTTTGCCTCTCACTATCTCAGTGACCTTGATCTCCATATCATACTTCATGACCTTGGTAATCCAACTAGCTCTGTTTTTATTCAAGTCTTTGTTAAGAATGAAGTCTCTCAGTCTAAGATGAGACATCATAAGATACATTTTTCTATTGGAGATCATTGGCCTAAAATTTTTAAGGCTTCTTACTGCTACAAGGACTTGTTTTTATACAAAATTATACCTCACCTCATACCCCTCAAGCTCCTAACTAAAAAATGTTATTAGTTGCACAAGTTCTTCACCATTCTTTTGCATCAGCATAGCTGATATATTATCAATATTGGCAAAGACATATAGTATGAAATCTCTTAAGAAATCATGATTCATGAGTGTGGGTGCTTGGGCAATGGCTTGCTTGATAGCCTCAAATATTGATTTACCTTCATTTAACCAAGTGAACACTTAGTTATTCTTAAGAATGGTAGTGATGGGCTTGACCAAGTTTGCAAAACCAAGTGTAAAACTTCTCACAAAGTTTATTTTCCCAAGAAAACTTTGGATTCCTTTCTTATACTTGGATAAGGATAAGACCAAGATGTCACTTATTCTATTACGATCAATAACTAATCCTTGTTTTGAAATAATATTTCCTACGAGTTTTCCCTCATGTACAACAAAGACACACTTCTTAGGATTAAAAGAGATCCATAATCTTTGCATCTCTCAAAGATCAACCTCAGGTGGTCTATGTGTTCATTGGCATCCTTGGAGAAAACTGTGATGTCATCCAAGTAGACTAGCACCATTTGATTCAACAACCCTTGGAAATGCATGTCAATGGCTCTTTATAAAGTTGCCCTAGTATTTGATAATCCAAAAGGCATCTTTTGCTATGCATGCATGGCCCATTTGGTGGTGAAGGCAATATTTTATTGATCTTCTTTCTTTGCTAATACTTGGTTGTAACCTGAATATCCATTCAAAAGAGAAAAATGTTCTGAACCTACAACTATTTGAAGAAGTTGCTCCATGGATGGTAGAGGGTAATGGTCCTTCAAGGACACCCTATTCAGATCTCTAAAGTCAACACATAGCCTAATATCCCCACTCTTTTTTCTTACAGGCACCAAATTGGCTACCCATAATGAGTGCTTGATGGGAAAGATGATCTTGGATTCAATTAACTTGGTCAACTCTCTCCTCATAAGCTCTTCTATTTTGGGGTTAACGGGCCTTTATTTTTGCCTCATAGGCTTAACATTGGCCTCCAATTCTATAGTATGTTGGGCTAACTTTGGATCAAAACCTTTCAAGTCAAAAAATTCCCAAGCAAAGATATCTAAATATTCTTTACAAAATTTAATGAAAGTGTGCCTTTCTGCCTCATTATTTACCTTCCCAAGCTTAAGGAGCTTATCCTTAAAAATAAGGACTCTTTCATAGTTATCCTCATCAGTTGACATCACTACCTTGTCTTTCCTTATATGGTCTCCCTCATAGAAAATACTTTCAAGGGTGACCAGCCCTCTATGAATTTTGTTAGACTTTAGTTGAACAATTTGATCCTCATACTGATGTTGAAAAGTCTCTTGGTTGGTAGAGGAGAACTTTGCTTCTTAATGTAATAAACAAGTAATTTTTTTGTCATTTTTGAAGACCTACCAGTGGGCTTCATTATCTGATACTAATGACCTCACCACCACCTTGACATGTGGCTGAACCTTGGCCTCTTTTAGCTTACTTGGAATATCAAACTGGGCTCCCAAAGCTGCCAACCTGTTAGCATGTTGATTTTGGTTCCTTGGCACAGGTTAAAAGTTAAAGGCTTTGAAATATTCAATTAGGTCCCATACTCTATTTTTTTAGGACCTCATCAAAGGATTCTTCATAATGTTTAGGGCCCTAACTTGGTTCATTACAAACTTAATGTCTCCATATGCTTGCAACTGCTTGATTCCTCTCTTACTGGCCCATTGGAGGCCATGGATTAGGCCTTTATATTCTATTACATTCAATGAGTAACTAAAATGGAACCTATAAGAAGAGAAATACTTATCATCTGAAGGGGAAACTAGCATTGCCCCTGCACCTACTCCATTTTTACTCCATGAACCATCAAAGAACAACTTCCACATACCATTGAGGTCTTCTTTAGGTCCAATGAGGGAAGGCATGAGTTAATTTTCTTCATGTAGTAAATAGACACCCATGTCTCTTTCTTTAACACCTTCTAAAGGGTTTAGAAATTGATTATCCCCCCATAGCTCATCCAAGAACAAGTCTAGAATCTCCTTAGGATAAGTGTTTAGTTCTTGACCAATTGCAAATTTATATTCATCAAGGATAGTATAATTGAGGTTTATCCTATCTAGATGATGGGGTTCAATGTGAAATTATGCCATGGGCTTAGGCTTGATTGATACTTTAGTCCCATACCTTATTTTGAATTCCATGTAGGACCAATCTACTGCTAGATAACCCCTAATTTTGGCTATGAATTCTCTTGAGAGGCATAACGCAAAGCAAGGGGTTACATCACGGATCAACACATCCTAAACCATCAAAACATTAGGACAAGCATGTAGGGTCAAGCTTAATTCCTTGATGATACCAAATGGCTTTGTGGAAGAACCGTCAAGCTGCAAAACTCCCTTAGTATGTGGCTCATATTTGAGGTTTAGCTTATCAGTTATAGACTTTGGTATTACTAAAGTGCTAGCTCCACTATCTAGCAAGCAATTATACACCAAGGAATCACCAATGATTAATGAAATGTATAACAGAGGAGGTTTAAATATCTTACTTGATCCTTCTCCCATACAACTTTGGGTTGTATTGGTGAGGATCTTAGTTTCTTTAATTGGTTGTTTGCATGTAGTTGTTGTAACACCTATCTTGGACAAACTTTCTTGAAGGATATCCACCTAATCGAGCATGGAAAGCATGTCCCACATTAGTACACTCACACTATATTTATTCATTTTCTCAATAATGTTGATTAGTGGACCACCAACCTTCACATGAACTTTGGGGGCCACTACTCTTTTTTGTTGAATTTGTGAGTTTATTGGATCAAAATAGCCCCTTTGATTCTAATTTTTAGGAGGTGTTGGGACCTTTGGAGTTGTAGTAGGATCAATAGGCTTAGGTAATGAAGAAGTAATGATAGGAGGTTCTTTGACCACCTCTTTATTAATATCTATATTCCTTATTTTGAATCTTGTATTAGCTACTAATAGAATGTATGCTTGGCTAGAACTAGCATGTTGATTGAGTTCATATCACTCATCTTGCTCACTAATGACCATTGTAGCATCCAACTAGTTCTCTACCTAATAAAATCCTTGGTCTTGTGGAGTGTGTCCTGGTTTTGTCATCATGGGGGTCTCTATGTTTTGAGCCATTAAGGCTTGATTATATCCATAAGCAACATCTTACTTCCATTGGTCATTGACGGCCTAGTTAAAACCATTAGTTGGGACAATGGATTGCTTAAAATATTGATCCCAAGGTATGGTCCCTTCAACTTCTTGAGCCATATTATTTTGAATAGGAACCAAGGAGTTTGAAGAGCCTACAGTATTTTGGTTATAGCTGCCCTACTTATTGTAGCTAGGTTGTCCTTGCCCTTGCTCACAGTTCTAGTTTTGGAAAATTCCCTTGAAGGGTGGTATATTCTCTTGATAATATTGTTGTTGAGGTTGATATGGAGCTTGATAAAGTTTATTGAACTGAGCTTTCTACCTTTTAGCATTTACCACATCATTTCCAAAGGATTGGATCATGTTCTTAAGTTCTAGGTAGTTTTTCTACTCTTGGGAATCACTTGATCCACTAGTGGAGGCCTTTTCCTACTTGTGTAAAGGTATAGCAGCAATTATTGGAATTGGAAGAATAACATCAAGTGAAGGAATATCCATAGGGGGTGGTTTGATTTTAGGGAAAAGAGGCATTAGGGGTCTAGAAACAAGCTTGCTATCCTGAACTAAGCAATTTTATACATTAATATCCACCTCATAAGCATCTGGGAACATGTCCCCTCCCATAGATTAGATCATTACAACTATATCGCTATTTAGAGCCTTCAAGTAGTATAGGAATGCAAAGTTAGGGGATGATCTAATAGAGGTTGGAATTCTATCCCAAGTTTTCTAGAATCTTGTGTTGAAGTCTTGCATGACTTTGTGGGGGGGTCTCTTGATTGTGATAAGTAGTTCTACTAGTGAAAAATGGTCACTCTTGTCTACAAATATTTTACACAAGGCCTCTCCTAGCTGATTCCATGATTGAATAGAATTAAGAGCTAAGCCTTTATACCAATCTAAATCTTTTCCCTTAATGGAGACAGCTAACAGTCTAATAGCTATATTTTTTTCAATGATATTATGGATATTACAAAAATTGGTTATGTCATTAATGTGTTCAACAAGGGTTATGGCTTGGTCTCCTATAAAATATGTGATGCTTTTGAGAGCTGCAACTAGCATAGGATCATATTATGGTAGATTCAAAGGACTTTGGCCAGCAAATCATACAAAATCTCTTTATGGAATGATGGTAACAAAAGGGGCTAATAAAGGTCTTCTTATGTAGGTACACCTCACGACTGGTCTAGGAAAATGGTTTCCTACGTATGGGTGAGTATGGATGAACCTTAACCTTTTGGATGAATTTAAGATAAGTTCAACAAACTCAAAAGGAATACCTCTAGAAGTTAATCTTGTAATCAACTTTAGCATGAAATATATTTACTATTCTATCACTAGATTGCTGAGTGTTCTTTAGAGTTTCCAGATATTGAAATATGAAAGCTATAACTAATTTAAATTGATCAAACTAGCATAAAAATTGATCAATCTTCCTCAAAATTGATCCCACTGGGCATGCCAAAAACTATTGTAGGATAGAATTGAACCCTTGTGGGAGATTTTTTTAGGCTCCCTCACTCCCAGCTACAATATTAGAACAACCTTAGGTTATGGGTATCTTGTAATGATATTGGACCTCTAGGCTTTTTAATGAGGCTAGCTCTTTAGATGATTCACTTCAGCTCCTTTCCCACACTAAAATTTACTATTGAATAAGGAAAAGGGAGAGAAAGATAACATGAAATGGAAACCTAAGCTAAGAATGGTGATGAACTGAATATGGAATGATCCACTTTCATCCTAGAAATCATAAAAACTACTAATGAACCTAACCAAGACACATACTAATCTGATCCTATCTCAAGGCCACAAGCATAAGTATTTTGTGTGGAGGTTAAAGGGAAACCCTGCAATTTGAAGGATAGAAAGAAATAGGTATGTATGAGACACTATAAACTTATGACACTTCAAGAAATGCACCATTGTCTAACACTTCACATAACCTGCAAGGGACCAAAATAATTAAATCAAGATACATAGAAAATCTACAGATGATGAAAAGGGACATACATCTACAAGTTAAGCTCCAATAATGTACAATTGACTTCAAACTAGAATCAATTTTTTTTATCTTATTACTTCAAAAGAGTGTTTACAAGGTGATTTTGATAGATTAACTCTATCACCTATCAAGGGATCTCTTTTTAGGCTCAGAACCCTATATATATAGTAGAAAAGGATGAGAGAATAGGGGGCTTAGCTAAGAAAATGGAGAGAGGGGTCATAAATGGTTATAACCACCTCTATGTCCTTGAACTCTTTTGCATTTAGAGCATGCAACTGCCTTGACCATGAAATGAACCATCTAAGATCACCACAAATCTCCTTGTTTCATTCATTGATTAGCAAACATGCTAGAAGACAAGAACTTCTCTAAGAATGTCTTTGATTCTCAAGCTACCTTTTCTAATCACCTAATCTTCACCTTTCATTCCCATGCCATATTTCACTTGTCTTACACATATAAGAACAAAATCCCCATAACTCTAAATCTGGGCCGATTCATGCTGCTTCTGCATTAAATGGTTATTTGTCAAATATGATGGCCATGTCGAAGGGCGAGGACCTCTCCATTAATTTCATCTACTAGCTCTTTCATTGAAAATTGGACCAAATCTTTCCTATAGATGGAAAACTAATCTAAGGAAATTGGTTTTATTATACCCATTTATGTTGATGTAAGTCTATACAAATCCAAATGGCTACTTGTAGGGGTTTAGATTTTGATGTTTTTGGGCCCGTCATGGGATATTTGAATCCCAATGGCTATTTTATGAGGCTGAAGTTGATGTCCGTGAAACTGTCATCAATTCCTTGATATTTTTTCTCTTTATCCATTTCTTGTAAATAATTCCTTTAGAAGAATTTCCTCAGACTACTTGTTTTCACCTTTTTTTGAAATAACTCATTGACTTTTCTTTGAGCTTATTCCTTTGGAGGAATTTTTATGGGTTTCCTTATGGCCTTTTATTTTCCTCTTTCTCTATGGACTTATTTTCTTCTAAAATAATTCCTTTGACATTTTATTAAGGTATCTTCTCTGAAGGGAAAGGAACCTTCAGAAATTTGAAAGTGCCCTTTCAAAATTTTGAAAAAGCCCTTTGGATTTCATGAAAAGCCTTTTCCCGAAGGGAAAGAAACCTTCAAAACTTTTGAAAAGACCATTTCCTCAAAAAAAATTATTTGGCACTTCTTCCCAAAGGAAATTTCTTGCTTTGTCTCTACCTTTGAGCAATTCACTCAAGATTTTCATTTTAGACAAAAGTCTGAAGGAATTTTGCTTTAGGGAAAACAGTCCCAAAAAAATTTCTCGAAGGAATTGCATTCTTAGAATAGCCCCTCACCTCTTTGAAATGATCCTTCAGAAACTCTACTTAGGTCTACTTTCTGAAAGAAAAGTACACTTCAAAAACCTTGAAGTGGGCCATTTTCTTGAGAAAATACCCTTTGGGAATTTTGAAAATACCAATTCCTTCAAAACTTTTTCCCAAAAAAACCAATTCCTTCAGAATTTTTAACTGGACCATTTCTCAAGAAAAGAACCTTTTGAGGAAATTGTTTGGGACACTTTTTTATAGAATTCCTTTAGAAATTTTGAAAATTACCATTTTATTGAAGAGTTACCCTTTGGGAAAATTATCCTAGACAATTTTCTTGAAAGAAAAGGTCTTTGCCTTTTGCTTCAGACATTTATCCAAAAGAATTATTTCTTCAAAAAGCTTGTCTCAAATAACTTGTCTGAAAGAATTCAACACTTAGCCAAAAAGGGTCCTAAAAGAAGAGAAAAATTTAGTCCTCGTAAAGTCTAAAAGAATGAACAAGTAAATACTTAGCTGAAAAAGAGATTTTTCACTTAGTTTTTGGCTTGTGGGCTTATCCTTGAATACTGTTGTTGTATCCTTGAAAACCTACTTAGATCCCTCTCTATTTGTAAATGTTCGATCCATTTCTACGCCCTTTGATACACTACTTCATCAAACCATGAAAGAGATTTATATATGGGCCAAAAATGGCCAATAATACCAATAGTAGAGGCTTGAATACCTAAAGTGGAAGTTCTAGCTCGAAAAGATAGGTTGATATCGAATAAGGGTTCATATTGTTCCTTAGATATAGTAATTTAAGACAACATTTATTGTTTGTCTCTTGAAATATATAACATTACATCAATTTGATGTGGATTCAAGTTAATATATTCAATAAACTATCGATCATCCATAGAGTCGAGTTGATTTTTAGTAGTTATTTCATGAGGATTATCATTTCAATGTTTATGATAATTCCATCAATAAGGTGTATAGTATGTATTGTATAATCCATAGAGGGAGTATGAGGAATAAAAAGGTTCTTTCGTGCCCTTTATCATCTGAAGATAACAAGAGGTAGATCGGTTTGAATGTTGCAACAATATAATTTGATGAAGGATTTAGATTGTTCACTATTAATGTTAGCCTTATTAGTCATTGAATTTTCTATGTACCCAAGGCTTTGTTATCTTTTTTGAGTGGATGTTGAGATGGGATGAACAATTCTTTGTGCCTATTTTCTCAATCCTTGTCCAACATATCCCATTTTTTGTAAATATTTTAATATAGAACACATTTGGTCAAATCTATTTCATTTGTTCTAAAAGTGATATTGGTACCAAGTGTTCAAATATTAAGATTCAAATATTCAATATGCTTTTGAATAGACTAAATTTGACATTGTATAACCATGTTAGATATAGTATTACTCATATCATGGTCATCCACAATATGCCCCCTACTTTTTGGGATAGTGGTATTAAGGACCTCATTAGAGGGAAAGTTATCACCACATTCAGTAGATGTGGAAGAAAAAATAGAAGAATCCATAATAGGAGAGTGGTTAGGATTTTTGGATCCTTAGGTATAAAGTGTGCACAAAACCCTAGAATACTAAAGAATATAAGTAGAAGGATGACCCCTAAGGCTAAAACCCTAAAATTATGAAACTATAATGGAGATCTAGGGTTTGACATAGTTTAATTAGTGCATGGGTTCACTAATATGTTTTACACTATTTTTGTTTTAAAACCCCTAATAGGATATAAACTAATATAATAATCTAGATTGATATATATGACGTTCAAGGATGCATCAAAATGTAAAATAATAAAATTAATTGAAATGATTTGAAAAGTGGCATATGTTAAATATAGAAAGTACAAAATATGGATGAGTACTTAGTTTTTTGATTGATTATGTAACAATAAATGTGTTTTGATGGTGGAAAATAGAGTGAAGAAGGCCTATGATTTGCTCAGTTTAGGAACTGGGTTTTTATCTGTGCAAGGTAATTTATGTCGAATTTGGGTTAGAATTTACTACTAATATTGACTTGAGTGGTTGGTAGTGATATATACTAACTGATGCACTTATGACCATGCAGTCACCATCGATCACCTTTGTAACCTATGTATATACAATGTCAACCCTAATCATGTACGTAACTCCATAAATTAGCCTTCTTCACCTTGAAACCCTAGGTGTTCTTATGAGACATAAAACCTATAAAACTAGGAAAGTGTAATGGGTTGAGTTGACCCTAATAAACCCAATTTGATGATTGACCAATACATATGTATCTGATACTTTTAGGATGGAATTCAAGCCACCCATAGCTCTCTCAACTAGTGTGATTGTAAAATTATGCTCCTTTGATATATGAGTGCAACTAATGATTTAGTTTTTATATTTGAAAATGTTGCTTTGACTTAACTTTGGTATGATTCAGACTTGGCTTGTGATTATTCCTAGTGATTGATTTCATAATTTAGGAAAAATAGATATATTTTCTCAATGTGTAGTAGTGTATAGATGTTTACCTTTTAAGTGCCAAGTTTGATATCAAGTGAGAAATTTATTTGTATATATATGATTTCAATTGGTTAATTTATCACACCACATGTTAAGAAGATGGGTTGATCCTAAGGATATATTTTATTTTACAAAGTAGTCATTTATGGGAGAGGATCAATATCATCAAGCTCAGATCATTATTGACTGACGATACTAATCCAATGTGATATTATTAACCTGTGTACATGTGGATTGAACTGAAGGTCTAGAAATTTTTGTGAAAGGTAATAGGTGGGTTTGACATAGAATTGAGGTCCATGTAAAAGTGTAATAGTAAATCATAAGAGTCAAACTCATAAAGTAGCAAGTAGGTGTGAGATAATAGTGATAAGGACCATATTTGTGCACGTGATTAATGTGTTTTAAATGTGAACTTGTCATTCTCAAGTAATTAATACCAAATTTTAGTATCTACAACTTAAAGGTGGGAATATATTGAGTGATTTAGAACTCAATTAGTATTAAAAGAGTTGAAAAACCTATACCATATTGATGCAAGAGCATCAAGCATATAAACTCCATTTTGTGTTGTTGAAGTGAAATGTCCCAGTTAAGAGTCATAATTGGTCTATTTTTGGGTTTAGATGAGTGTGAAGGATCCTCTAGGGTTCATTTGTGTATTTATAAGTCATTTTGAGTCATTAGGAGTGAATTTGGAGTGTATGGGAATTTTCCGTCCAAAAGTGTAAATTTGAAAATTCAAATATTAAGACTAAGTCTAGGAGGACCATAAGCATGGTATGATGTGGTTAGGTGAGATAATATTGGTTCAAGAATAAAAGGAGATATGTAAATATTTATTTCAATACATTTGATTTCTAAGTAATTAAGGTGGGAAACATTAAGAGTCATGTTTAGTAATATAACTACCATTCTTACATTGGGTTGACCACCATGTAAGAGACTTGTTTTTTAACCACCCAAACCAACATAAAAGCTAGATGAGTAGGGTGTTTAAGGTATTTTTAAGATGATAAAGAGAATTTATGAGAGAGAGGAGAGAGATCCAATAAGGAGAGAGAGAAAAAAAGATCAAAAGTTTTGTACACTCTCCAAGAATGATGACAAAGTCCAAGAAAGGATAGAATATGCAATGATTGTTGATTGTTGCTAATAAACAAAAGTGTTTTGTTGTATTTAATCTCATTTATATCTATATGGACTGTCCTTGAGTGTATATTTCATTGAAAAAGTCTTTAGGGCTACATACAAACCCCTATTTGTGTAATTACAAGTATGAATTATGGACTATGGATTACGGTCATGAAAGAAGATGATTTGAAGTAGTTGAATAAAGTTGATATAATAAATAAAAAAATATGATAATCTAAAAATAATTCTAAGTTTCATGATTTAGTTGACATATTCCAAGAGGAGAGAACCCAAATAAATACTCTTGAAGGTGGAAACCCTATTGTATGCTTGTGACAAACAAGAAGGAAGGTGAGTGATGTTTTCTTGAAATCTTTGTATCAAAATATCATTATTTTACTTGGAAGGTTATGTAGACAAAATAGGATATTTCATATGGTTTGAATACAAGTTTAATGATACATTTAAATGCACAATCCACCATAAAGAATGATTTTTTTTACTCAGGCAGAAAAGCCCTGTTCTCACACAGTCATTATGTAATGACAGAATGTATATGTTTGAGAAAATGCATAATTTTTGATTTGGTAGAGAGTTGAAGGTGAAATAAATCAATCTAAGTGTTTGGAGAATATGAAAATCCTTGAATTGTAATAGTCAAAACAAACCCTGAGAACTCTACCTATACTCTGTCTTGATATAAACAATCATCTTGAAAGGAGAGGCAAAGTCCTTGTATTATCAAGAAAGGAATATAATTATCCATTATAAGGTTATTGTGATTGACACAGGTGAGATAAAGGTGAGGAAGGTTTCAAAGTTCCTTATAATATTCTTCAAACTTATGTGTATTCAAATCCTGTTGACACAGACCTCTATTAGAATGTGAAACTCTATATTTTTTGCATTACAAGTCATAACAAGGTTGACAAAGGACCCTAAGCTATTTGGATAGGTGGATATGATTAATAAATACCTTTGACAAGTCTCAAGTTGGTTTGAAACACTTTAAAACTAATGTTATGGAATTTTGATCTCTCTCGGCCAATATAGGCCTACATTTTTACACTTGCTAGGGTTTCCAAACAAAAACCCTTGTATCTTGAGTTCTAATTGGTGAAACATGACTAAAATTTATAATATTATGAATTGTACTGTAATTAAATTTATTCAAAAGGTTTTTTTCTGATATCTTATGATCCATTATAGATTTGATGACTAAACAAGTGTAACGAGGGCTAATAGGCCTAGTTGGCAGGGTATTAATGAAGGAAAGGGTATCTACAGAGAGAGTGAAACCTTAAAAATTTAGGGGAGGTTGTAAGAAGATAGAGGGTATATAAATATGGTTTTATGTTTTTATTAATACTGATATAATGTTCAAACAAAGAGAAATAATGTAAAAAAAGGCTACAAGGAGATGGACTCACTAATGAGGTTGAGGTGTAGAAGGGGAAGTTAGAGGGTGATTGAGAGCTTAAAGGGGACTGAGGAAAATGTGTTGTACCCAAGATAAGTCATCCATGATAAGAGATTTTTTTAATGAAGCCTAAGAAAAGATTTAGTATGTTAAACTAAGAAAAGAGTGACTAGAGTGAGCAAAGTGAATGAAGATGAAACAGTGAATGGAATAAGTGAGTGAATGAAAAATAAGAGATTATACAAGTGTAATGACATTAAGAAATGAATCCAAGGTATTTTAAAGATATGTAAATTGAAATAAGGCTATTAAGCCTAGTAAATAATAAAAAGACTACATCAAATATTGAACTTAGTGAATCAAACTTAGCATCAAGAAGTTGATCAAGTAAGTTTAGAGCTAAGAAATGAAGATTATGAGGTTTTTCCCATGTATTTATACATCACTTGGTAATAGATCAAGGTTATCTCTTGGTTTGATTTTGTTTTGAGTTGTTAAAGCTTGTTGATTTGAGATAGGCACAAAATGCTATGAGGAATACATGAAGTGGTATTATAGGATACTATGGGAAAAGAAGATGTTTCAGGTATGACTTATTGAGGAGTATAGACAAATTTCAGATTGGTGAAGAGAAGATAAATCCCATAAGTCCAATGAGAAGGACCTAAAACTAGTCAAGAGAACTAGAGAAGGTAGAGATAAAAGAACATTGAAGCTCAAGTGAGAAACATAAGAGAAAGACTCCAAGTGAGAGTCAAGGGAGAAAGAAAGCCCTAAACAAGGACTAGAAAAAGAGAAGTGATCAAAGAGAGAGATCTAAGAGGAAAGTAAGTAACTTGCTAAGATATTGGTCTAGGTAGGCCTAAAAATCAAAGAAAAAAGAGAAAAGATGGATGTAGAAGAAGAAGTAAAAGATATGAGAAGAAAGTTAAGGCAGATTTTGGAGAAGATAGAGCTCATGGTAAAGCTCATGAAAGTTAAATGAATCCAATGGCTTGGCTATAGTGTGAGAAAGAGGGTGAAGTGGCCACTAGAGCTACTTAAGAGAGAGAAAAGGTATAAGGTGAGTGTTTAAAGGAATGATAAGAAGAAAGAAAGTACAACCCATAGAGGCATGAAGGTTGAGGAGTTGTCAAGAGAGAAACAAGATAGACAAGTTGAGAAGAGAGTTATCATTAAGGAAAATAAGGAGAGAGAAGTGATAATAAGTGTATACACATAATATTTTCACACTTTTATTGATTATTGGCACTTCATATCTTGAAAAAACCTACTGAGTCTCAATCTCTCTAAGTGCATGACTTAAGGGGTACACCAGGAAAGTGGTGGGTAGACCTTTGGTGCTTCATAAGATTATTGTTCCTTTTTCCACTTGCTATCTACACTCTTTCTTCCTAAAACTTTGAACCCTAAGCTTATTTATCTCTTTCTTATCTATTCCCACCATTTGTCATGCTTTATCCCTCATTTATTACTTTATTTCCCTTTTGACCTATTCAGTAAACTAGGTTGACCTGGTCAATTTAGCTTATTCTAGGGATACTTTGCCTTTCCTTATAGCTTTGCATCCTGACCGACCTAGCACAAGCTTCAAGCATTAGCTTGATTATGTACTAGGTCAACCTAATTGACCTAAAAGAACCAACATGTCCAAAAGTATTTAGGGTGAGATACTAATATATATACAAGGTCATTCCTTACCATTTCATAAGAGAGTTGAATTAAGTGAAGAAGTAAGAATGAACATTTCCTTATTGACCATTCTACTTGAGGAATAAAGCTTTAGGGTTCAATACTTTTTTTTGGAGCTCTGATCTTGTCTTGTGGATGAGTCTTTTGGATTCCTAGGTAGGTCATGTAGCCTAGAGCTGATTTATTTTGGTTGTCCTTACAATCCACAAAAATCTCTTGCAAAGCACCATTGGCCAAGGGAGACGTTGAGACTCCACAAGTTCATCTTTAAAGGTATTGTAAGAGTAGATAGATAATGGAGTATGTATTAGGATGTCATATACATTAATGTGAGTAGATGTCTCCTATATATGTTTAGTTTAGTTTTTATTTACTTGTTTTGTTCTAACCCCTACTTTGTGCCACAAGCTTTGGTGAGCACTAGATTAGTTTACTTTCTTGTTTATTATCATAAGTGAATATAGAAACCATATGAATCTTTGAGGGTGTTTATGTGATTGTGTTAGACTTTAGGCTTTAAAACCCTACCTCACATGATGTGTTGTGATAGATGATACAAGTGATCCCCTAATCAAGTCTAGCATATCCTCATATTGGTCATGCTCTCGCTTAACAAGTGTGTGCCCCAATCAGAAGTGTAGGTGTGATCTATCTTATCCGATCCAAGATTGATTCATGTGCACAATGTAATTCTAATTGCATATATTCTAGTGAACCTGATGTGAATCAAACCCTTATAGGGTTTCTTTCACTTATTTTATTCATTTTATCATCTTTTCTATCATATGTTTTGACTTGTTGGTTTGATTTTGTCGACCCAGTTATTTTTCTCTATGTGTAGGAATAGGCAACTAGATCAACCATCTCAACCCAGCATAGGCTTTTAGCACTTTCTAGACTTTCTATTTAGCCTATTAGGTTGATCAGGCACATTTCTAGCCACTTTGCAGTAGGTTCCTATTTAGTATTCATAGTACAGGTTCTAGATTCCAGAGTTCTAGATTTGTAGTCCAGTCAACTAGGTTGACTAGCTTGATTTAGCACATTTATAGAAATCTAGCTCAATCTACTAGATTGACCAGGTCAGCTTAGCACACTTTTTAGCTTTTACAGCAAGTTCCTGTCTCACATGTCTGACCAGCTTGACCTAGTTCTGTATATTGGGCCATTTCTCTCCAAGGTTACAAGTCTATTACCTATTTTATTTTCATCTCCAAAACACTAAGGTCAATTTCTATTTCTCTGTTTCTACTCTGCTCTATACTTTTCTTTCAAAATTGTAATATGTGTATGTGTACCAATTGGATTGTCTAACATCAATTCAATTGATTGTGTATTTCATTTTAGTATCTAATTTGCTAGACTAGCTACATGCATCTCTCATTTCATTTTTTTCATCTTTTTATCAATCCTTTCTCTTTTCCTATATGTTGTGCTACGTCAACTAGCTTGACTCTACATTGTCCCAAGCCCAATTTTTGACTCTGTCAATTGCACTAGGTTGACCTAGCATTTTTTGTAGTTCTTATGCACTTCACTAGGTTGATCGGGTCAACCTAGCATATTTTTAAGGATTTTTTCCCTTTTTGTTAGTTTTGTTCTCTATACTAGGTTGGTTCTGTGGACCTTGTCTAACTTTATTGTCCTTGTTTTACACTACATTGACCAGGTCAACCTAGCTTTGTTTCTATCACTTTTTGAATCTTTTGTTTTCTCATCTTGCTTTCCTTCATTTTTCATCATGGATTTCCTATTGGGTGATAACATTGAATCTCAAAGAACAATCATGATGGAATTCACCAATCCTCATAGGATTTACCATAGATAAAGTAAAGTTCCTTTTGTAAATGCTAGTAATGTCCATACTGTAACTCACACAATGGACTATGGGTTCCCTCGTGATAAATTTTTACAACATAATCCTTCTTTTCTCCTAGAAAACCAACCTGAGTTAGAGTATACTCCCAAAATGTTTTTCTTTATTAATCAATTTCCCCAACATAAAGGGAAACATCCATCTACCATTTACAATCTCATGATTAGTGGTCAAGATAATGAACCTCATTCACCACATTCTACATTCTCAAATGGATTTGGTAGTACTGATTTATTTTCTTCACAACCTCTCCCTTTGATCATGACCTCTTCTCATGCTTCTTCTTATTATTTCCTTTCTTCTACCTCCATGCTTAGTATCTCAACTACCATGGCTAGTTCTATATCTAGTAGACCTCTCTTAAGATCCACTATCCTTAATCCTTACACTAGTTCATTGTTTGCTACCTAAAGCACTCATGCTTATAGTGATTTTTCCTCTCTTCCATTCACTAGTCCATCTTTTTCTACACAAGCAAGCTTTGCCACTAGTGCCTCTCATTCTCATGATTCATCTCAAGCTCTCAACAACACCAATAGTGGTAGCCAAGCCACTAATACCAACACCAACTCTTATAATAATGTTAGTCAAACTCACCAACTTCTATTTCAAACTCTCAATCAAATTAATGCTTTCCAAGCCCATAACACAAATCAAATCATGAAAATGCAAAATCACCTTCTTCATCTTCAAACGCAACTATAACCAATGGCTTGGGGCACACATAACCAAAGTGTTCCTCACCCTCCTCTTCGATATTCTCAAGGTAATCTTATTCCTCAACCTCCTTTAATCAATAAAACTGTCAAGCATCTATAAAATGAACCTCTCACTACTCAAATTTCTAACATTGATATAGGAGGTATAACACCTACAATCTCTTATAATGGATCAACTGATCCTTCTTTTCATCTTAAAACATTTGGGAATCTTTATAAATATTGGGTTAAATTAAACACCTTTGCTGCTACCAAGCTCCTTGATAAGACCCTCACAAGCGATGCCTTGGATTGGTATAATCAACTTAGACGTCATTCTCTTACTAGTTTGGAGGGTTTAGTGAATGCTTTAGTTCAAGAATTCTAAACTAGTGATCTTACTGAAAACACTTTGGCCCATTTCATCAATTACAATCAAAGCAAAAATGAAACTGCCCAAGCATTTGTTAAATGATAGAAGACTTTATCAAACAAATGTGAACACAACATGGCCAATGATAATCTTTTTCATCTCTTTACAAATGATCTTTATCCCAAATTACAATATTGATTTCATACCCTTTCTCCACGCACTATGGAAGAAGCTATTGATCAAGCTAAATGATAAGATTTCCTTATGTGTCAACTTGAGCCACCCCAACCTTCCATGGGTTCTCGTATATTAATTAAAAATAAAAATTTCAATGTTACCAGTGATGGTGTTTCTAATTCATATGATATCATTCACCATGTTCAAGATATTGTGCCTACCCCTTCTTCAAAACCAGCTTCCTCTTCTCAACAAATAACATTAATGTTCATAAACCTCTTTCCTTAACTAAATTAATTAAACATCTACCTAGGCCTCTTCCTCGTGAAATTGACCCTACTTATCCTATGAAAACCTAGTATGATCCTAGCAAGTTTTGTTGGTTTCATACTAGTTGGGGTCATTCTCATGAGACCTGTAGACAGCTTCCTAATTTAACTATGGAATTTCTTCTTGGACATAATTTTGACTCTGATTCTATCATGCACCAACGTCAACAAGCTTATGAGCTTGCATTCAAAGAATACAAAACTCATGATAAAGCTCAAGCCTTGAATCAAGCAAATGCTCATTTAGCTATTTATAAGGATCCTTTACCTAATCATCAACTAATTCTAGAAAACCAAGGCAAGCCCATCTCTTCCACTAATAATGTAGAAAGTCTTACAGAACCAATTTCCAAAGAAAATGTGATTAGCACGACTAGTATGTGAAGAGTAGTGGCTTTCATCAATTCTCAACCTATCTACACCCCACCTCCATTTCAAGCATACCATGTTATCCAAGATTCTTCTCCAACTAATTTAAATGAGTTGGGGCAACAAGATCTTATAACCTTTGATGAAGATCCAACTTATGATTCTCCTTTGGATAACACATCCCATTCTATTTCTACCACTCTTTCATCATCTTCTCCTTCCTATGTGTTGTCCCCCAAAAATATCACTCATTTTTGGGACAACATATGAACTATTTTGGTTCAACAAGCCAAAATTGTCTCTCCCCTTTTCAAAATTTGTTTTGAGCATTCAATTTCCTCATTTTCTCAAACTTTTTAGTAAAGGGACTAGCAGGTTCAACAGGTTCAAAGGCTTCTACAGGCGAGTTCAATCAAAGGAATGAGTTTCCAACGCCTAATCATTTTCAATATTAGCTCGATACCTTGGTTGAATCAAAAGAATTCAATCAGCAAGCTTCTAAGCACCATTGAACTGTTGAACCTTAAACCAAAAAGGTTCAAGGGTTTAATGGGTTCAAGGTTCAACCTCGTCAGCAAGATTTAAGTGTATTTTTCAAGGTTCAAAGTTCAACTGCTTCAAGGTTCAACAGCTTCAAAACACTTATCAAAGAGAAGAAGGCTTGAACCATTGGACCGTTGAACCATTGAACCACTTTGGTTCAATGGTTCAACGGGTTCAATGTCCAATTGGTTCAATGCGCTTGGTGCAAAATATCAAAAATACTTAGCCAAATAATGAATAATGAGTTGATTGAACCATTGAACTGTTGAACCAAAGTTGGTTCAATCGGTAGGTTCAAGGGGCTGCCCCAAAGTGAAAGAGGCAAGTGCCCTTGTGGAGGGCAGGCAACATTGGTTCGAAGGTCAAAGAAAAGATAGAATTTCTTCATATTTGTTTAAAGGCCCAAAAGGAACAATTCCTTCCGACTTTTTGTCCAACGGAAATGACTAAGTGAAGGAGGCTGAAGGAATTCACTCAGGAAGGAGCCCGAAGAAATTGTAAGGAACAAATGGCTAAGGAAGAAGCTTTCTTTCAAACATTTTGTCCAAAGGAATTCCTTTGGAGTTTTTGTTCAAAGGAAAAGTCTAACAGAAAAATCCCACTGAAGAAGTAAGAACCCACCAGGGAAGTTGAAGCCTAAAGTCCGCTCAAAAAATCCCGAAGGATAGGTACCCTTGTGTGGGGCACTTGACGACAGAGAAAAGACCATTTTAAAAGCTCGAAGGGACACCTTCCTTTTGAGACATTTTAAAGGCTAAACAAAGACACAGAAAGGAACCTTCAAAGACTTAGATGAAAAGGGCTTCAAAGGATGAATTGAATGAACCGATTGAACCGTTGAACCGTTGAACCAAAAGGTTCAACAAGTTCACAGGTTCAAAGGTTCAACTAGAGCTTAGAAAGATAAAGGAAGCAATGATTGAGTGAGACACAAAATGAACCAATGAACCGATTGAACCTTGAACCGAAAGAGTTCAAAGTTCAATGGTTCATAGGTTCAAAGGTTCAAAGGCGGCCTCAGGCAAGGAAAAAGTAGCAAACAGGTAGTTCAATGGATGGCTCAACCAAGGATCGGGGAAGCGATTGAACCAAGAAGCAATGGAACAAAAGAGACAGAATGAACTAATGAACTTTAATAGGTTCACGGGTTCAAGGTTCAACGTGGTTCAAGTAGCTGGTGACTATTGACGGTCCCATGGACGTCAAATTTAAAGGGAATATCTGTGGAAATTCAAATAAAGCATGGAATTTAAAGGAAAAATCAAGTGACTGACTGAAAAGAGAGCCCAAAGACTCAAATTGCTACAAGGGAGAGGGAGCGAGACCAAAAGACCAAAAATATTTTCAAAAGAGTTATTTCTAGTAGGTGGAATAGTGGATCAAGTAGACTTAGACTTCTGAGCGCACCAAATCAAGGACGCAAGCCTGTTTTTCTTCCATAAAGTAATGGAGAATTGGATAGCTATGTAGATATCAAAAAAAGGACTAGACAGTCCATACTAAAAAGAGACATATTAGAAGAATGGACACACCATAGTTATGGCAATACACTGTTCCCAGCATGGTCCCTCCAGACAGAATTGAAGGCACATTGAAGGTGTTGACTGCAACATGGACCGTCCCATGGGAAAGAATGCCAAGCCTTGCATGATTGTTATAAGATTGTAATTTCTCTCATTAGTAAAGGAGATTTTTTATTTTTATAGGAGCAAAACTCTACCCAGTTGAAAGAAGAATACTGAGACTTGGAGCTCAGATTGTAATTTCATTTCATTTTATCTGAATGAGAAAGCAAGTTGTTCATAGACTTTGTGTTGTTTTGGCGTGTATCATTTTAGGAGATCATTCTTATCTCTATCTTCTGAAGGTGTTCTTATTTATTTAATTTGACAAGTAGAATTAGTGAATTTAAAAAGGGAGGTGTCCTGAAGCCAACTATGGGAAGACTTTGTGCTTTCACAATTATTTTCAGCGTGTGTTTTTCTTTTCTTTCTATGTTGAGGATTTTGGGACGACTTTGTGCCCCCATTATCCTTTGTGTTATACTCTTTGGGTAGTTGAGGTGGAAAATTTGTGTTCTATTTCATCTTACTAGTTACTACGCCCTTTTGTCATTAGTTACTTTTACTACCTGAAAGAAACTCCTATTGTTTCCTGCAAAAACACTTTTGAAAGAAGATAAGTGCCTTCAGTGTTTCCACTAGGATTTTCTCCTTTGTCTATGAGAATCATCTCTGAAAGAAGAGAGATGGATGGTTTATTCTACCCCCATGTGTTATTTTCTGCTTATTTATATAGTATATAGTGCTGCATATTTAATAGGGAACCTCCCCTTAATGAGAGGAGAGATTTGTCCCCATTGGATGTGGTAAACCTGCAACTTTGGATGACCAATCTCCCTATGTTGTGGTGATAGGAACTATTTTTCTCACCAGTTAGTTGGTCGACAAAATATTCACCCAACACTATGTTAATCAACCTTCTGTTAACATCTCTTCTACTTCTCAAAATCAAGTTGAACCTATAATTTCATCATCTCAACATTATTTACAACCTTCTTCTAAACCTTCATAATCTTATCAACACTAATTTCAATGCTCGTTGACTCCTCCATCCAAACACATCCTTAACCATTATGCACCTATATCTAACAATCTTCTCATGGGTTATGATGAGTGGGATCCCATTACGGAGCTCACCAATATCCCTTCTCAAATTCCATTTATTAAACTCATGAGGACATATCCCCTTCATCAAAACCATCTTATGCAACTATTATTTGAGATGAATATCCCTCGTCCTCCCTTCGTGAGATGGGAGGCAGCCTTATCTGATTCTGAGGATAGTATCTTGCAACAACGTGAAGACATGTCCATCAATGTTGATGAAATTATCAACACTTCTCTTTCATTAAAATTTCCCATCAAATCTATGATTTTTGATGATATTCTACTTCATGCAGATGATCCTTCCCTATTTATTAGCATCTAAATCAGTGATATCCAAGTTAAGCATACTTTGATTGATGAGGGTTCTAGAACTTGTGTTATTTATCTTGATTTCATTAAAACCCTTGGATATTTTGAATGCAATCTTAAGTCCACATGTATCACCTACTAAGGATATAATAGAATGAAAATGCCTCCTCTTGGGTGTGTGTGGCTTCCCATTATTGTCCCACTTATCACCATTCATGTGAAGGTGATCATCTTTAACTTTCCTCTTTCTTATAACATCTTGCTTGGTAGGCCATGGACTCATCATATGTGAGCTATCGCTTCTTCTACCCACCAATGCATTAAATTCCCTCATAATGGAGCCACTTATAGGATTTAAGGAGATACTAACACCTGGAATTTTGAACAATTCCAAGATCGTGGTGTCTTTAAGATTCTTACTCTTGAGCCTTTACCTAGTGTCCCATTTTGTGAATCGTAGCATCTAAATTTTCCTATCAACTCAAATAGAGGATACAATGGGAGTCTCAAGCTTATTAATAATATTCCTCCCAACCTTTTAGACTCCAATGACGGTGAGCCTGCTAAGATTAATCTCAAGATCAAAACTTTCAATCTCACACCTCATCTCATCTCATAACTTCTTGATTACTTGTAATCTCATTCTCTCAAACCTCCTTGCAATGACATTCTTGTAGTCTTATCTAAGATTCATCATTTTAATCACCATGCTTCTTCTAATGATAAATTTATTCTGACTTGTGTCATCGATCTTCATTCACCTGATTATGAAGATGGTTATTCCTTAGATGATCCTTTATTAGGTGGTCTTGTCCAAGATTGTGATGTTGAGATTGTGCATTATCATTTTTATTTACTTGAGTATTTTCATGCATCTTCTCATGTTCCAAATTTTTTAGTTCTTGATTCTTATATTTTTCCTCTTTATCGCAAAGTAGAGATGACACCAACACCTCTAGTTTCTGAGGAGCCTTGTAGGACTATGCTCATGGATCGTGCTATGACTGACCCTTACCATTTTTCTAGGTTCCATAATTCCCATAATTGGTTTACTCCTAAGGTTAGTGATACCCTTCTTAGACCTTCTATTGATTATGCTCCTCCCATAGTGGAACCTATGTCAAAACTAGTTATTATTACTTCTTCCACTGTTGGTGAGCCTACTCTTTCTTCTTTCACTACTTCTCTTCCTGTTAAGACTAGTTATATTCCTTCTCCATCATCACCTCCTCTTGGTGATGGTTTTCTTCCTTTGCCTAATATGGATCCTTTGCCCACCAAATGGGGTGATGAGTCATTTCCCTTCCACACCTATTACAGCTTCTCCCATGGGTGTTCCTCCTAAGCACACTCACAAGTGTATATGTTGCTTTCATGAGACAGATACTCATTCTTCTACCCATTATCATAAGATGTGATAATATATTGATCCTTTGTGTCCTTATTCCACATCCATAGACACTACCATACCTCCTCCTAAGATTATTCCTGAATATATACCTAAGTATGGTGAGAGGTATTGTATATGGCACAAATGCAGCACATATGATACTGATCATTATTATATCCTTCAATAGCATCTTAAATATCATCTTATAGTTAGCCCTAGACCAGCTATTATTCCTCTCACAGGTTGTTAGTACAAGAAGGTTCCTCCTTCTCCCATTGTTACACCTCATATAGTTCCTTCTATGCCTCCACCTATGGTTCCTTCTCCACCCCTAGACCCTCTGTCACCTGTAGATCCTTCTCCATCGATGATTCCTCCTTCTCCCATAGATCCCATTCCCACACATTCTTATTATCATCCTTTTCCTGATTTCCCTCCTCAACATGATCCAATGAGTATTCCTAATTTTTTAGTTGAGGAGATTAGAAAAAAAGTATTTGCCCAATATTCCTCAAAGATTAATGACACATTAGTAGCAATTCGTATCCAACTTCATATAGATTTATCCGATGTCTTGGATAATGTGTGTGGATATATTTACTAGTACTTATGAGCACATGCATGGTACTTTTACATTTATATTTGGATTGGACATGTGCTCCATTTTTATGTCTTTTTCTATATCTTATTATATCATTTGACACTATGTCAAATTCTTACTTATCTTATATCATTATCTTCTTTGTTGTACTATATGTCTTGTTAATTTTATATTCTATCTTTCTCACATATGTTTGTTCTTCCTTGTCATTTAGTTATATTTTCTTTTCTTCTTATTACATCCCTTAGATATTTCTTTTGTGAGTTGATTTGTAAGACCATGGATAGGACCCGACAGATCCTCACAAAATCACCATATTTAGCTTGATATTGCCTTATATCTTCATGATTGTTTATTTTCTTATCCTTGATTTTCATAGATATTTTTCATGGTGTCTTGGTTGTATTTACCTTGTTCCCTTTGGTTATTGTCTCCTTTTACCATGTGATCAATTAGCAAATAGTCTTTCTCATTATTATTTCCTTTTACTGGTCCACCTTTGGATCTCCCTTTTCCTTTCTTCCTTTTCATGCAAACTAAGCATATGCATGGTTGAGATTTTAGATCACATATTTGTTCATTATAAATCCTAAGTGTCCTAGTCAGTCTTTTATCTTTAGTTACTTAGCTTTCTTTAACCTTAGCCTACAGCTCATTCGTGTGTATCACTATCTCTCTCATGCTTGGTCATTCCAAATCCATATGGAGAAGGAATATAAAAAAAGAGCCTTAAAAAAGAAGTTTAAAAGCCAAATCATTTAAACAAAAGGCAATGATATCAAAAGGCAAAAATATGCAATATTCTTAAAAGTCTAATCACATTAAAATATGTGATACAAGCACATCTCATATCTCCAATCAAAGCTCAAACTCCACAGTCAGCTTCACATAGAGCCAAAGTCCTTTGGGATGTGGTAGGCTAGTGGATTTAAATAGGGGAACTAAAAAATATATTCTAGTGCTACCTACTTTCTCATGCAAGTACCCAATCTTTGTAGTAGACCAACGGCTCTGTGCGGGGTCTTGAGGAGCGAGGAACACGTCGTGGGGAGGTAGGTCCATTTTAATTTTCATTGTACTAATCTACCTTCATGAGCTAATCTTAGTATCACACTTATCTACCTACAACTATTTATGTCTATAGGGAATAGGTTTCTTTTATACATAGACAACCACTAGTCATTTAGTGTCTTCTCATGTTCTTAGTATGCCTCTTATCTCCTAAGGTCTTCTCTTAAGATGCCTAAGTATTTGATTTTTACACTCCCTTTTTCATTCCCTTTCCTCATATTTCCTTTTGAGAAATATTATCTTGCTTTTTTATCACACCCCTTCGGTTTTTTTTGTGAATTTCAGCATAAGACCATAGATAGGACCCAACAATTCCTCACAAAATTACCATCCCTTTTGAATTTCAATCCAATATTATTATTTTGCTTGCCAATGTTGTTTTGGCATCCTTTTGGGTTTTTCATTTGAGTGTTTTATCCTATTGCCCTTATTCCCTATGTACTTGGTTGTTCATGCTTACTCCATCCCATGTGGTGTTCCCTTTGTTGAGTTGCAATGTAAGATCGTAGATAGGACCTGACCCTCCACACAAAGTTTACCAACAATCAAGTCACCATAAAATTACATGTGTCAATTTTGAGATAAGATTCAATTGATTATGAAGTTACACATCATTTGACATGCTTCCCATCTTGAACTAGTATGTTTTATGCTTACTTAATTTTTCTTTCACCTCTTATTTTCTTATTTTTTGAGTGCATGTAAGATTTCAACCATTTCTTGAATTTTTTCATACTTCCCAGCTTGAATTAGTGTGATAAATTTAAGACCAAATTTTCATTGACTTTTCATTTATTTTTCTTACCTTGTGTGACCTTCTACATACCTTCCATTTTATTACTTTATTTCTCATACTTCCCAACATCATATAGTATGATTTTACTTGTTTTAATTTGGTGCAAAAATCTTTCATCTTTGGTTTGAAAACAAATCCCCTTTTTACCATCTTGTGTTCCATTTCTTGGTTCTTTATACTTAGTCATTTTTCATGTTATTACACATATCCCAGCTTGAATTAGTGTGTAGTGCATTTTTGATTGATTATATTTTTCCAATTCTTTTTCTCTATTTATTTTTAACCATGCATGTGTTTCTCATAATGCTAGAAAATAAACCACATCATATATATTTCATATACCATATATAACAAAGCTAAATACATGTGCTAGAAAGAAATATATCCAAAGCATCCACATACACAACCAGCATAATGATAGCAATATATCCATAGTGACCACATACATAATCACATCAGTAAACCAAAATGATACATCATATATGGTTGTATATGTTGTATCAAACTCTTGATATATATATATATATATATATATATATATCAAGAGTTTGATACAACATATACAACCATAAGAAATGCTCTAGCTCTAGGGTTGGGCTCCATCCTATCTCATGGCCTAGCCACACTACCTACTAGGGCCTTAGTCTAACTCCTCTGAATGGTACATTGTAATGAGGCAGTCTAAGATCTCAATCCCTTTACCTATATCTATATAAATGTTATCTACACCAGTGCTTATACCAACTCAGTCTAGGTCTTTGCACATGCCTGTATCAATTGGGTCTACATTGTTGTATATACTTGCATCATCTATGTCATTATCTATAAATGTGCATCTCTCTCATCAGTTAGGGCCTGCCAAGCCTACCTCTCTCCTACACCCATATCTTTTGGTGGTTTTGCCCTCTCTCTATGCATCTATATCTACCTCATAACCTCTCTTACTAGTGTTAACCATCTCACTTGTGCTAGGGTAGATGGTACACTTGGATCCTCTAGTGTCATGGGGTCATATGGCTATAGAGTCTCATCTAGGATGTCATGGAGTGCTCCCCTAACTAGGGACCCCTATCTCTCTTCTCAAGTATGCCTATAAAATCACACTAGATGGATATTAGATCACTATCATATCTCTCAATATGTATCTATCTATCTATCTATCTATCTATCTATCTATCTTTCAGTTCAAATCTTAAACAATAAATCAAACATATTTTTCTTACCTATATGTGTCTTGACTACTATGGTCTTGCCATCCACATGACTTCCTAGCATGGTCTCCTCATATACATGATCTCCTAGTATCTCCTTTGTAGGTCACCTCCTTAGCTCAAACTTGGTTGTCATGGCTCGTGTCCATCTCAGCCTACACTTGAGTGGTCTTTCACTCATTTATGTCTCCTATGGATCCTCTATTGACTAGCCAAAGATGATGATGGTCTTCACTCTCTCCTCTTACCTCTATCGATGTCAGTCTTTGGTGGTCATAGCTCATCTCTCTGTAGGGTTGGTCATGGTACAATTGGTATCACTACCTCCACCTCCTCCTGATCTACCCATCATCATGCCTGACCAATCCATGGTCACTCTTGGCATGGTCGCAGTGTCAGCCTCACTACCAATGGTCTGAATCCCCTCTTTCCTCATGGTTCCCTAAAATGTTGAATCCACTACTTGAGTATGAGTATCAATGTCATTGGATGAGGTAGAGCCATCTATCCTGACACTTGTGCCACTAGATATGGCTCTCTCTACCATGTATAGAGTCATATCACCTCTCTCCTCTCTAGCACTAGTCCAACTATGTGCCATCTCTCCCAAGTAGTCACTAGCTACTCATATGGTTACCATACTATATCATTAAGTCTCACTATTTTTAGTGTTGGCATGTGGGGCATGACCCATACTACCTAGTCCTCTCTCCATGTCCTCACTCAAGGTGACCTATCATTGATCACATGGGGCAACCCAGCTAATCGATACATAGGAAATCTTTCATATATCCATGTTGTGAGTAGTATGATCAGTCCCATAGTCTTCTTCCCTCTAACTAGCATCTCATATAGATCGTGCATAATTTGGACCCAAATGGCAGAGCCTAGATCATATAACACTCACTCCTCCAGCATCATCCTGCTCAAGGCTACCATGTATAGTGGTAGCTTGCCATCTAACTTATGATAGAGCACTTGTTGTGTCATAAATCCTATCACTACCTTTCAGAGATCCAAAATTTATGATATATATACATTATCCATGCTCACTCTCCACCCTAATAATATCATCTCTAAGCCTATAGCCCATGTGGCTAAGGCTTTCCTCTCCTCTTCATTATCTAGTATCCCTGTAGTCACTAGTGCTCCTACCATAGGTAGCCCGAGGATGACATGGACATCCTCTAGTGTGATAGCCACCTCTATCACATCCCCATCCACCTCTCATCTGAATGTGTTAGTCATTCATTCTCAACAACCAAGGAACATGATTAATAGGTTTGCACTTAGGGGTATCCTACACATATCTACTATCCCTCCTAGACCTATAGATATCAATCTATCCCTATATTTATATGTCAATCTCTCTAACAAGTTTGGTATTCAAGAGATGTCCAGTAATCTCTAAACCTATCATCATCTCTGCAATCAAGAAACAACAAAGGATGTATTAGTTCTTCCATGTCATGTATAACCACAATACATTCTTTATACATTCTATTTCTAATCATAAATAAGTATAATCTATTCATTTTTTATCTATTTTAGCCTATTTTGGTCCCCCTTGCCCTTCTTTAATCATTTAGGACCATTCTAGCTCTCTTTCACCTTTTTGCATGCTTTTTCATGCTTTCTTAGGTTCCTTGGTTAACGTAGTTCAACTAAAAAAATTCCTATTTTTATCCTATTTTTCTCCATATTTCTTATTTTCCTTATTCTCTTTTCTCTGGTGCTAAGTTTCTATTTTAGCCCTTACATACCAACTAGATACCCCACACTAGGTTTTTGGCTTCCAGAATGTGCTAGGTCGACCTTTACCCTCTAGGTTGACGACATGGATTTCAGCCTGATTTACTCTACTAAGTCGACCTAGTAGGTTTAGTGTTCTAACCTACCACATTTTGCAAAAAACTTGCCTTTTTTGGCTTTTTTCCTAATTCCTTCCAACCCATTTCCCATCTTCCTATTTCCCTCCCTTATAATCTAATTTTTTTCATTTTTATCATATATAAATTCTTAAAATTAAATTTTATCAAAATTCATTTAATTCATTTCAAATTTTAAATTTTGGTTTGAGATTGTTAGATGCATACCTGTAGTACACCCACACTCGCTCCTAGAGCTCCCTCTCATCCAACATGTCATTCCCTCACCATTCTAGCTTGTTTTCTCTCCAGAGTTCTTTTTCTCTTCTCTTACAATGCAAAATAACAAAATGAATTCTCTTTTTCATATTTAAAACTACTTTTTAGCAACTCAAATTCTTCATTTATTTTCCTTTAGATTCTTTCTTTTTCTCATATCTTTGTTTCTGCTCATCCATTTTTCAAACCATAAAATGTGTTAGATTCGTGATGATGTACAAATTCTTTTTCACTATTTTATGCCTATATTCCAATTTTTTTTATTTTTGGCTATTTTTGTACTAACTTCTACAAGTTCACCTAGTGTGTTTTACATTCGACACCTTCACTTTTTTATAGTCTTCTTCTCTAACACTAAGGTAAGTTAAAGGTATGTGTTTTTCAATTCTATCCTTTCATTGATCTTATTTTCTTCTTACTACACTTTACTTAGCATCAACATTATGTGTCATCATATTCTATCCTAAAGCACCATCCTGTGTTGCACTTACATGACACATGATGAAATTTGGCTGGGGCATATGTACACACATAATATTTTCAAACTTTTATTGATTACTAACACTTTGTATCTTGTAGGAACCTACTAAGTCTCAATTTTTCTGAGTGCATGCCTCAAGGTGTGCACCAGGAAAGGGGTGGGCAGACCTTTGGTGCTTCATAAGATTATTGTTCCTTTTGCCACTTGTTATCTATACTCTTGCCTCTTAAAACCTTAAACCCTAAGCTTAGTTATCTCTTTCTTATCTATTCCCACCATTTTTCAGGCTTTATCCCTCATTTCTTACCTTGTTTCCCTTTTGACCTATTCAGTAAGCTAGGTCAACCTAACTTATTCTAGGGATACTTTGCCTTTCCTTGTTACTTTGCATCCTGACTGACCTAGCATAAACTTTAGGCATTAGCTCGATAGTATGTTAAGTCAACCTGGTCAAATTAGAACAACTAACATGTCTGAAAGTCTTTAGGGTCAAATACTACTATATATACAAGGTAATTCCTTACCATTTCATAAGAGAGTTGAATTAAGAAAATAAGTGTGAATGAACATATGCTTATTGACCATTCTACTTGAGGAATAAAGCTTTAGGGTTCAATACTTTATTTTAGAGCTTTGATCTTATATTGTGGATAAGTCTATTGGATGCTTAGGTAGGTCATGTAGCCTAGATTTGATTTATATTGGTTGTCCTTACAAGCCACAACAATCTCATGTGAAGCACCATTGGCCAAGGGAGAGGTTGAGACTCAACAGGTTCATCTTCAAAGGTAAGTATTCTTAACTTTATTTCTCCTTTGTAAGAGTATATAGATAATGTAGTATGTATTCTTCTCTCCCATATATTAGGATTTCATATACATTAATGTGAGTATATGTCTCCTATACATGTTTGGTTTAGTTGTTATTTACTTGTTTTGTTATAACCCCTACTTTGTGCCATAAGCTTTGGTGAGCACTAGATTAGTTTACTTTTCTTATTATTAGATTATTTTACTTTCTTGTTTATTATCATAAGTGAATATAGAAACCATAGGACTCTTTTAGGGTTGTTATGTGATTGTGTTAGATTGTAGGCTTTGGAACCCTACCTAGCATGATGTGTTGTGAGAGATGATACAAGTGATCCCCTAATCGGGTCTAGCAAATCCTCATATTGGTCATGCTCCCACTTAACAAGTGTGTGCCCCAATCAGAAGTGTAGGTGTGATCTATCTTATCCAATCCAAGATTGATTCATGCACACCATGCAATTCTGATTGCATACAAGAAGCACTTGAGAGTGAATCCAAGAATAAGAGGAGAGTGTCTATGCAAGAGCCATTCATGAGACTACACGGTCTCTTGTTTTATATTATACTTTTACTTTTGAGTGTGTGTATGTAGGTATGAAAATAAGTTTAATGAAGGCCAAGCATAAGGCCTTAAATATTGTGAAGGATGGTCATAGTACATGACCCATTAAAAATGAAGAAGAAGATGAGGAAAGAGAACCAGTTCTATAAGTCAAGATGGTGAACACTGAAGAATCTCTGCTTGCTCAAAATGAAGTCGAAGAGGAATTTCATGATGCTTTGACAAGCATTACAACTAAAACAAAAGAAGAGGTAGACAATGAAGAAAAGATAGCAAACCAAGAAGACATGAAAGCAAAACATGAATGAAGAAATGACCTTGCGGCAATCATATGTGGAGGTAAATGAATGTTTGATCATTGATTATGATCATAAATATAAAGAAGAAGTTAACATGTAGACTGGATAAGTAAAGAGTAAAGTGTAGCCCTCAAAAAGATTACAAGGGCATGCTTATGTTTGGCCTAAGTGGATCAAGCAATTAGGTGGTGAGATGGAGAAGGTTAACTCAAGAACGAGGTCATGCAAGAAAAGCAAACAAATTAAAGATAAGAGCATACATGGAGGAAAATAATAAAGGGAAAATTGCATCATGATGACATGACAAGTTATCAAACCAAGAAACATGAAGAAGGTGAGATAAGAATCAAATTTCAATCCAAGCATGTACAAGGCATAAAATGGGTTGAGAAGAACAAGAAATGGGTATACAAAGATAGTCTATCAAGTACACTCAAGAAAGATTTGAGAAAGAAAAAATGATAAACTTAAGAATCAAATAGAAGACATGGTCGAGTCGAACAAAGCAAAAGAGTTGAAGATACAACTGTGTAGTTCCATGAGGAAACAAGGTGAAAGGTATGAAGATAACACAAGCATGTGGAAAGGTAAGCAAGTAGTGTATGATGAATATGATGAAGATTTATTTCAATCAATCAATGAAGTCATGGAGAAAGAATGCAAAACATGGCAAAGAATGTCAGTGAGTACTAGTGGGTAGCAAGCTAAGAGTTCCAAAGAAAATAGAGGTGAAGCATTGATGAAGCATGAAGATATAATTACTACACATATTAATATAGGATAAAATCTTCAAGAAAATGAAGAACAACATGGTCCAAAATTTGATGAAGATTGTGAAGAGGTGGATGATCTTATGTTTAAAGAGGAAATCGAGATGCTAGAGAAGATTTTTAGTCCATTGAAAGAGATACATATAAGTTAATATCAGAATGAGAAGCTCATGAGTGAGCTCAAATAAAATGAAAGTGAGATTAAGGAAGAGTTGGAGGAGCATTAAGCATATAAACACCATTTTGTGTTGTTGAAGTGAAATGTCCTAGTTAGGAGTCATAGTTAGTCTATTTTGGGGTGTATATGAGTGTTAAGGATCCTATAGGGTCCATTTGTGTCTTTATATGTCATTTTGAGTCATCAAGAGTGAATTTGGAGTGTATGGGATTTTTCCCTCCAAAAGTGTAAATTTGAAAATTCAAATATCAAGACTAAGTCTAGGAGGACCATAAGCAGGGTATGATGTGGTTAGGTGAGATACTGTTGGTTTAAGGGTCTAAGGAGTTATGTAAAGATTGGTTTGAAGACATTTAATGTTTAATTCATTAAGGTGATGAACATTAAGAGTCATGTTTAGTAATATAACTACCATTATTATGTCAGGTTGACCACTATGTAAGAGACTTGTTTTGTAACCACCTAAACCAATGTAGAATTTGTATGAGTAGGGTGTTTAAGGTAGTTATAGGATGAGAAGGATAATTTGAGAGAAAGAGGAGAGATATTTGAAAATGAAAGAGAGAAAAAAATATCAGAAGTTTTGTACACTCTCCAAGAATGATGACAAAGTCCAAGGACAAAATATGTAATGGTTGTTGGTTGTTGATAATAAAGAAAAGTGTTTTGTTTTATTTACACTCCTTGATATGCATATTAACTATCCTTGAGTGCATATTTCATTTTAAAATCCTTTGATTTACATATAGACCCCTATTTGTGTAATTGCAAGTTTGAATAATGGATAGTGGATTACAGTCATGAAAGAGGATGATATGAAGTAGTTGAATAAGGTTGATATAAAAAAGAAAAATGTATGATCATCTATAGGAATTATTAATAATTCTAAGTTCATGATTTATTTTACATATTCCAAGAGGAGAGAACCCAAATAAATACTCTTGAAGGTAGAAACCCTGTTGTATGCCTATGACAGACAAGAAGGAAGGTGAGTGATGTTTTCTTGAAATGTTTGTATCAAAAGATCATATTTTTACTTGTAAGGTTATGTAGGAAAGAGATGATAGATAGTTAATATGGTTTGAATACAATTTTAATGATACAGTTCAATGCACATTCTACCATAAAGAATGAACTATGTTACTCAGGCAAAAAAACCCTATTCTCACACAGTCAATATGTAATGACAAAATGTATATGTTTGAGAAAATGCATGGTTTTTGAGTTGATATAGATTTGAAGGTGAACTTGATAAATCTGAGTGTTTGGAGAAGATGACAATCCTTGAATTTTAATAGTCAAAACAAACCCTGAGAAATCTACATGTACTTTGTCTTGATATAAATAGTCATATTGAAAGGAAAGGTGAAGTCCTTTTGTTATCAAGAAATGAATATCATTGTCTATTGTAAGGTTATTTTAATCTACATAGGTGAGACAAAGGTGAGGAAGGTTTAAAAGGACCTTAAAAGAGTCTTCAAACTAATGTGTATTCAAATCATGTTGACAAAGTCCTCCATTAGAATGCAAAACTCTATATTTTGTGCATTACAAGTCATAACAAGGTTAAAAAAGGACCCTAAGTTGTTTAGATAGGTATATATCATTAATACAAACCTAGTACATGTATCAAGTTACTTTGAAATGCTTTAAAACTAACTTTATGGAATTTTGATCTCTCCCAGCTAGTACAGCGCTGTATTTTTACACTAGCTAGGGTTTCGAAATAAAAAACTTTATATCTTGAGTTCTAACCATTTAAAAATGACTAAAATTTGTAATCCTATGAATTTTTCCACAAATAAACTAATTTAGAAGGTTTTGGTCTGATACCATATGGTCCAGTATGGATTTGATGACTAGACAAGTGTAATGATGGCTAATAAGCCTAATTGGCATGTTGCTAATTAAGGAAAGGGTATCTACAGAGAGATCAAAACCTTGAAACTTAATGGGAGATTGTAATAAGATAGAGGGTATATAAATATGGCTTTAGATCTTAAATAATACTAGTATAATGTTCAAACAAAGAGGAATAGTGGGGAAAAAGGCTTCAAGGAGATGGACTCCCTAATGAGGTTAAGGTGTACAAGGGGAAGGTAGAGAATGGTTGAGAGATTAAAGGGACTGAGGCAAATGTGTTATAACCAAGATAAATAATCCATGATAATATATTGTCTTTGTGAAGCCTAAGACAAGATTTAATATGTTAAACTAAGAGAAGAGTGAACAAAGTAAGTGAAGATGAAACAATGAATGGAATGAGTGAGTGAATGAAAAATGAGTGGTTATACAAGGTATAATGACATCAATAAATGACTCCAAGGTATTTTATATATAGGGACATTGAAAGTAGGCTATTAAGCCTATTAAACAATAGAAAGACTAGATTAAATATTGAAATTAGTGAATCAATCTTAGCATCAATAAGTTGATCAAGTAAGTTTAGAGCCAGGAAATGATGATTATGAGGTTTTTCCCATGTATCTCTTCATCACATAACCTAGATGCAAACTCATAGTGTAAGATAAGGTTGTTAACCTATTATATATTATTTTAGCATATGACACACCTTGTGGAACCCATATAGCTTTTCTTCTTGAGATGTTCACATGTTAGAATTTTATAATAAATGACTAACCAAATAAAGACTTTAGATTTAGGTCAAGCTTTATAAGTCCATATTTTATCCTAATGGAAGTCTTCAGAGAGGAGTTCATGTTTTTTCAAACTGTTGATTATATCCCTCTTTAACCATGTAAAGACCTGTACCTTGGGGATTCCAATGTAGAGTATCATTAGCATGACTCCAAGGAATATAAAAACCTTGAAGTAGTCTATTGATTGGTTTGTGAGCTTCATTTTGGGTGCCATCCTAATTTGGATCAGTCCTCCAAATTCTGATAATATGACCATGAGTGGTGCTTTCAGTGTAGTAATATTTGACCTTATGATCCCAATGATTTTTACTATCTCTACTTATTATTCTAAAGTCTTCATTCCTTTGCAAGGGGTGTTCATAAATCCATGTGTCTTCCCATAATTCCATTATCGCTCGATCTTGAACTTTCCTATCCCTAAATTCTTTCATACTATGCCAAATTTTGTATCCTTGAGGCAAGTCTTTGGTAGTGAAAATTATTTCCAATGTTTCATTGTCAATTTATGTTTCTTTTAGCATTTTACTCCAATTTTTGGAAGTACTAATGCTAAATCTCCACACAAATTTAGAAATGAGAGATATATTAGACTTTTTGATATTTATTATGCTTGCTCCCCTAGGTGAAAAGGTTTACAGATGATATTCCCAACAAGGAGAGGGAATTTGAAAATTTATTTTGTGCCTTTCCAAAAGAAGACAGAGATTTTCCTGAATTTCCTTTATGATTCCTTTTGGAATCTATCATGAGAGATCCCAATATATTGGAGTATCTTGGAGGACAACTTTAATGAGAGTAAGGCTACCTATAGAGGAAAGAAGCTCACCTTTCCATCTATTGAGATTGTGGCAAATGTCCTTAATGACGGAATTCCACATTTTTTCCCTACAGCCTTTGAAAGGGGGAATATTGGATAAGATTCATCTAAGGTATATTTCTCCACACCCAAGATTCTCCAAAGAAGATATGGTGCCTTAAAACAATATTGAGGAAGATCACTTTTAATTTGCATCTATTGATGGATTGACCTGAATCTTGTTCATAACTAATAAGTGTATCCCTAACTTCTTGTGTTTCTTAAAAAGAGGGAGAGACAAATAACATACTATCATCTATGAATTGGTAATGGGTGTGGGCATGCCATTCAAGGTATATTAAATGCATTTTATATATGAATTATTCTTAAATTCTTTGATGTGTATACCAAGGGCCTCAGCCATAATGATAAAGAGATAAGGAGATAATAGGTCCCTTTGACACAATACTTTAGAAGGAGAGAAGAACTCTTCAAGATAGTCATTGATATGAACATATAATTTAGCAGTAGTATAACACATTTTAATCCATAAACTCCATTCACTCCTAGAGCCAACCTTTATATGATAACATCTATAAATGACTAATTAACTTTCTCGTAGGCCTTAGAGATATCAGTTTATAGATCATTCTTTTCATTTATGTGGTATTAAGAGAGTGTATACTTCATCAACGATGATGATACCATTAAAAATGTGGTTTCTTTTCATGAATCCTCCTTGCTCTTTTAAGATTAGCTAGGGGATAATGAGCTAAAGTCTATTTGTGATGACCTTGGAGATAATCTTATAAATTGAATTACAAAGGGAGATGGGTTAAAAGTACACCAAAGATTTAGTGTTTGATTTCTTAGGAATAAGGGCTATAAAAGTAGAATTTTATAGTTTTAAGCATGGCCTTAGAATTTTTGGATTCTTGGACTACCTCTCTAAGCTCTTGCCCAAGTAGTTCCCTAAAGTGTTGAAATAAGAGTGTTGGGAAGCCATGTGGTCCCACTGATCCATCCCCTACCATATTAATCAAGGCCTTTTGGACTCCTAAAGATGTGTTTGTCATAATATACTCGATATCTAATTTGGTAACTGAGGAATGATATTAAATAAAATTACTTGATCTTCCTTATTGTTGGTGTAATCCTGTGTGAGGATACCCTTCCAAAACTTGAACAAATCTTATATGAATTTTTGAGGATATTCTAAATTAATACCCTAAATAGCATCCATCTTATGAATATAATTATATCGCCTCCTAATTTTATAGGAGTGATGAAATATTTTAAAGTTTTTATATCCTTCTGTGATAATCAGATCCTTGATTTTTGTCACCAATAGATTTCATATTTCTAGTTAATGTCCTCAAGCTTGGTTATTATTTCCTCCTTTTCCTCAAGCATGTTAACATGACTAATGAATTCCATTCTCCAATATTGAATAATATTATTTTGGCCTTCATTTTTTCTTTCTAAAGGATGTTCTCAAAGGATTCCTTGCTCTAATTTTAAAGCAAAGCTTTGAGGTTTTTGAGTTTTTGTGAAAATTGAAATGTTATCTTAGTGTTATACTTATTATTGGGGGTAATATAGTGATTGATGACAAATTCATCTAAGTCCAAGTGTTTCATTCACATATTCTCAAATTTTAAGGGATATTTTTTGGGTTAGATATATTATGCTATCCATAAGGCAATATGCCAGTGATCTGAGCCAACTACATTTAAGACTTCTAAGGAGAAGAGATAATTACTTGCCATCTAGTTCTTGGAAGAAACAAATATATCTAGTATCTCTAGAATGATATCCTTACATTTTCTCTAGCTATTCCATGTAAACCAACCTTTAAAGGGTTTAATGTCCCATAAATTTGTTTCATTTTTTAAGTTACAGAATTCTGGATTTCCACTATTTTCCAATTTTTCTCCTTTATTTTCCATTGTAGATATATTTGCATTAAAGTATCCTCCAAAAACCTAGGTGGGCTTCAAATATAATCTAATTTTAAGGGTTATATGCCTCCATGCCTCCTTTTTTTCTTCTAGGTTTTAATAATTATATGCATTGATCAAATTAACGCTGAGAGGGGATTAAAGGCTTACCACTCTACAAGTAAGGCATTGATTGTTGACCTTTAAATTTTAAAAGTGAACTCTACGAGGATTCCATAGAAAATATAGTTCCTCTATTGTATCCTCTATTGTATCTAAATATTTGATACCAAACACTTCTCTTTTTAAGTTATTTGATTTAACAATTGTAGAAATTTTGGTGTATTATTCCTAATTTAGTTAAAGGGTCTGAGTAGTAAAATCAATAAATAAATATGTAATTATTAAGGTACTAAATTGTGAAATTTGATCATAATTTGAAATTTTCTAAAAATAATAAGGGGAAGAAAACAAGACTTAGTTGGAAATTGTTTGATCTAACTAAGACAAAAGTTGGAATTCACTATGCAAGACTGGGACACTATCATAAACTAAGATCTAAACTTCATTTTGTGATTGTACAGGAGTACTAGAACTAGATAGAAGTGGCACCAGTGCTATAGTCCACCTCTACCATTATTGTCCTGAGGATATGAGCTTTATGGGTTTTGTTCACCAAGTTTATGTGACCCTGTCTATGAAGTTTTGGTAGTTGGAAGTCTGTAGAGCTCCTTATAGAGCATATTATTTATTCAAACCCTATCTTCCATTGTGCTTTGACAAATTTTGAGCAAAAGGGGGGGTAGTATGTGTAAGACTCACTATACGTGGATCCACACCCCTTGTGTGGGCACGCTACCTACATACTAATACTCCGAAGAGGGATCAAGCCATATGTAGTTCTCTCACTTGATGTGCTTTGTGCAATTGTGTGTATGAAGATGTAGAATGATAAACTAGATGTGCTTGACGTGTCTAGGAACTAGTATAAGGATTTGAATAAGATTGTAAGTGTGTTGGCTAGCTGTATGCATAAAATAGAGAAGATTACTTGAATAGTCTTACTTGTATTCTTGCTTGCTTAGTGATAATTGCCAACCCTTTCCAAATGATCTTTGAATGGGATTTTATAGGGATATATTGGTCATGGGTTGAATGTGCTCACATTATGCCAACAAGGATAAGTATGGGGAACCAAAATAAATTAACCATTGGGGTCATAAATGGACTTGGACAATAGTGTTGAAAGTGGACAGGAGTGGCACTGACGTTATAGTCTTAGTGTGGTGCTATTATCTTGACTAGATAGGACCTAGGGGGATGGATCTATCATGGAAAGAGGGGTCTAGCTTAGCTAGGATCAAGTCTACAAGGCTACAAATGACTGGGAATCAGTGAAAAAATGTTTATGAGGGTCATGAGAGCAAGAAAGAGGAACTTAAGGGTTGGGTGTCATTAACCATGCTCAAGTAACCAATTTTTGCATTTTAATGATTGCATTTGCCCCCCATTTATTCTAGTGATGTAGCAAAGTGAAATACTAGGATAAAGGAAAAATAGAAAGCATACCTGAACTTACCTGCAAGGGTGAAGCTCATGAAGCTTTGTGATGCTAGGTGTGAATAGAGAGCGCATGTTTTGAATTATGAAATTGCAAAATAAAACAAAGAGTAGATTAGTTCTTACTAGATATTTTATATCTAAAATAAGAATGTATAAAGTTTGGTAAGAGAGAGATGAAGATAAAGGAATGAATACACCTCATCAGGTACATAAACCAATAAAAAACTTGTTGTGACATTGAGTGATGCTAAATAATGCTAGATGATGTTGTACCAAGAGCAATATCATGAACAGAGTTGAGTGCTCAATTCCTAGGAAGTGACTCAAGAATGCAAAGGTTGGCCCTTTGGCTCCATCATCACCCACTAAGTGAATCTAGGTGATCATGCATGTGTTAATTGATGTCTAGACTATGTGTCTAATCCCATTTAATATGTGGCTTAAGAATATAAAGGCTAGATAGACTTTTGGCTCCATCATTACCCTATGAAGTGAAGCTATGAACTGATATCGATATGAAATGTGTGTTGTATGAGATGGCTCTTGAAGCCCATGAATGTACTATGATATGATAATGTTAGCATGGATAGCCGAATGTATGCTAGAAACTAGGTCACTCTTGGCCACTCTAAAAGATGGAGATTATGCTTGTATGAAAGCCACTCCAGAACTAGTGCACTAAGCTTGTATGAAAACCACTCGGGAACTCAAGAATGTGGAAGCTAGGATTGTATGAAATCCATTCCAAAATGATGCCAACCATATGTAGATGGAATAAGGCACATAACTACTAAGAATGCCTAGGTAATATTGAACTTGAAAATAAAAAAAATAAATGTGTCATGTACATTACCCCCAATCACTAATGTTTGAAGCATGGATTCTAATCTAGAAGTCATATCAACTACCATGTTTAAAACTAGAAGTGAGAGCCATCATGTTGTGCATGATGCCCCCCATATCTAGATACTTGGAGTAAAAGTGTACTAAAAACTATTGATTTTGAACTATTCTTGTTGTGCAAAACTATAGTTGAACCTGCTTTTCTACCTACTTCTGGAAAGTCTAGTTTCGTTGTTGTTTGGATAGGAGTGTTGAAAGTGGACACTAGTGACACTAGCATTATAGTCTAGGTTTGGCATTGTTGTCCTGGGCCAAATCTGGTGATTGTTCTAATATTCTCATTTTTTATGTTGTTTGTTCTAACTATTTTGATGTCTGGTTGTTATTCTGGGTGTACTGAATGTTGGATTTTGGATTGTTAGGAGCTTTGATCTTTGTGACAAAACCCTTGTTTATTGCCCCCTTTTTTGAGGGTAGGAATGATGACCCTATAATGTTTGCCCTTAGAAGAAAGAGCCTTGCAAGTGTGATATGTTGTAAAGATACATGATATAGCAATAATAATTGATAATATATCTCAAGATATAACATGATTTGTATTAAAAGATTGTTAGATCAATAGGGGTATGCCTAGATGGATATAACAATGTAATAACATGTAAAATGTATTGAACTATAAATGAAAGTTTGGTTAGTTGTCAGTTTTTAGTTGGAGAGATGGAGCATGATGTCCATCATGGCATCCAAGAAAGCAAGATAAATGTAATTTTTGGATCATGGCATTGAAAATAATGAGAAGCAAACAAGAAAAAAGCACACAAGGCAAGAAGTAAGAAGCATACAAGGGCAGACAATGGGCCACACAAATAAGGGACATGGGCACATATCACTCAAACTAGAAAGAAATCATACAAGGCATGTTCAAATGTCGCATATACCTGAGGAGGCTCAACTAAAGTACCAAGATCAATATGATTTCCATCTATCGAATCTTGTATCTTGTGTCTCAAATTGATGCATCAGTTTCTTGTATGGCTTGGTGCCTTATGAAACTCATAAAATGCATGCTAATCATATCCCCATGGAAGAGGCCTTGTTGGGTCAAATTTATGAATAGGAGGGAGAGATATGATTTTACATTCTAATAGATGCTATAAAACATTGGTTGGAGAAATTGGTAGATTGGTGAAGGTTCACTTAGGACGTGTTGATAAAACCACTCGCTAAGGGGGCTTAAAAGTTGCATTAACCATCTATGGATTCTGAATCTTGTTATCATTGACCTTGACTCTGTATGGGAATTTGTTGTTACTCTTGTTTGTTGTGTCTGAGATACTTGTGTACTTAAGTTTTCCCATTGAAATTAGTTTGACTTCTCATTCCTTTAGTGTGTGACATAATTTAGTGAAGGAAGAGAATCTTTTGAACATAATGGATTCATGTAAAGCTGGTAGAAGACTCAATTTGATGATATCTTGTAACTCTTGATCGGCCATGGGGCTATTCATCTTAGCCAAAATAGTCTTATATCAGAGAACATGATCTATGAGATGCTCGTTTGACCTTTATTTCTATGGTGCAACTTGAGCATATGAAACCTTATCACCAATGTTAATGCTAAAATGAGCTAGGAACATTTTGGCTAAAGAATTGAATGCATTAACTAATTAATTTGGTAGACTATAAAATCATTGTAAAACATAATCATTTAAGCTTTATGGAAATAGCTTGGTAAGTAGCCAGTTATTTGGTACATAGTCCAAGCATATTGCATGAAAATCTCTCAAATGTGTCTCTAGATCACCCTTACCAAAATATAGAGTAAGCTTTGATTGAACAAAACCTTGTGGCAAGGGTGTAGAAGCAATGTGATGTGCCAATGGTGTATGCAGTAGAGCAAAATAATCCAAAGCTTGTGTAGGCCTAGAGGCACCTTGCTAAAGATGTAGCACCTTGGATTGAAGAGATATTATCTCTTGCACAAAGGATGCCACATCATGAGACATAGATATACTTATTGTAGTTAGTGGCATAGAGGCAGGTTGGGCTGTTATAGGGGGTTGTTGAGACATAGTTTCCCCCATAGTGTCATGTGCAACTAGTTGCTCTAAAGGAATGGAAGACTCAACTTGCTTAGTATTTTTAATTTCCATCATATATTTCATGATAAGAGTATGATCTTAGGGCTAGTCCCAGAGTCTTTCTTGAAAACTTTGTAGGATCAAATCTTTATTGAGGATAACTTTGATTATCAATAATTTGTGGAAGTGGATTAGTAGTCCAATGTGGAGTATGAGCATCAGTGTGTACATCATCATTGTTATTTTCATACTACTCATTATCAAAGCTATCTTTATTGAAAGTAGTGTAATTTGGATGTGTAGAATCTATAACAAGAACTTGAGTTGGTTGTTTATCCATGGTACATGGTCAAGTTGTAGGAATATGGGTGAATTCAGGAGGATTGCCACTAAGTCTTGCACTTCATCTTGAAGGAAGAGATGCAAGGAACTTCAATGGAACAAGGAAAACAATTTAGATGATAGTAGAAAAGATTAAATAGATTTAATTTAAACAAGGAACTGGAATATGCATAAAAAAGATACAAAGTTTGCATACATGTAAGGTGATACCTAAAGAAGCAAATAGGAACTAGTAAATGCAACTAGGGTTTGAAAGATAATTATTTGAGCAATTTACTATGAAATTTTGAAATTGAAAGTGAATTTATAAGTTATATATGCAAGTAAAAAATCAAAATTTTAATGGAAAAATAATGATTTAAAGAGACCTAGTAAATGCCACTAGGGTTTTGAAAAATAAATGTTTTTGAAAATTACTATTGAATTTTGAAATTTAAATGGATTTTTTAATTTAAATATACAAGTAAAAATTTATAAAATAATGGGAAAATTACTAGAAAAATATTGGGGCCTAGTATGGGCAACTAGGGTTTGAAAAAAAATTAAAATTATAACAAAATTTTAAAATTTAATGCTAATTTTTTATTTTATTATGAAGTTAAAAAATTAAAAAAAATATATAAGAAAATCAGTAAGAGATTTACCGTAGGGTTTATAGGGTTTTTATACACAAACAAAGTAAGTCGGGTTCACCAAATGATTTAACAATTTTGGGAATATTGGTGTATTATTCCTAATTTAGTTAAAGGGTATGAGTAGTAAAATCAATAAATAAATATGTAATTATTAAGCTACTGATTTGTGAAATTTGATTTTAATTCAAACTTTTCTAAATATAGTAATAAAGGGAAGAAAACAAGACTTAGCTAGAAACTAATTGATCCGACTGAGACATAGGTTAGAATTCACTATGCAAGATTGTGACACTATCACAAACTAAGATCTAAACTTCATTTTGTGATTAGATAGGAGAACCAAAACTAGATAGGAGTGGCACCAATGCTATAGTCCACCTCTATCGTTGTTGTCCTGAGGATATGATCTTTTTGAGTTTTGTTTGTCAGGTTTGTGTAACCCTGTCTATGAAGTTTTGACAGTTGAAAGTTTGTAGAGCTCCTTATAGAGCAAATTCTTTCTTCAAACCCTATCTTCCATTATGCTTTGACCAATTTTGAGTAAGAGGGGGGGTTAGTGTGTGTAAGATTCATTAGACATGAATCCACACCCTTTATGTGGGCACACTTCCCACATACCAATACTCTAAAGAGGGATCAAGCCTTATTTAGTTCTCCCACTTGATGTGCTTTGATAAATTGTGTGTATGAAGATGCATAATGCTAAACTAGATGTGTTTAAGGTGGCTAGGGACTGGTGTAAGGATTTGAATAAGCTTGTAAGTGTGTTGGTTGGCTATATGCAGAGAATAAGGAAGATTGCTTGAGTAGTCTTGCTTATATTCTTGCTTCCTTAGTGATAATTGACAACCCTTTCCAAATGATCTTTGAATGGGATTTTATAGTGATCTATTAATCATTAGTTGAATGTGTTCACATTCAGCTGACAAGGATAAGGATGGAGAATTGAAATAAATTGATCATTGGGGCTATAAATGGACTTGGACAACATCATCAAAAGTAGATAGGAGTGGCACTAGCACTATAGTCCTAGTGTGGTGCTATTTTTTTGAGCATATAAGACCTAGGGGATGGATCTATCATGGAAAGAGGGGTTTAGCTCAGTTGGGATCAAGTCTAGAAGGCTACAGATGACTAAGAATTAGTTAAAAGATGTCTATGAGGGTCATGAAAGCAAGCAAGAGGAACCTAAAGGTTAGGTGTCATTAGCCATGCTCAAGTTACCAATTTTCACATTTTATATGATTACATTATTAAACAAACCCTGACTATGAGATAAGAAACTCTCAAGTTTGATTTCTTAAATTATGAGAACATCTAGATTGATAAACCTTACAAAGTGCTTTAGTAATCTTCTTTTTATGGAGCATTAAGAAACCATATGTTCCAAGAGATAATATTCATTAAGCATATTTGATTCACTTAGTGCTCACCAAGAAGGTGTCTACTTATTTCTTATTTCTTGCAATGATGTCTTCCATTATTATTTCATGCCTTTTTTATTTCCTCCAGGTCTTCTTATAGGTTTGAAACAAAAAAATTCTTTAGTATTTTGATTACAAGTTTGTGAGATTCCCAATCTAGCCTCTTCTATATTTACATCTAAATATTTATCCTCATATTGGCTGGCCCAATGTTCACCTTACATGTTATTTTTCTTTTTGATCTAATGATCAATAACATGGGCTCAACCCTATTGATCTTGGATTTATAATGGAGCATCCAAGTTAAGGAAGTAACCTTTCATTCCCCCAAAAATATTGTAAATTTTGTATATTTATTAGTAAGTCACAATGTTCATAGAGATCAATTTTTTCCTTTGGTCTCTTTGTTGGGTCACTTTAACATTCACAACATTATGTTGCAATGTCACTATGATCATATTTCATTATACCTTTGTTTAAAGTTTGTTGTGTGAAGATCACCAAGGAACTCTTGTGTTTAATGGAGGATTCAATTACAAATATTTATATACACTTGCAGTGGCCATAATTTCGCTAAGTGTTTTATAACATTAATGGGGCTTGAATAGGACTTGTGCATGGGATCACGGGTGATATTATGAAAGACGTAAAATTTAACTTTGAGTTCATAATATCCTTGGTATTTACACATGATAAGATGGTTTGATAGGCATAGATGACTTTAAAATTTAAAGTTAACATTCATGGAGTCCATGGCCTTTGAATTTTCCCAAGGAGTAGTCAAGCAGTCGTGTAAGCTTGAGATCCTGGGATTGTGATAAGTGTCATAATATCAACCTATATAGGTCTCAAATCAATGGTGGGACCACTTTGGAAAATGTTTTAAAAACTATAAATTAAAGTTAAATATTCCCATGGGTCTATTAGTGTAGGTTTTTTCCCACTTTTGGTTTTACCTAAACAGTTGTTAGTCAGCTTGTTTAGGGTTGTTAAGGTCATTAGGGGAGATACACTTAAATGTGTTTTCTAATTGTGAGTTGCATTTTTACCTTTATGATGACCTAATATCTCACTATATAATGTACCTACTTTGTATTTTTTGACTAATGAATCAGCTAATGACATTTATGAAGCCTGCTCTTGTTTCACATCTTGTTCTCACCTAATCTTAAGATTTTGTGCAATATGTAATGTTTATAGACCTTGGAGTACTTTGACATGGCATCATATCTCTAATCTAATAGCCATTTTACAATTTTTGAAATCCTCAGTGAGATATTTATTACATGCATTCTATTGGCTTTCTTATTTTTCATTTTTTCATAGATTTGGTGGGATTTCATAAAAATCCATGCAAACTATACCATTGAAGTCTCTTATTAAAAAATAAATAGTGTGATTAGATCTAGAAGCTACCAAAACCTTAGAATCAGTTGTAAACATGACTTAGATTTGTGACAAAAAATTTCATTCATTTTTAGAGGGTTCAAGGCTTTTTTTATGGTTTCACATATTTCCATACAACAAGATTCTCAAATCAGGAAACAATTTTTAAGTTTTCTAGGTTTCTTGACTTCTCAAATGGGTCTTTGCTAGTTTTTGGAGGATCTATACCAAATATACATATTTTCAAGTTTTTTAGTTATGATAAAGTTTTCAACCATTACAAGAAACTTTGAAAGTTTGTCAAACTTTTGGAATTCAAAAAAAGGCTTAGACAAACATCTACTAGGTATTGGACATTTTGTGGTGGGTTTACAAGCTCCATAGACTTTTCAGCACCTTCCAGCACTTTGTTAGGTTTCATCTTGCTTTAAACACTATCAGGTTTTAGCCTTACTTTAAACACCATTGGGTTCAGAGCCTTGCTTAGATAGGTCATGAATTTTGAGTCAAGCTTGGATACCCATTAGGTTCTAGCCCATGTTTAGACTCCCATAGGTTCCAACATGTGCTCAAGCAACCTGTAAACTCTAAGCAATGTGCCAACAAACCTTGCAGACTCTAATCAACATGCAAACGTTCTCAGTGGGTTCTAACCCTTGTATGAGCACACTCTTGTTTCCACCACCCCTTTTGTAACCTGTGATGGCCATGAAGATGTCAAATTTAAGCCCATATTATTTGATGTGTGAGACATCAAATTTAAGATAGTGAAAAGTGACACTATTGATATTTTTTGGATGATGTCATTCCCCCATCAATCACATCGATCAAAGTGAGAGGGAGAGCACCCAAAATATGTCTTAGCCTTTGGTCACATAATAAATAAGCTCTTGATTATTTTCAACCCAAAAGTGCTTAAATTTTACTCAAAGTAGGCTTGAGTTTTCTATAGAAATTTGATGCATAAAATTTTATTTTGGGGAAGTTGATTCAAAATTTTCCACTACTATTTCCTCCTAAATTTTTCATGTGAGCTTAGATTTTCAAATGACTATAACTTTTGATCGGTATCTCAAATTTAAGTGTTATATTTTTCAAAAGTGTGTTGTGTTATAGGCATTAGTTACCTATTTGGGCCTTCTATGGATACATTTTTTATATATTATACCTCTTGGATGCATTATCGATAGAGCCCAATGTCTTACTAGTTCTTTGTATTTATGCATTGATTTTTCAAGATGTGTTCTCAGTTGTGTCTGATGTCTATACAAGCATGCTTGTATTTATAACTTTAAGTGGGGGTCACTATTGAAAGTTCTGAGGGAGCATTGTGAGGTGTTGTGTATTTTTCCATGTCTTTTTTAAACATTCTCAATTTTTGCATTATATTGATCCCTGTACTTACTACTCATTTGGATGCATTCTCGACTATGCCTAATGTCCTCTTCATGATCATGCATTTTTATTATAATTAGGGGTCATTGTATCTATTTTGTGTGGTTTTTCACTTCTTTGATCTCTTCTCTCAATCATGTCGACTTCACTTGAGAGACAATTGCAGAGGAAAGTTGATTTTACACTAATGGTTCTTCTTAGAAAGAGAAATTATGCTTCTTGGCATGCTTATATGGAACAATTATTCATGAAAAGGGAAATAATGATATTCCATTCTTATATGGATAGATTCATGCTCCCACGAATTTTTACAAGTACATTAAGTGGGCTAACACTTGTGACAAGGTTCGTGGTACCTTGCTACTTCACATTTCATGGGATCTACATCACCATGTGCAGCTTATCATGTGCCACAACACTATTTGGAGCATCTTTTAATCTCTTTTTAGAGATCTTACTAAGATTTATATCACTCTTACTCCTATTTTTATCATCTCTTTGGAAACTATTATACTATTTCCTCTTAGTTCTATTTCCTGTGATGATACATCTATGGTGGATAATGCTCTTTTTTTTGTCAAATCACTACTATAGGATGAGATTCAACCAGACCTTAATTGTCACATTATAGATTTTACTTTTATTCATGTGCATGATGTTGTTCTTTCAAATCCATCACTATTTTTTTATTTCATAGGACTCTATTATTTCCAGTGAGAGTACACCTTATGAAATCATCAATGATTTTTTTTCTTCCTATGAATATTTAGTAAGTGGATCTGTGTGCTTCATTTGTAGTCTCTTCTTCATCTTCAAGAGTTGTTGAGTCATGTTATCCACTTCACATGGACATTATTTTAGTGAATAATCCATGCCATTCTTCTTCACATAATTCACCTGTAATTGATAACACTTCTGAGCTTGAGTACATCTCTATGATTGATGACTCTTCTTCTAGCATAGATGACTATATTAGTGATGGGGACACACCTCCACCATCTCCTTGTCACATTACAAATATTTAAGGGTTAATTATTGATCCACATACCTCGGGTCTACTTATGACATTATAGGTGTAGATATATTAATCCAAGACTCATCAAACATTGATCAATTTATTCCATAGGTACATAACATTTTGTAGTCTTCTTTCAACCTTTGCTTTTATTGCACCATAATTGCATAGAGTAGTTGGCCCTCTTAATATTCATGAGGAGTGAAATTCCTTGGTTAGAGTTCCATGTGGGACTTAGTGGACACATCCACTATTCTAGGGTGATCCACTCTTCATGGCACCCATTTATGGCAGGTTCACTTCGATGGCATTACATTCAAGTTCTTGTCCATGATTTTTCTAGACCTATGCCACACTTTCGTTTTGGGCCCTACTCAAATTTATTCATACTACTACATTCATCATCCATTGTGAATTGGTTATAATTCCAATGCACTATTTGTGTTCTTCCTTTGGAAAAGGGAAGAAACATTTTTTGATGTGGATGGAGCTTCTTGACACTTCAACCAAAGGATCTCGTTAGCAATAATCATCATTCTATGAGCTCTATTGTAGACAACTTCAACATAATCTATGGGAACTTCTTAGTTATCCTCTCTATGTGCACTATTATTCTCATTTGTGGACTCATTCTCAACTATACTTAACATCCTTAGAACATGCACAATTTCTCACTTTGATCTCTTCTGGAGAGGAGTTTTGTCCTATGGGTTTTCTCCCTTTCTCCAATTTATGAGAGTTGCATCGTGCTTGGGTACCTCATCAGGCCTCATTTTTGAGATCCAAGTCTTCTACCCACTTAAGTTATACTTCAAGGAGGTTTTCATGTAGGATTTTTCCCACTTTTGGTTCTACCTACATGGTTATTAGTCAATTTTCTTAGGATTGTTATGATTATTAGGAAAAATACACTTAATGTGTTTTCTAATTATGAGTTGAATTGTTACCTTAATAGTGACCTAATATCTCCCTATATAATGTACCTCCTTTGTACCTTTTGACTAATGAATCATCAAATAGACATTTATGAATCCCACTCTTACTTTGTATCTTATTCTCACCTAATCCTAAGGTTTCGTGCAATATGTGATGTTTATAGATTTTGGAGTAATCCAACAGGGTCTATGCAGACACATTACTATTATAAGTTTTAACGAATGTTTGTGCATGTCCACATAGAATATTAAGGTTGAGAAACTATTTGGATCCCATTATATGGATGCCCTAATACCATTCCACATGACACGATCATGACTACAATCATAGTTATTAAATATAGAGCCATAGTGAGATTGACCCAATAAATTTAAGTGACCATAACTCACATGTAACCATGATTTTAAGTGTTCTTAGACTCGATGGAAAGTTAGGAAGAATCATTTTTACATGTAATGGACACAAATCATGAAATTTTTTGAGGAGGTAATTGTTCACATGAAAAATTCAATATAATATTTTATGGAGAGTTTAACTACATGTGGATTAGGAAAAAAATTAAGAGAAAGTTTTAACATCAGAGAGCCAGAGAATAAAAAAATATCATAGCCACAGGAAAAGGATTTGAAAGCATTCCCAAGAGAAGGAAGAATAGAGAAAACAAAAATGAGAAGACTAGAGAAAGAGAGTAGAGTTCAAGGCCTACTATGAACTTGGTGTCACTATATTTTTTGAATGTAATTGTCTCTCTTAACGAATAAAGTGATTTTTGTGTTGGCCTCATGTCTCAATGGTTTTTTTGAATTAGTTCACTCCTAGGGAGTAAGGCAGCCCTTAAGTTGGTCCCTTAATTCATGTCTACAATAATTGGTATCAAAGAAAGGTTTTGCACTTGTTGGGGTGTGTATGTGAATAATACATTTGAGTTATTAAAAATTAGTGAAAGAGAATCTTGAAATGTATGGAAAAAATTGAACATAAAGGTAATATGGTTGTGAGAGACTATGAAAGAGAAATAACACCTAGAATTGCATATTTAGTAAAGATGATGACATGAATCCAAGTAATTTTAATGCCATGGAGACATCACAAAGAAGGTAAATTCTTATTGAATATGTGAGTGATGTTGAATCAAAATGGAATCAAGAATAACAAGAGGAAGATATGGAGAATGAGGCCAAGAATATATTTCTCAGAGCTATGGAAAATATTGGCAACATGCCAAAACTAGACATCCCCTATTATAATGGAAGTATGAATTATGAAGAATTCATAGATTGGATTAGAGAAATGGATAAATACTTTGATTGTGATTCAATATAAGATCCCAATAAAATGATTTTTTTATACACAAAACTAAATGGATACACATATTTATGGTGGGACCATGTACAAGCTGAAAGGCAAAAGAAAGGTAAGGAGAAATTAAAATTTATGTAAATAATGGTAAAAAAATTAAAGGTCAAATTTGTGCCTTTTGACTATCACATGAGTTTATTCTGGTAGTTGTAGAATTTGAGACAAAAGGAGACAAGTATTAAGGAATACAAAAAGGAATTTTATAAGCTCACCATAAGATCTAGATATGTAGATGATTATGTGGAAAAGGCACCCAAATATGTAAATGGGTTGTGCATGGATATCCAAAAATGAAATTAGTTTTTTGAACCTTAAAAATATTAAATAAACCTATCGATGTGCATTAAAGGCAAAATAAAATTTTACAAGGAGACAACAAATGACCTCCATATGTGGAGGAAGGTCCTCAAAATGAAGAGGACAAAGTGGTAGTCAAAGAGTACATCAAACCTATTATGGATAAGCAAGAAATTTTTAAACTCATAACTAAAATATGAGGAGAAGAGGATATTATTTCAGAGGGAAAAGATATTTTGGATGAAGAAGATGTCAAGGATTCATAATTAAATGTTTTGAATGCAATAAGTATGCTAGACAGTAAGCTTTTGAGTGTCTAGAAGCACCTCAAAACAATGATAAGAAAGCTAAAAGAACAAATCATATTTATCAAGGAGATGAGGAAAGATTTGGGCCCTTAATATACATGGAAAACCCAAAATAAGGAGAGGCTCTTATGATGTAAAGAGTGTTACTGAAACCAACCAAGGAGTTGAATGAGCTTGTGTGGAGAAAGGGTCTATTTTGGACTATTTTTAGATTAGGAGGTAAGTATTATGAAGTTGTCATTAATAGTGGAAACACATAAAATTTAGTATATAATGATATGGTGGAAAAACTTCAGCTGAAAATGTTTGTACATCTAACTCCATACAAGGTTTCATGGCTTGCTTAAAAGCCACTAATGGTTGGTGAATGAGCAATATATGGTAAAGTTTCAATTTGACTCATATAAAGATGAATTCTTTTGTAACACTCTTGATCTAGGAGGATATACACTAGTGACTAGATTATATGGTCTCAAATCTTCCCAAAACTATTTGTTCAATGAAGAGCTCATTGAGAGCTTTTCGACATAATTTGAATGGTGTCAAATGAACACTGTATGCAAAAGTTATGGTTCATTGAAGTTTGTGAAAAACATGAGAAAAATGCATATGGTACATTGCTAAGTCAACAATTATTGGACTTATACAACCTACCAAGTGGCCTAACTATGGCTTGACACATGGTATAGAATAGACCAATTAAAGCCTAACACATGGACCAATCATGTGATGAAATGTGGTAGAGAGATAAACAAAGGGGTTTATTTGGTTTATGCATCCAATATTTGACAAGTGTGTACCTATTTGTGGGGCCCATGTTATTTTTTGACTAAGGGCCCTTCAGCCAATAGGGTCCTCTTTTTATAAAGAGAGGGACCTTACCACATGTATTCTCTATACTATGGAAGTGAAATTCCATATAAACACTTTAGAATGCTTTCCCATGGTTAATGTGGGTTTAAATCTTCATGTTTTTTAAAATATTGGTGAGTAAGATGTGGAGCATCAAAAAACATCGCCAAGACTATCAACCAAGTTCCATTGTGGCATGTCAGTATCCACACAACTTAGACCAAGTTCCAATGTAGCATGTCAACATCTACACAACTTAGACTAAGTTCCAAATCAATCTTGTAGCATGGGATGGCCCTCAAGACCTATTCACAAGGCATGGATAATATCATTTAAACCTATATAATTTTCCATTCCCCATTAATGTAGAATAATTTATTATCAAAAATGTGTTTAGCCTATTCAAAATATCATCTTCCATTCCCCATGAATGTAGGGTAATTTATTATCAAAAATGTGTTTAGTCTATTCAAAGGCCAAAAATGTTGGAAGTGATTCGACCTCTTAACCTTCTTCAAGTAAATTTGAGGTCATAACCACATGGTCTACACCTGATTTTATTTCAAATGAAATATATGGTATCTGATCTCAATTTTTGGGGTAAAGTCTATCCAAAAGGCTATGTGAGAGTTGAACCCATGACCCATCCTCTCTATTTTAAAGCCTTGGTCGTTAGGCCAAGATTATGTTAAATAAATGAGTTGGAAGATATTGTCTTTATCATTTATTTTTAGGACATGCAAGGGGAAAAAACAAAAATAAACAAGGTGTTAGGAGTGGGTATATAATGCCCCCACCTCATGGACCTATTTTTGAGATCTAGCCATTACACTATGGCTTATTTTAGTGAATGAATTACATGATTCACTATTTATTGTTTGTAATTTTGGTCTACAAACCATAAAAACGGTGATTTCCAAGGGATTTCAACCCCAAGATCTTGGGTAAATGGCTAAGGCCCTAACCAACAAACTAAGCAAGCCTAAAACTCTATAAAAAAGAAAGGTAATTTTAAGTTTGAAATGGCAATTTTGCCTCTGTAAAGGTTTTTTTAAAGCCCTATTAAGGAGAAGACCTTTGTAAAGGAGATAATCCTTTGTAGGGAGATTATGTAAACCCATTTTATAAGATTATCCTCGATTAGGAGAATATTTACATCCCCTTATTGGGAGAGAACAAATTTTAATCCCCTTAATAGGAGAAATAGTCCTTTGTAAAGGATAAATAATGGAATGATTCATCAATTAAATGAACCCGAAGACATAGTCCATCAGGGAAAAACTCTATTATTAATCCAGTTTGCATTTGTCTCATTTTTATCACTTTATTATTTTATTATCAAATTTAATGTTAATTTTAATTATTATACCAATTTGCAAGTTAAAATGATGGGGAATTGAGAAATTTATAAAGTATTCGATTTTTGGAGAAAACTGAGTTAGTTTTATTATGCCCATTTTTAGATAAGGTTTGGTATTAGAGCAAATGATCAGAGACATTTTAATGTGGTTTTTGAATTTTTAAGTTTCCATTTTACATGTTAATTAGGTTTAAAAATAAGCGTGGTAAAGGATCGTTTGAAGAGTATAACCCAAAAATTGGTGTAAAGCATGCAAGTCAAGACATGGGATCTCTTTGGAAAGAAGTTGACTTAGATATGGTCTTTCGTCAATCCTTTCTTGAGATGAAGAGAACGGTGGAAGAGTTTTATCGTGAAAGGAATATGAGGCTAATTAGATCGTTAGATTTCTAATAAGATTCTTGTTAGGCATGAAAGTGTTTTAAAGGTTTGTAAAAATTAAATACATTTTGTTAGTAGTGTTATTTTTCATGTATCGGTGACTTCATTTAGGCACTCATTCATGTGTTGTATTTAACTTATAGGTAATTTGAGGCCTTATAGATGAACAAAAATATAAAAAACTAGTGTGAATGTGGCAATGTTACAAATATTTCCACATGTTGCAGTTGCAATTATCTAAAGGAGATGATACAATTGAATATGAGGAAACATATGTAAATAAATTCAAATTTACCGGCATGAGTGACTCGTTGTTGTTTTTTGTTGACTTATATTTTGTATATCACATATGATTAAATTGAGTATTCACCTGCATGATTAAAACCCTTGACAATGAATGGATTTGGTTATGGTTTTCTTATTTGAGAGAGGAGATGGTCCCTTATATGCATCTTCAAGGAGCCCATACCTTATAGATGACTAGGTCAGTTTAACATTTTACATTAGGTCAGTTAAGGAATAAGGAAATGGAGTGTAAACACATGGATATGAAAATATATAATACCAAATTTGGTGGAGGAAAAGATACTCCTCTAGAGTATAGAAACACATATAAGCATGGCAAAAGGTGTCGAGTTAATGAGATGATAGCACATTTTTCTTATTCATTAGATCAGAAGGTATGTTTCAAATGATATTGCAACAATTTTTTTGCCTTCAAACATTAAAACCTAACATAGGTTTGAATATGAGAAGACCCTATGAAAAATTAATATCAATAGGGCAATGGAATTGGCCTCCCATTTCCCTAGTGTCATAGTTGAAGTAGTGAAACAAGTCTTTAACTCATGGGAAAAACATGCTAAGAAAGTATTGAGCGCTCTAATAAAATTAGCTATCTTCCAAGAATAAGACCCCAATTCTTTAAGCAACACATTTTGGAAAGAAGTATAAAATAAAAGAGGATAAGGAACATCAAAATGCACTATTTGGCAAAAAAAAATTGATCAATAGGTAAGTTATGTGTATTTTTTATTTTTTGGTTGAAGGTAACTAGGGACACCACCAACACCCAAGCCAACTATGACACCATACTAAGGATGGGAATTTAATCATATTTTTATTTTTGCTTTTTTTACCACTTCATCATGACCCCCCATTAATTAGGTGTCTATTGGGAGTGGGCCATAATATCATGGAGTGAGATTTGAACATAGGTTTCTCATTATTGAAAACACTCATTTACTATTACACCAACACCTCATGCACATAAATTATGTTTATTATTTAAAATGAATTTTTTTAATGTTATACTAATGTTTTTATAATTTTCCATTTTATTAATGACAATATTATCATATTCAAAAAATTACACAATGGAGATCAGTCAAACACAAGAAAATAAGAGAGTTAAAGTTGTTATCAATACCACAATTATAGAAACATGAAACATGACATAAGAAAATAGCAGCCCAAAAAAAGGATTGTAATTGAACAATCACATGTTTTAAAGAGTGGGGCAAGCAAGTTAGATCAGAGAAAGACTGTGCTTACTGATAGAAGAAAAACAAGAAAGACAAAAGATGCATCCAATGAAAATTAAGGATGAATCATTATATGTTGAATGGTGACATATAATTTATCAATTTTTTCCTGACATTGAAGATTAAATTTCATGTCAATGAAACATCATTCTTTGAACTTTATTACTTTCAATGATTTGCAAAATAAATATTTAAATAAAGTTAATGTATTACTTTAATGGTGTCTATCAAAATCTTATTGATCCAAATGATAATTATAAAAAAAAATATAGATTATAATGAAATGGATATATATTTATCAATGTGTGTGTGTGTGTGTAGCATCAAAAGTAAGTTAGGCATGACTTAAAATATAAACATAAAAAAAAATACCTATTTTGATCAATATCAAACACCATCACCAATAAATGGCACAACACACAATATAAGCATAAGATATAGTTGGTGGAACGCACAATATAGACACCTAAAAGTTATAGAGGGAATATGTTTGCAATAAATAAATTTAATGTACTACTATAAATTATTTGACAATTGTAATACACTTAATGTAGCACTATAATTTCATCAAAAACCATTACAACATCACAAGTAAATAGAAACACATAAAACACCATCACCTCCAAACACCATAAGAACAAATGTCATCACCACATCAAACTCCATTACAATCAATCACCAAAACATCACCATCACCATCCATTATGACAACATCACTATCAAATACCTTCACCATCAAAAACCATTGCAAAAACATGAGTATATGGCAACAATATAAACACATATTTTTTTAGAATTTAAAAGTTTTCAATAAATCAAATTGTTTGAAATATGAAATGAAATAGTGTGACACTCATATAGTTTATCTATGGTTGGTAGATTAAATCACCATGTCCATTTCTTTTGTCACTCTCAACTTATCTTCAACATGATTTCTCTCTTTGTTTTGCTTTAGATATTACTTCACAATGTTTATTTGTTTTGTGATCAAGTGTATCACACACCAAGTGTTGAATAAGTTGGGATTCAATCGTCACATTTCCCCCCATATGAAAGATAGATGTATCACAGTGGTTAGACCTTGATCCGAGTGAAAAATGTGAATGTGTTGGATTCAGTGTTGATTCAATTCCCTTTTCCAAAATGTCCAAATGCAACATGTGAATTAAATCAATTCTCAAGTTTTATGCCACATCAAAAGTAGAGACATCAGTACTTTTCCTATCCTTCAAATGTGACCCGTTTCCCTCCTTCAAAATGTTTGTAATTTCTTCTTGAAATCCCATGCTCTTTCTCAACTTAATAATTGAAGCACCAACTTACTTTCAACTCCTTATAAGATTGAAGACTAGCAACAAATTTTTGTAATGCATTATTCTGTTCTTTATTCTTATCATTTGATTATTTATTTATCTTCTTTAATTCATCATTTTTGTTATCCAATTCATCATTATTTTTCTCTAATTCATGTTTATCCTTTATAATTGTATTTTTTAATATACCTAGGAAGGGATAGATTAGTAGTATAAATAGTAGAATAGTGAATAGTAGTTTAATACGACATGCATAAGAATAAGGAGTTGGGTAAATTAGAATAGTATAAATAAGAGGGCTTAGGCCATTGTAAGGGAATCCAAGAAAATATATCAATCAAGAGTTAGATACTCTGATAAGGAAGTAGCCGCCTCGAAGTGGCATGCAATTGTGGAGTTATTCCTTCCCGCCATAAAGGAATATTTTATTAATATATTTAGTATTTGTGTGTATTTTACGTATTAATTATAGAGGTTCTTATCATATTTATTTTTTTATTAATAATTTCAACATAATTTTTATATGTGTTGCTTCCATATACAAATTATTGATATTCATGTATGAATCCTTAAATCTTTATTCTTGTGGCATCTTTTCGCTCCACCTTAAAGTAATAAAACTAAGCACTTTTTCTTGTATTTCCTTATACCCCTTTCTTAGGTTGTCATTTAATTATATAAATCTTTTTAAACTTCCTTAACTTGTAAAATGGATAACCTCAACTAAAATTTTCAATTTGTTTTCATGCTCAAGGTGATTGTTCTCAATGGAATTTTGCATATTTAAAGCATAGTTAATAGTATCTACTGTAAATTTTTCAATAAATCTGAAGGCCAACATTGAAGTCTAAATTTAAATCCTCATACTTAATAAAAATTTATGTCACTCATGGGATTGTATTCATTTTTAGTAGGTATTTCATACAATTATTCAACTATTCCCATTTTCACTTGTTTCTCTATAGATTCAAACCAAAAAACATTAGTCTTGGATTTTTAGTAAAAACTACCTTCTTTGATGTATCAATAATGTATGATTAGGAACATCTACATTTTTCAACATAAAAAAATAAAGCCAATGTAATCCACCACATATAGGTGACATTTTTCAAAATATGGGATAGACTCTTCGCTCATACTTTCTATGTTTATCACTATCTAAAGGTTTATTTTCTCCATTCCTAGTGGACTAGAATGTTTGTTTGGCCCTGCTTGTCTAAAGGATGTTACCAACTAAGTTCCTCGAGACACCATGGGAAAATATAGAGGCACTTCATACTAATTCCAAAACTCATTGTTTTATCCTCTTGATTTACACACTCACCTTCATGTTTTTAACTTGTACCATATATTTGTACATTTTTTCTCAACATCCTATTTATTTTACATACAAATTTCACCTCCATCCTTTATAATAACAAATATATTTGTGTTTACTCTTAAAAATATTTATTTTATGGAACCTAGCCTCCAATTGTTGGTGTGTAAGCATACTAAAATCTTCCTTAAGCCAGAACATGGAATACTTATTCAGTTTTTGTCTATCCAACAAATATAGCTCAAGCACATAATTTAAAACCATTACATAGAGGTAAAAATTAAATTTGGTGGTAGGCCACAGGCTTCTTTTTACAGACCTATTGGGAATAATTATGCCTTGAATTCTACTAGAAAAACTATTTTGCCTAATAAATCTTCTCCTCCACTTCTGCATACTCCAAAAGCAGTGGCTTCTCTGGTTGAGATTCCATCCTCGCCACCACCATCATAACCCTCTCCTCGAGTGAGTATTCCTAAGGAATAATGGAGTTTAGTCACCCTGGACTACAAATCAGTGTTTAAGCACTCCCATAATCCTTCTCTATCACTTGAGGAGGAGGAATATATGGCTCATAAGAGATAACCATTTGAAATGAATGATTGCATGCCCAACAAACTTATGTTTAATCAATTTGTTGTGCTTGAATATCTCACAAAGGAGAATGGCATACACCTAAACAATTCTCAATGATTGTTTACTCTTGGAATGTTTAAAGCCTTACTGATCCATCATGTAAGTATGTGGTCAGGAACAATTATCAACTTTTTAGCAGTATGAAAATTATCTAATCATAATAGGTTAAGATTTATGGCTTCTTACTGTAGAATGTAACATGAATAATTTGGCTTGGGGCCATATATTAGGCTATTGGTCATGAAGTTGGTCATGGTAGGGCCATCACTTTTTTGGCTCCAAAGCTTTCTCAGAATATAATTTCATGGGGCTCAAATCCCACCCACTATATAGTGTGGACTCTTTTTTAATTTAATAACCACATCATTGGGTTGGTAAACTTGTATGCCTCTAAGGATGATGTATAATGGGTTGCTCTATGGAGATGGTTGGTCGACTCACTTCCTAATGTGCATTAGATCCTATGTTGTGATTTCAACATGGTGGAATCAACTGAGGATAAATAAGGATGCCTTCCAATGTGGTGGTGTGTTGGTGAGCATGGATCTTGGTTTTATATGTGCAATAAACTGAAGGTGTTCAATCCTAATCATCACTAGAGGAAAAAATCAGCCAACCCTCAATGTACCTAGATCATGATCCTTGTTAGTTAAAAATTATATCTTTTTTTGCCCTGGTACATGACAAGATAGTATCGATCATCCCTAATACTTTTTTATCAAATCATCACCTTATCTACTTTAATATTGAGTGGACCATGCCTCAAGTAAATCCTACCTCCACTCAATTTTAACTCAATACTACTCACCTCAAACATGAAAGAATAGCGGAGTACATAGTCAGAATTTGGAAGTTGGTTACCTGGAAAAAGGGGATACTAGTTGGATTCAATGGTGGTCATATGCTTTTGATCACACTTCCACCTTTTTGGGATCTATGGCAAACAAGCGGCCTCTTTTAGATAGCATCTACATAATGCTATCAATCATGAATATATTCAAGTTTCATAGGAACTAGAACAATAACCTTTCAATGTTCACCTCCAAACTCAAGCAAAACATTGGAGACATAACCTATAAATTTAAGAGGCTCACAAGGTTAGATGAGCTCAACTGATATCTCGTATGCACTATTTGAAAATAAGAGACAATGTCTCTAAGGATGTTTTTTCCCTTCTCCACTCTAGGAGAGTTGTTGATAGAATTAAAGTTGTCAATCAAGGAAATTCTCAGCTTACCAAACTTCTTAACATTATAAAAGATTTTATTCATCATTACCATGGTGTTTTCTCAGCATAAGCTTCCTCTCTAGAATGGGAGGTATATTTCCATCTATGCCTCTAGGTAGTGCCCTAAAATGTTTCCAATTCACAAAGAATTGCCTATGATAGGCTCTTATCTCTAAGTGCCCTCTCTGAGGTTGTTAAGTAGATGTTAGTGGACAAATCTCTTAGAATTAAAAGTTTCTTGTGTGAGTTCTACCAAACCCTTTAGGATAATGTTGGCCCTGATCTTCATCAAGTATATTTTGAAGCTATTTTAACCAATTTTTGGGGACCCCTTATAAATCAAGGTAACATTAAGTTTATTCCCAAGGTTTGTGATCCTAAAATTATCAATAATTAGAGGCCTATTACTTTACTTAACATATCCTACAATATTATTGTTAAGGCTTTAGCCCTCAGGGTCAAACACATTCTCCTTTAATTGACAGGAGTGAACAAACCGGCTTTATTTAGAACATATTCATTCTGAATAATGTCATTGACATTTGGGAAGGTATGGATTGGGATCGCCTCTCTAATAAAAAGGCTTTGTTTGTCAAGATTGATTTTGAGAAAGCTTATTATCATATTGAGTGGCCCTTTATTCTGGCCATGTTGTAAGCCATTGGTTTTGGCCCTATATTTTCAAATTGTTAACATGCTCTTTCAGGATGTTGGGTATTATATTACAATCATTGGTACCCAATCTAATTAGTTTGAACTTCATCATTCTATCTGACAAGGATATCCTTTATCCCATGCTTTATATGTGCTAGTATCAAAAAGATTTGGCTAACTATACTACTAGGGGTTTGGTGAAAGGTGATTCCCTCCCTCAAACTAATAGACAACTTTTAAATGGCCATTTCATAGATGACTCTTTTCTCACTCTTCAAGAGGAATTAGATTCCATTAGGAATGCCATGGAATGTCTCCATATTTTTTGTTTAGCTTCAGTCTCCTCTATCCAATGGAGGAAGACTCAATGTTACCATCAGTCTCTAGGCCCCAAACCTCCTTCATTGGAGGGATATCAATGGAAGTGGCTTCTTCTAGGGGTGTAGTTTAAGTTTCTTGGCATCCCTTTTGATTTTAGGGCCTCTCCCTCTTAACTATGGTCCTATGTGGTGCAAAGAGTTGAAAAAAAATATTTTTGGTTCATAAAGCCTTTATCTGTTACTAACAAATTTTAGATTTGTTCTAAATTTTTGGAAGCTACTAATGTGTATTATTCTTCCTATTGGGCGCATTTTAATGTCGCTTACATCAAATTATAAAAACTTCTAAGAGATTTTCTATGGGCTAACTCTGAAGGTCATAAGGGCTTCCACAATGTTGCTGACCCAAGGAAGCTAGTGGACAGGGTCTCTTAGATATTAAAACTCAAGGCCTTCCCCTTGGTGTCAAATGGATTATTAGAGGTCTTGTTGGGGATGAAGCCTAGAAGATTATTCTACACCACTATATTTCTTAGGGGCTTTCATATGGTAGAAAGACTTGGCAAAGCCTGGGACTTCACTCCCTTCTTATAAACCCAGTGCCAATTAAAATCAAGGGTACATTTGTGGTTCAAAGACTATGGAAATCATGGGAGAATATTAAGCCTCATCTTAATTATTTAGGCAAGGGTTTTAAGAATGGCCTCTTCATTAACTCCCAGTCTCTCTAGTGGTCGCCATGCTTAAATTTTCATAATGTTTTCTTTATCTTAATCCCTTTAGTTAAAGGGTTAAGGATTTTCAAGAAATGTGTGAAATTTATCAATGATCTCTTTTGTAAGGAGAATCAGGCCTGACTCACTTGGTAGCAACTTCAAAATGAATTTCAATTAAATAACTCAGATGGAGAGGCTATAATAAAAATTCAATGTTCCATACCTGATGAGTATTTACACAAAACAGGGGTGAAATCCCTTGTTCTTTAATGGAAATATTGGCACTGACCTACTGCCACCCCCTTCACTTGGTATTCTCCTTGGTTGGGTTATAATTTACTAGCCCCTCAACATATTCCAGATGAAATGCTCAACCTTAGATGGAATCTTCACTCTAGACATGGGGTTTGGACTAAATGCTTTACCATTATGTGGAATTCTATCATTGAACCCAAAAAAACTCATTTCTTATGGTGTCTCCTTTATCAGGGATTGCATATGGGTGATCGACTCAATTATCTAAGATTCTCAAACCCCATCTACCCATCTTGTCAATAACCAAGACTTTTAAGCACCTTTTTTGCTTTTTCTCTCATGCCCAATTTGTGTGGCACTAGATTCATTCCATTTTTCAGCCCTTCTAATTGAATTATTCACATCAAAAATGGCTCTCTTGGGGGATTCATATTTGTTGCCTATAAAATAAAATAGATTTTGGTAGATCTTTCAAGCTGATATTTTATTTCAAATTTGGAAAGCTATAAATTATGCTTGCTTTAATCATGAAGAGTTGAAACATAGTTTTTATGTTACTCACAAATTTATCGTTCTATCTAATGTTACTCTTTAGATTCAAAGCCAAACTAACAAAGTTCACATTAAACTTAACCACCTCCAACATTTTCTTGACCACTAGGGAAATGCCCCATGCATGATTAGTCATGAACCTCTTGAGCCTCCATGACATCCTACACCTCCCCAAGGATGAGGGCATGGACCATGTTGACAACATTTCAAAACTAGCTATAAGATTCATTCTCCTTGTCGATCACCACCTCACTACTATTCTCATCAATGTGGTGGTCTTAGTTACTCTTCTAGATCTGGAGGTGATGGTAGGGGTTGGGGATCTCTTCCCCCATCTCATGATGGTGACATTAGGGGCTAGGGTCCTCCCCCCAAGGCAAATTTATATGACTGGATCTGGTAATCTCTCCTTAAATAAATAAATATGAAACATTACAATCTCAACAAAATAATGGTTGGGAGCCCTTACCTATGGATGGGGATCTTCCTACCTTGGGAGGATGGGGTGGTTAGCCTCAGGACCTGTCATCTCCATCAACTCCCCTGACATCCATGTTTGTTGTGGCTACTTAATTATTCTCTTTATTGTTATATGTTCCTTTTTCTCTCTACTTTGTTCTTAAACTATTGATGTGATGTTTATATTTATCTGTGTGGTCATTTTTTAACCACTTTTAGACTTTTCCTAAGGTTTTTTCTCCCTCGATGTGATTATGCTCATGGGGTGTGACTTTTTCCACCTACTTTTTTGCATGATTAGTATTGTACCATATCTTTTTTGATTAATATATAGATACGCTCTTTAATCAAAAAATTAAATGTCCTCATCCCTTGCTAAAAAAGTTCATGTAAATTTTGTTTGAATCTAGTAGCAATATATGTATCCCAGTTTATTTTTTAACATTTCATAATTTTGAAAACATAGATCATCATGCATATGGACATCTCAACATTTATTTTGGTGAGGGATTATCTGGCCATTACAAACTCACAAATTACTTTTATACACTACTTAAATCATTTATATTCAGTCCCTTTTCTATATTGAATTTAGCTAATAAATCAATTAAAGTCTTTGTTATAAAAGTTTCCTTACTAATTAAATTGACTAAGACCTCCACAACAGATGGACTTTCCATAAATAAATCAAATACCTTATTAAATAATTTGGGGTAAGTTTTAAATAAATACCTTTAAATTTCATAGTGTTATCCACCAAAATGATATTGTCTACTATTAGCTTTAATTGCTCATCATCAAAGATGCAGACTAGCATATAGATCATTTGGAGAACCCTAGGTAATATCAAAGTAGAAATTAAACTATCTTCACACAATAATACATTAGAAACATAATATTGTAGCATAAAAAAATTGTACAATTTCTAAGTTATTATCCAATTTTTCATGTCCAACATTGACCATGTATAATGCCCATGGAGTTTCATTTTATTCATTTTACTTATCTAGCCTCTTTCATGGCCTAATCTCGACTCTTTCAATAATGATTTTGACCTTACTACTTCTAGGTCTTCTTAGTGGCATTTTACCTTCGTGAAATGTGAATGTACAAATTACATCCCTCAATGGGTTCTAATGAAAATATATGTTTCATATCTCAATTATTGCTTCTAGTAGGGTGAATTCCTAAAAACATTTTACTATGTGTTTGACCTACATATTTGTCCTTAATAAAAACTATGATCATTAAATGACTATAGTCTCTTCTTTAGTTAAATGCAATTATGAACATTAAATGTTTTATTTTTGCATGTCACTTACGTGTTGGCCAGTAGGTGATAAAGTATACCTAATATCTAAAAGGTAATATGTCAAAGAATTTTGTAAAATCCATTAGTATAATATGTTTTATCCTACTTTTGAGTAATGCCTATTATCCTATAGGTGAATACAAATAATGCAATCCAATAATATTTGTGTAGTTGCATGAAATTGTGCATCTCTTCCTTACACGTCTCCACATAGTCGTGTAGGAAATTCACAACATAAATATTAGTTTTTAAAGGTATTCATAACTTAAACCTAGATTTAGCTACTCAAACTTCTACAACATAATCTATAATTTTGAAGATATATTATGATCCAAAATGAAAGCATACTTAAAAGAGCATTTCCCACTCCAAGTTTACTTGCACCATCTGAATTGATCAATAACATCATAGTTAGATTCCCTTCCTAAACACTCCACTCGATTGGCACTCCCCAAGGTAGCACATGACACTAAGGAATTCTTCACACATTAATATTTTTTATCATGTACACCATCATATTAACATACTAGTGTTTCTCCTAGGCATATTTTATCTTGATTAATACACCTCAAGTTGACTCAAAACACTAACTAAATATTTTCCCATCATAATGTCATGCACGCTTGTATGTTTATGCATAGCCTATGCATCATTGTGGTAGTGTACACTTCATGCGTCCTCTATGACGTCCTTGTACATGCTTCTATAGTATAAAGATGCATACCACATAGTAATTAGGTTTTACACATAACCAACACTATTTGTGACATCTTTATCATGCACATTTACTCATGATAACTTTGGGCACTTTTGAAATGCATTATAGCATACTATACAAATTATGATGTCACACAAACACATCTAAAATATGCACATACCACATCACTTGTTTTATTTTAAGGTATCTTCATGATTTTTCATGGTACTAAGTCACATGATGTGCATGTCTTTGAATTTCCACACAAACACATGCATACATAACACCCATGTGTTAGGTTCCTCCTACCATGTGACAAGCCAACTAGAATGCCCCAAGTCTATGACATGTTAAGGAATATGTCAGTGGAACCAATAACTAGAAGTTCTATTTCACACTTCTAATAATTCCAATCATCACTCAACCAAAAGATGAATCACCACCCTTCTGTAACTATCAGTAGGTGTAACAACATATTATAATGATGTATATATTATAATATTGTGACACATAAGGGAATGGCAGTGAGAAAGATCATAAACAAGACATATGGGAGTTTTTAACATGCATTGTTTATCTAAAATTCAAACATATATATTTAATTATATATTTTTTCATTTAGTCTAAAAAAATTAGTAGGGAATCATTCACCTTCTCATCATAGGAACAAGCATTCCAAGTCTTATTGATTATTATACACACTTGTACTTTTTCCTATTATGTGTATTAAAGATAAATTGCATGTTATACATCTCAGACTCTTTCATTTGAATGTGTATTTGGACTTATGTTTTTTATATTACCTTATATGTATTTTTAAAAAATTAGCTTGTCACTAAAAGTGATTTATCTGCACACCAACATCCTAGGCCCTATTGTGTGGATCATTGGTATCATATCATGTTGGTCTAACAAACCATCATGTTATTAGTTGTCTACTCCAAGGCAAAGAGTCGATATAAAATGTGTGCTCGTGTCTTCACTATTGTATTCATGGTAAAAGTGAGCAAGAAGGTAAACAAACCCTAGATGGAAGTACCCATTTCAAAAAAATAGATGAGAACAAAGGCTTGCTTTAAGAGATCCAACATCTTCAACACTATAGTTAATGGTTATAAGACACTCTTCAGTCCAATAAGAAAAATTTCATTACTATCATGAAGTAATTAATATATCTCATGACTTGAAGCATTCATTTTGTAGGCTTTGTCCTCAACATTCTTGTTCAAACCAAGAACAATTTTAGTCAAGTCATGGTGAAGCTACACCAATAGTTTTTATGTAAAGCAAAAAGGAACTTGATAGACTTGAATCTAAGTGCATATAGATCTAATAATATGATACTCTATTTATTAATATGCCACTATGCCCAATCATGACACAAAATGCATAAATAATGATATATGAGAATATTTTAAGTCCTTGTCATTCCTCATAGTCCAAATCTACACTTTTTTGAGCTGATTTGAGAAAACACCAAAAGTTTTAGTTTAAAGATACTGAAATAAATGGGATATGAAGGTTGATGTCTATGAAAAAATGGCTGAGGCATCATCAATACCCTCAAAATATAGATGAGACCATGCAACACTAATTTTGTTTACACTAATTACAATGCAAACATATAAGGATTCATACACTTCTCTCTGTAGTCAAGTGTAGATAATGCTTACACATTATACTATGTGTCATATGGTTAAAGTGTTTCCACTTATGTGTCAATGTATTGTTCTTTAAGATAAATAAATAATTTTCATGATAAATTAAATAACACTTCATGCATCCATTAGTATAATAGATGTGAGTCTCTTGACAACACTCTGTATAGAAGCATTCTCAACTATGCATGAAGGGTTCCCAATAACAACCTGCACAATAGTAGTGCCAAACATAATTTAGAACTCGATAATAACCTACATAATAACAAATAAAAAAACACACATGGCTCAACCATGTTGTTCTACAATACATTCTAGATGAATTTATATAACATGAAATTTAACTACATGCAATCGTTGCTAGTGTAATTACCATAAAGTTGAATAGTGTTGGGATAGTGAAAGTTGTGTTCTTTGTGGGAGAAGCAGTCATTCCCAATCCACTTATTTGTTCTCATAAATTCTTGCATAAAATATTACACATTCGATGAAACTACATTATGGGTGGATAGACCTTGATAGTTGGGTAAATATTACTTCCTCTCTACAACATACTTACAAGCATAAAACTTTACACATATGAAGCACATTGAATAATGACACTTTATTCTAAACATCTACACATACACTCATATATTCATAGTGCACATTATTTCCACATGGCATTATGTACTAGCACTATTATAATTGTATGCCATCACCAGAGTTTAGATATTGGACATCAAACTCATGTTCTGCATGGACAACCTTAGCATAAGCTCGTGTTATTTTGATTTGGTCTATCCTATAATCTATGCTAGTACAACATTATTATCAGACTCTTAATTTTTCAAGATTCTCAACTACACATCTATGTAACATGGATATACTTCATCTTGAATCTATTCTCACATATAGGGAGTCTTCACACATCCTTCGAAAAGGCAACATGGGTACTTACACACCTCTTCTCTTCATTAGAGTATAAGGATATCACAAAAAATCCTTTAGCATCAAATGGAATACATAGCCATTTTTGTACACTAGGTTTTCATGAGCAATGACACACTCTCAAGCACATGTAGGATCATTAATATCTCAATCATCATGCCACATCAAGGAATATAAAGGTAGATGTACATCTCTTTTCAAAGATTCAGCATCCTTCATTCCTTCTAAGGGATTGGATTAAACATAAATACATTACTTAATTTTATGACTCAAGGAATGATTTCAACACCATCACCCATAAGCTTAAAACTAACAATATTATGGGCCAGTATTCTTCAAGAAAGGGATAATGATTTGTGTGTAGTTGCACAAAACCACACATATCTTCCTTGTGATTATCTATGTAGTCATGTAAGAACTTCATGACATAAATGGTTGTTTTTAATGTTTCAAGATTGGTTTCAAAGCTCAAAAATCCTCATCACACAAATTTAGCTATGAGAACTTCTACATTGTGAGCCAAGCTTTACAAAAAGGTATTATGATCCAAAATTAAAACATACCCAATAAATTATTTCCATTCTAAGATAACTTGCACCATCCAAATGACTCATCTTGAATCAAAAACATGAAAGGTAGATTTTTATTTGATACTCCACTTGATTGGCACACCTTGAGGTAGTGAACAACACCAAGGACCTCTTCACATGTTGATCTTCACCAAATTGTGTTCCATCATTTCAACATACTGGTGCTTTTCTTAGGCATTTCTTAACTTGATTAACACACCTTGAGTTGATAAAAAACACTAAGGAAAGATGATGCACATCACATAATTTCACACATGATCATACATTATGACATAGACAATGCATCATTACCACAGTGTGCACTACCTGTCTAGCCTCCATGACACCCTTGCCCACTTTTGTAAAATCAAGATGCACACCATGAAACAATAAGATTATATGCATGACTAATGTCAAAAAAACAATCTCTCATCATGCACATAGATTCATGATATCCTTGTGTACTTCTGTAATGCCTTACAACATACCACACATAAGTTTGATACCATACGCACACATCTAAATGTTGCACACAACATATTCACTTATGGCATATGTACACCACTTATTATATCTCTTGGTACCTTAGTGAGTTTCAATAATACCAAGTCACATGCTTCACATGTATTTTTTAGCACACATACTCAACATCCACTTGTCAAGTTCCTCCTACAACATGGCATGCTAATTGGCATCCTTTGGGTCTACAACACATTAGATAGTTTATTAGTGGAACCACATAGTTTGAAGTCCAACTGTACACCTACAAAAATTCCAACTATCACTTATATAGAAGATGAATCGCCACCCTTATATAATTTTTGTTCATTATACCTATCTAACCCATGATGGAACAAAGACGAGAGAGATCACAAACAAACCAAATAGGAGTTTGTAAGCATGTTTTGTGTATCCAACATTCAAACACATGTAGATACTAAATATGAATTATATGGCACCATGATCTTATATACTTGGCAAGTACTACTCATGGTTATACCCTTTAGTTCTTAGACCTTCCCACTATCAAAAGGCTCGTATATGTTATCTCTTATGTAACAACCCCACTAGGGTTAACTAAAAATACGTGAATTTTTTTTTTAATAATTAAACACATATACCAAAAATATATTACACCATGAGAATATACAAAGACCATATGAAATACTCAAAGTATGATAATAGTGACAAACATATTACATTACATATCACTGATTTCTAATATTATGAGAGCACATCATAATGCAAATATAGAAAGTAATTACATTAACTTAGCCATGACTGATACAAGTCTACATCCACTGTTGTCAATGTACAATAATGAGTAATTACAACTATTCATGACAATATTCAATAATAAGTACCATTCAATATAATGTACATATAATATGCATGGCTCCCCCAGAGCATAGTTTTTGAACTCAATTATATGTGTCAATCTCAAGTGTTGCCTCAACAAGTATTATTGGTGTGGGGAGGGAGAGTATCATCCAAGCACTTTTTCACACCAACCACAGACCAATGATCCCCCACACTAATCCCATCATGGAATGGTCTTCCATTCATGGATGAGTAGATAGTGATGGTGCAGGAATCCAGAGAGACAAGCAAATACTTGTGTGCTACGATTTATAAACTAAACATGCAGTGTATCATAAAAAACTTGATCTATTACAAGATATTACACAAACATGTAAATCATACTCATGAAATGATAATGTCTCACTAAACATACTTTGACCCAAATTTTTATGAATAATAAAAAATAATGATCTATAGATTAATCAAATTCATACACACCACTTGATCAAACTGCCTTCATCTGTCATTATGATACTAGTAAACCAGTGAAGTCCATCTCACTCCTTACTCCATATCAGCAGTGCAGATTGGTCAAATACAATTCAACCACAAGATTCATTTAATTTACATCCTACTTGTAATCACATCATATAACATGCTAAATATATGAGTAACCAAGGCACACATTTATTTTGTCAAATATATGAATGAATCTTACATTATTTTATAGCCCATACTATAAATAATGATTATAGTTTACAATACACGGGTAAATACAAATTAACTGCAAATTTTTACGACCATGATTAGTTTCTAAACATACTACACCCTATGATAACCCATATTACCATAGTCTAGTATTCTAAAACATAACTACTAGTATTTTGAAATCAATTGTATAAATTAGTCTTAAATACATGGAAACATAAGCTTCTATTCAAGTAACTAGATATAACGAAGCAAGTCACAATCTCCATAGAACACAATAATATACTATCATAGCATTTGATAAACTCTTAAGGTTGTATGCACACATACATAAAGTCTTATTAATTATCATAAAACATACCATTCATAGTAATAACCAATACACATACATTTAATCAGTCATATATAGGTGCGAGTTTAAACATATCAATTGCAGTATCTACCATCTGAGTTGAACATATATTTACATTGTATTACTCTATGATATCTCATACCATCATAGTTCACAACTACATAAATACACATAACCAAACTTATGATTTTAAAATCAAACGACCCACATATATAATAACAATCAAACAAGTATAAAATTTATACCACCCGAGTATACACTAAGTTAATTTTTTTTACTAACATTCAAATAAATATAACTTATAAGCATGCATCACAATGCACCATTATATTCTAAATATAACCAAACATTATACATATTAACACTTGAATATTATGTAATACACATAAATATTTAATATTGAATACATATAACTAACAGTCAATAAGTCATTTGCAGATAACAGAGAACTCATAAACCCGTTATAACATTTATTTAAACATCTCATTTTTAGAAGACCATTTTAATAAAATTATAGTTTCGATCCCATAGACATCTGATGACTAGATAAAATCATACTCTCAACACAACTATTTCCATTATGTACTTATGGCGCATACTTAAATCCATGCATAGATATAGTAGAACAAAACTCAACACTCAAGAAACACAAGATAATCCAACTAGCATTCACTATGCATTTTAGGAGGTTTGAATGCATGCATTCATTAACTTAATTATATTTAATTCTTTATTACAATTAATACTCCATCTATGGAAATATAACTAAAATAATACACTCATATGTTAATATATATGCTATTAGGTACATTATTACCTATCTTTTGACATTCAACAACCTATAACTTATTTAAATGTTACTTCTACATCACATATTTTTAACTCACAAGTTATTTATGATAAACTACCTGTACCTATCATAATGAATACTTTGTTGGGTTTTCTATCCTTCCCATGTATTATTAAACTCTAAAAATATTCTCAATATAATAACCTCATTAAAGGTACAAACCGCTGAGAGGGGGGGTGAATTAGTGGTGGCAAATAATCCAATTCAATTTCCAAACCCTTCAAATACTTAAGCATTCAATACAACCATTCATGAAGCATTCAATATGTCTATAGCAATGAATAATAGATAATTCAAGATCATACACACAACACAAGATCTATGTGGGAAACCCTCTTGAGGAATAAAACCCACTCTCGAGCCTGCAAACATATAGACTACTTGTTCTATAAGAAGTATGCAAACATGAGAATTTAGTGAGACACTTGTTCCACAATAAGCACCTATCCTTAGGATGGTCAAGTCCTTCTAACTTAAATTTATTGAGACACCTATTTCACAAAGATAATTTACCGTTGGGATGGTCAAGTCCTTCTAACCTAAATTTAGTGAAACACTTGTTTCACAAGGAACACCTGCCCCTAGGATGGTCAAGTCCTTCTGACCTAAATTTAGTGAAACGCCTATTATTAGAGGTACAAGATGACTGAGAGGGGGTGGGGGGTGAATTAGTCAACCAATCTTTCATTTTATGATCACTTATCATTCATTCATTGGCATTCATGAATCAACTCAACAAGCATATGCAACTAGATTTCCATCAAAGCAAGGAGACCACATACAAAGCATGAATAAAAGAAGCTTACCATAACACAAAATCTAAGGTGGGAAACCTTGATGGAGCATAAAACCCACTCTCAATCCCACTAACACATGAATTACTTTTCCTATAGGGTATTATAAACATGAGACCTTAGTGGAACACCCATTCCACAAGGAGCACCTACCCCTAAGATGGTCAAGTCCTTCTGACCTAAATTTAATGAAGAAGGGTAATCAAGTTATTTTTTATGGTATTTTGATATTTTAAGATGAACTAATTATTGGATCATGTTGTAAAATTAATGAGGATTATCTATTTGGATTATGGAGGTTTGATCAATCTAGATTCTATATGATCAAAGGATTATAAATTGACTATGTGTTCATTCTTGGTGATCATATGTAAAAAATAATGTTTGGGCTAATTATGTTATATTAGAAGGGTGTTGTGATGGGTGTTGTCACTTAAGGAGGACCTATAGGTTAGGCAGCATGGGTCTATGTATGTGAAAGTGTTATTTTGTTTTTAATTTTCTCAGAGAAGTGTCAAAGAGAAGGATGGGTCTTCATGAGACCTATAAAGGCTAATGAGGCCTAATTAAAAAGCATGTATGCTTAATTATCACCCATGAGTGATATAGACAACTTTTGAAGATGTAATTGAGATTTAAAAATGTCTTAAAGGTTAAGATAAGCATTATGGCCAACTAAGATCATGATATTCATGAAGACATTATAAAAGGTGAAACCAAAGGTGATGGTTTCTAGACTTGGAAGAAGAGGTGTGTGTGAGTGTTATAGAGGGAAGGAAAGAAAAAAGAGTGTGTTCCCATTGGATGGGTTTTAGATCAAAGCAATTTTATGACTGTGTGTATGACCTATAGGTCATATTTCTAATGTTAGAATAGTACTCTTGCATATTTGAAGTTTGAGGATGAGTGAAGAGGTCAAGAGTGATCCAAAAAGATGTTTTGGATGTCTTGAGTGTGAGCAAAGGATAGATAATGTTTGTGTGATCTTGGTGGTTCATTTGAGAGTCAGATTAGAGTTTGGTTTATGTTTATGACCATTTGGTCATATTGTTGAGGTTGTGACAGAGTTGTTGTTGAGAAGTGTAGAGTGATCCAAAAGTTAGGTTTTGATGTTTGTGGCTATGTAAAGAAGTGAAGGGGGATATATACATTATATCTCCATAAAATTGGTAGGAAATTAGTGTTCAAAATATGTTCATATCATAGGTGTTGGGAGTGTGCTCAACATATAAGTTAGAAGGACTTGACCATCCTAGGGATAGTTGTTCCTTGTGAAGCAGGTGTTTCACTAAATCTAGGTCAGAAGGACTTGACCATCCTAGGGGCAAGTGATCCTTATAGAATAGGTGTTTCACTAAAATCCCATGTTTTTAATACCTTATATGACAATTATTCCATATGCTTATAGGCTTGAGAGTGGGTTTTATTCCCAATGAGGGTTTCTCACATTAGATGTTGTGTTATGACGAGCTTCTCTTATTCATACTTTGTATGTGGTCTCCTTGTTTTGATGGTAATCTAGTTGCATATGCTTGTTGTGTTGATTAATGAATGCTAAAAAATGAATGATAAGTGATCATAAAATGAAATATTGGTTGACTGATTCACCCCCCCCACCTCTCAATCATCTTGTACCTCTAATAATTAATATCAAAGCAGGTCCTTTGGAGTAAGCTTAATAGCTTGAAGAAGATTTTAAGTAGCACAAGAAAACTTGGACCATAGAAAATTGGGACTAATGTGATCATACCCATATAAGAGAATCCATCCTTATATCAATTTGCTCCTAAAACCTTCACACGTGTGATGGAAATATAATGTCATCAATATGCCTACTTAAATTTTTTTATCACAGAACCAACTATGCCAAGATGAACACAATGAAAAACCTAATGAATATCATGAAATTCCACAAGCTCTCCAATCATCCTTGACCTATGATAGGACCCCTCACACATGCTCAATACTGTAGACCCATTCCTAATCATTGCAAAAACTGAAGATCAACCAAACCTACTTCAAGTATACTAGGACAAGCACACTGCACACTTTGTCATTGACACTTAGATTATCAAGATATTTTATTCACTCACATGGACACCTTCATGACATCACTAACAACTCTCCAACAAACCTCACATAACACCTACAGTTATATATATTCTCAAATGACAAGTTATGAGATTATTCCATCGTTTAAAATAATGAGAAAGTTGGCTATGATTTATAAACTAACATTCATGTTTAGTCATTTTGAGGTTCCTATAAAAAATATACATATAACCAATTCTAAGTCATAGTTACCTTTTTTAATCTACACTATGACCAATATATCTCAAAATGCAACCCTTTGTACTCATTTTTTTATTATCTTTTATGTTACTAAGTAGAACAATGTTATTCTCTTGTAGCAAAACAAGGCGATTCTAAAACACATGGCTGGGAATAATAAATTTTAGTGACCCCCTTATAAATTTAATAATCAGTGCTAATTAACACACAACTAGTAAATAATAATATTTCAATGCCCCATAAATAATAATAATCAATAACATACTGCTCTTGAATGACTCAAATAAAGATATAATCATTAATATTCAGTAATATAATAATGAAACTAGATGCCTTTACCCTCTAACGCCATTTCTAACATCTCAATAAATGGCACATGTTATGTTTTTAAGTCTATGTCGACTTAGCGCCTTGTATGGATTGAAATCAATGAATCCATTTTATTTTATACGGGTTGTCAATGATGCAAACAACTCTTTTATTTATCTATACACAACTAGAATATAAATAAACAGTGTCTTAACCACTCATCAATTGACAGAGTTTTAATTTCATTGACTCACTCCAAGGTTATAACAACAGTTTGTTTGAACATTATCATAGGTAATTACAATATTCATGATAATATAAATCACTCCATAAGGATATTACTAAGTATAGTGATTTAATATAATAGAATACGTTGAATAGAATGTATACAGGCTAGATGAATATATTTAAGTGACCCACAGTATAAATATAACCAACTAAAAATATATAGATAGATCACTAAGAGAATAAAATACAATGATTATTTATACCAAAATATGGTAGACTTAATAGTAGTGATGCCTTTTGAATAATGGTCCTCAAGACTCTTAATTTTAAGTGCAATGAATGTAACTAGTGGATTTCAGTGATGCCAACAATAGCATAAAGACATACACATTGAAATGCAACTATTCAATAAAGTAGGACGCCATTGGGTCAACCAAAAAACTCAAAAAAATTTACAAAAATTTTCAAAATAAAGATAGTCCCTTCTTTTGTCTGATATAATTGGAAAAATAAGAAAATAGTGATGCCTTTGTAACTGACAGTAATTTATTAAGTTTGCAATGTTTTTCATTTAAATCCACTCAACCCATTGGTTGAAAAAATCAAGGTACAATGACTCGGGTATATAACATTAAGTTGTTTTAAAATAATACTCAGATTTTAAATAAACTCCAATCTACTTGTTTATTAATGTGATGCCTTAAGGTATTCTTCAATAATTTATAATAAATCAACAATATCGATTTAAGTATATATGTATATGTATATGTATATGTTTATGTATATGTATATGTAAATGTATATGTATATGTATATGTATATTTAAATGATTATTCTACCAGTGAATCACTTAAATATACATAATTGTGTGTGTGTGTGTGATCAGCTATGAGTCAATAACACAACGATTACACAAGCTAGGAATAAATAATAAACTTAACTTTTTAATTGGATCTGCATATTATGTTTTATCATGCATTTCTATTTCACTATTATTCAAACAAATTACCAAGTATATAGTTGGATTTAAAGGTCATAGGGAGATGTCCAATAAGTAGAAATATACAAATATTTTGAACAATACATTTTAAAATTTTCCCATGATCACACATTAAAATTAAAAACATTGCCTACCTAGCAATTAGAATTAAAATTCTTTTGTTGTGCTTCTTTTTTCCCTTTTGGTTGTGCTACGCCCTTTAAACCTTCTTCGTCTCGGCCTTTCTTCGAACTAAAAAACTCCCATCTTTGATCTTCTTTCTTAATTTTTCAGTTATAAGAAATAGTCGTAAGCCCTTTTTCTTTTAAAGATTTTTTTTTTTTTTTTTTTTAGTTATTTTTAATATATTTGATTTTTTTTATTTTCTAATTTTAGTCTTTACTTTTCCTTTTATTCTTTATTGTCTTTTTCATTTTTTAATGGCAAATTCTATTTTTATTTATTTTAACATTAAATATCAAAATTCTATAAATTTTCTAAATTACTAATAATCTATATTTTTTAATCTAATTATGCTAATAATATTTCTACAAGCATTAATGACCAATGTATCAATTACGCTACACAACTTCATTAAGCTATTCTCAAACCAAAGAAATCAACTTTCCAAAACAAGTAAAAATAAAAACACCATGTGCAAACTATTTTGATGCATTCTAATATGTGCTAACTACTATGGTGTATGCAAAGTTTTTGCCAAATCTTTGTCATCCTCTAATGTCTACATCTACGTCACCCTCTCCGATGATGCTCTCCCTCCATCATGCTCTGAGGGATAAGTTCTCCTGCATCAACCTCACAATAATCAGGTAGTTAGATCACATCACCATGATAACCATTCATCATAAATATAGTTGAAATGACAAATCAACATGATCATAAAGTAAACATATAGATACAACTAACTTATAGCAGTATGATCATGTAACCCAAGCAATATCCTACTGTCTCATAACAACATATATTTCAAAGCTTAGTCAAAATATAACTAAATCAGATGTGTCAACTATAAATATCCATGGATAGTCAGATAGTTTGCTTAGTGAGGAATCAAGATGTAACATCCTTCCCCTCTAAAGTTGGTCATCATCCTGGATGACTCTTATCAAATATAAATTACGAACTAAAAATATTTTTTTATCGAAGCAATATCATGGTATACTATATCAAATTAAGAAAATAAATGAGAAATTACCTGTAAAACTCATCGTAATTCCTTTAACTTGCATTGTTCTCAGAGTATTGATGCCACAAGACCCCACTCTATGACATCTTCCTATTAAGCAAACATATTTAAAAGTATTATTTACTCTGATTGATTCTGTCATGACCACCTTTATGATCTAGAAATTTGACTCAAGAGAGGATGGTTAGTATGGTGTTAGTTCTAAAATGAAAATAAAATGAAATAAACACACTAATAACATAACATCTCTAGACCTAGACACTAGGGAGAGCTTAGTTAACAAAATAAAATGACAAGCACAACTAAAAATCAAGGAATGAAAACACAAGAATTCCTTCACGTTCCTTGGATGCTCCAAATGCCTTTATAATGGTGGCTTGTTCAGCTTGTGTTCATGAAGTCCTTGGCAATGGAAGTTTGACAACCTCCATCTCTCCTTGGCACCTTTGGCTTGTCACTTGGATTGGCTTGGAATCAATTTGACATTATAACACTAGTTGCTTGAAGCTTTTTGGAACCAATCTTACATTATAACTTTGCACTAATTAAGCTTAGAAATGATGTTGTGAGGCCTCCTATTTATAGATTTTTGGATTTGATCAGAATCAATCTCAACTATCCATATCAATATTGAGATGTGTGGTTGAAGATATATTAAATTTTTAGAATTAAGTTTGTAATTATCCTCATCATGGCATTGAAATAAGGGGCAATTAAGAGGCATGGAGGGCATGAATCCTGATATTTGTGTCATTTATGGCCTAAGGATGTCTACCAAGAAATGAGGTCACTTGATGATACAGATATTCAATATTTATTTCTAAAATAAATTATTCAAAAAATTTCCATGGAATTTTTTATTAGGCCTTGATTTGGGTTAATTAGCTCTTAAGTATGTTTAGGCATATTCTACACAAATTACCTAAATTGATCATAATGCCTTATTATTGGTCCTAAATTTGATTGAATTAGAATTAGAAGGTGCTGTCAAATGTGTTGGAACCTTATTACCATTTATAATGTTTCCAACAACAAATAAAAAAGGCACGAGTCTTGTGCAAAAGATTTGATAGGAAAGAACAGTCTAGAGCACGTAGATGCAAAATTGGCATTTTGACTTGAAATAAATTTATTAAAGTTAGCTATCTTATAAATTACATTACCCCATTTAGGGGTACCTTGGCCAAAATTGGCACTTGAATATATCATTTTCACATTATTTAACATGTTTTAGTGTTTTTAGGTTAAATTGTACATTTTAGATGGAAACTAGCTAAAAGCCTGATTGGAGGTTATCGACAGCCAGTTTTAGGTGTCTATAGTTTGCCCCTATTTAGGAAGGTATTACAAGATGTAATCATAGTAACATCTTCTCAAAAAATGAAAAGGTCCTATATACCTACAACTACAATGATGATAAACTAACTGTGTGATGCCCCCTCAAGGAAATGGTTGGCAGAAGTGGGTCGATAAACGGTCCCTCAAAAAGAAAGAAGCAAAATGAGGGGACCATAGAAAGGAAAGATGATGGGTTGAAAACACAATGATATTGAAAAAGTATTCAAAATCATTGAAAATGCAAGTGGGATGGTTTACAATGGTTTGCCTAAATGCGGTTATAAGCATTGTACCCCGATAGTGGCAATGTGGTATGATAACATAATGATTTACCCAAAGGTTATTATAATCATTGAGAAGATGGAGCTACCCCAATTATGATAGACAAATAAGATAATAACATGCTCCTATATAGGAAAAGAAATTCAAGTGGTGACAACACAATGATTTTCCCAAAGGTGATTATAATCATTGAGAAATGTAGGCGGGACGGTGTGCAATGATTTGCCCATAGGCAGTTATAATCATTGGACCCTGATTATGGAAAACATGATAAACTTATTCGAGGATGATGATAACTTAACATAGAGGGTAATGATGAATTGGAACAACCTACTAGTAGGGAGATGCTCATCTAAACTAATAAAGGTTGAAATTCTTTCGTAGTTAATTACTCTATTTGGGATATCATTGAGAGTGGAATCAAGATGTTGGTGTTGAAGAGATGATACCATAGCTGAATAGACTTCTTGAATCTGAGGTTTATTGTAGCATGTGATGGTAGGATTTATGCTAGAACACCATAAAGACTTGGCCAAAATATGCCTAAGGACTGACTCCCGTAATCCAATACTCAATAGAAAATAATGCACCAATGATAAAAACTATGATGATAATGTAAACATATGAATAGGGATGTATTCAAGTGTAACTATGGAAAAAGAATTACCCAATGAACACACATAAATTGAATCAAGGCAACAATGTTGAAAGTAAACAAATAGGTAGACAAACAAATAAAAATAAGCAGAAATAAAAAAATAAAGCAATAGAAACCCTACGAACATTGCCCCTAGAAAATAGATGATAACTTAAAAAATGAACTAAATGGAGGAATAGAAGAAAAGGAACGAGGTGGCTAAGCTATCTCCATATGCACTAGGTAAGTGGATGATACCTACATAGTTCTATGGATGTAATATCCACTAAAAAACTTCAGGCCAAATGTAGTTCTCTCAGGGAATGGGAAGAATATGATAACTAAGAAAAACAAACAAAATGGATGTGAGAGAAGAATAGGAATGGTCTTGAAAAATGGTAAGTGCATGAGAAAAAAGGCCAAAAAGGATGGGGAAACTAAATGACAAGTGATTTTCTTATAACTTGGTAAGGATTCCCAGAATCCTTAAGGCAAGGAAGTGGTCAATGTTTTTGTTCTTTTCTAATGATTTTCAGATGTTTTTGGAAGCTTTAGAGTGTCTCAACTCAATCGAGAATGATGAGACACTAAATGGTTCAAGCTCATAAAATGGAGAGAGTGTGGCTTAGGGTGTTCACAAAATGGTGAGAGCGTGGCTTAGGTTGTTTGCAAAATGGTGAGAGTGTGGCTTAGGGTGCTCACAAAATGGTGAGAGTGTGGCTTAGGTTGCTCATAAAATGATGAGAGCATGGTGGATAAGGGTGACTATGATGACCTCAACAAGTATTGATTGCTACCTATATAGTCCCAGAGTAGGACCTCAAGTCACTGTAGTTCTACCCTTATAGTGAAGGAATTTGACTAGTACAATAGTCAATTCAAACAAAATAGGCATAGTTAGTATAAAGGCACAATATGGTATAGGAAGTGACAAGTTGGTATCTCAAGGCTTAGTATTGCCCCTAGTTTTCCCATAGGTGGTTATAACTAAGACACAATGACATAGATCAATGGTAATAATTTACACAAAGGTCATTATAATTAGTAATAAGCCTGGTGGTAAGAAAGGACTAATAAATGAATGATGCAACTGTCAAAACTTCTATCACACTATCCAAAAATATGATCTCTGTTTGAATTTATTGAATAAACTAATGAACTAATCAAATACCTTGATGTTGAAACTACGTAATGAATGACAAAAACAAAGGTCAAAAAGGCTAGTTTTAGAACACGCTAGGTCAATAGGTCAAAAATGGAAAGTAAATACGAGAAAGAGGATGAATAAGGGTGGTATGTGTACAAAGAATAATAGTGATAAAATGGTATAACTAAAATGGTCCTTACAGACAATACATCTTAGCATTCAAACATAGTACCACTTGAGATGAATAATATTCATTAGCTCTAGAAGTTCATCACCATTTGGTGTGGAAGGCTTGTATGCTTCTAATCCATAATTTGTAGTGATGACAAAAGGCTCTATCCAGTTTGGTTTAAATTTCCCTTTATGTTTCTTCTCAATCGTGGTATTCTTTTAGTTTTCTTTGAGAATAAGATCACCAAGGTCAAATGTTTGATACTTCACCCACTGATTATGGTGGCCTTTGAGTCGATTTCAGTATGCTTGAAGATTTTTGAGCATGGTGTGCATTTTTCATCAAGTAGATCCAGCTCTTGTAGGCAAGCTACTCGATAGTCATGATCATCTAGGACATGCTTGAAAGAGATGCATAGTGAAGGTAACTAAACCTCAATGGGAAGGATGGCTTTAGTACCATAAACAAGTGAGTATGGAGTGGTTCCTATGGGGGTACGATGATTGGTATAGTATGCCTAAAGGGCAGGGAATATTTGGAGGTACCATTCACAATCAACACCATTGACAATCTTTTTAAGAATGTTGACAATGGTTTTGTTGAATGCCTTGGCCTAGCCATTACCTTGAGGGTAATATGATGTATAAAAGTGTTGGGTGATGTTGTATTCAGTACATAATTGGTCTACATCTTTGTTCTTGAATGATCTTCTATTATCGAATATAATGTCAGAGGGAATACCATAGCGACAGATGAGGTGGTTGAAGATGAATTTGGAAATTTGCTTTCTAGTCACGTAAGTGAGGGGTATAGCTTCAACCCACTTAGTGAAATATTCAGTGGTGGTAAGGATATGTTTATGGCTATCAGATGAAGTGGGGTTAATATTCCCAATGAAGTCAAGTCTCCATGTAGAAAATGGCCATGGTGTCAACATTGGTTTCAAAGTTTTTGTTGGGGCAAGAATTAAATTAGCATGTCATTGACATTTCTCATATTTCTTTACATATGCAGTGGCATCTGTGTCCATTATGGGCCAATAATAACCAATATGCAAGATATTTTTAGATAGGACTACCCCGCTAAAATGGGCTCCACATACTCCTTCATGAACTTCTCTTAACCCTAATGTAGACTCTACCAAATTTAAACAATGAAGCAGAGTTCCATCAAAACTATGATGGTAAGAGGTGGATCCAAGTAAAGTATGACAAGTGGAATGATGAATGAAGGCTTTGGTTTGTTTTTGAGATAGGTTAGGTGGTAGAACTTGGTCATGAAGGTAGTTGTAAAGGTCTGAGTACCAGATAGAATTAGGACCAATAATATCACAAATCATGGCAATGGTTGAAGGTTCATGGAATGATACTGACAAATTCTTGATGAGGAACTGATACTCTTTAGCTTTATCTATTTGTCAAATCAAAGAGCCAATAGTAGCCATCATATCTGCAATTTTATTACTAACCCTTGATATATGCTACAACAAAATTTTAGCAATTTGCTTTTTAAGAGTATCAACCATAGTTTTATATGGAACCAACTTGTCATCTTTGGTCTAAAAATGATATGTAACCTAATTGATGATTAACTAAGAATCACCATAAACTTGAAGATGAGATATATTCCATTGTACTGCATATCAAAGTCCTGCAACAAGTGCTTCATACTCAGCCATGTTGTTTGTACATGAAAAGCTGATTCTAAATGATTTAGGGATTAGATCCCCCTGTGGTGTAATAAATAATAGGCCTACCCCTGATATATGCACAGTGAATGAACCATCAAAATATAGCTTCTAGGGCTGCTCTTCAAGGGGTGTATTAATAACATTTATGATGGATTCATCAGGAAATATAAACTTGAGTGGTTGTGTGTCCATGAGAGGTGCTTCAGTAAGTTGATCTGCAAAAATTTGTCCTTTGATTGCTTTTTGATTAACATATTCCATGTCAATTTCACTAAGAAGCATGATCCATTTAGCCATTCTACCTTGTAAAGCTATTTTATATAGTAGATACTTAAGCGGATCTACTTTTGAAATGACCATGGTTTTATTATTCAACATGTAATGACAGAGTTCTAAGCTACGAAAACCATGGCTAGATAAGATTTTTCAATAGGTGCATAGTTATGTTCATATGTAACCAAGGTACAGCTTAGGTAGTAAACAACATGCTCCTTTTCATTGTCATCATGTTGAGTTAAGAGTGCCCCAGAGCATAATCAGTAGCTGATAGGTATAACAAGAATGGCTTTCCTGGCATAGGAGGTAATAAAATAGGTGGATTGATAAGATAATCTTTGAGTTGTTGAAAAGTTGTTTGGTAGTGATCATCCCAGTGAAATGCAACTCCTTTCTTCAAAAGGTGCACAAATGGATGGCACTTATCTGCTAACTGAGAGATGAAGCATTGAATGGACTCGATCTTACCCTGTAAACTATAAAGTTGCTTCAAACTGGTTGGTGGTGGCATCTCAGCTATAGCATGGACTTTAGTTGGATCGACTTCAATACCTCTATGAGACATGATTAAGCCAAGTAATTTTCTTGAAGTTACATCAAACACACATTTCTTTAGATTTAGTTTGACTTTGTATTTTTGTAGTCTTTCAAATATCTTACATAGCATTGCTGGATGGTCAACCCTGCTTTTGGATTTTCCTAATATGTCATCGACATAGTCATCAATAATATCATGCATCATATAATGGAATATGATAGTATGGCTCTTTGATATGTAGCTCTCACATTATTAAGGCTAAATGTCATCACTTGATAGCAAAATGTTCTCCATGGAGTGGTGAACATTGTATTATGTTGATATTTTGGTGTTATTTTGATCTAATTGTATCCTAAAAATCCATCCATGAGTGAAATCATTTCATAACCTATCATGGAGTTGATGATCATGTTGATATTAGGCAAGGAAAAATCATTTTTAGGACAAGCTTTGTTGATGTCTCAAAAATCAGTACAAATTTTGATTCCTTCAGGGTTTTTGCTAATAGGTACTACATTAGAGATCCATTCAGAATAGTCAATGGATCGGATACATCCTACTTCTAAGATTTTTTCCAACTCTTTCTTTACTAATACAAGAATATGAGGATGTATCTTATGGAGCTTTTGTTTTACCAATTTGGCATCAAGATTAACCACAAGGTAGTGCAAAACCAAGGCATGGTCTAATCCTTGCATGTCAGAATAAGCCCATGCAAATATATCCATAAACTCTCTCAATAGAGCTGTAAAAATGTCACATTCCTCCTCAGTGAGGAATGCACCTAATTTTATCCATTTTAGGTTTGATAGAGTCCTAATGTTTAATTTTGTTGTATCTTTGACTAGGAGGGTCAAATCATCTTCTAAGATAGTAGGCAACAACTTGATATGTTGGACTATGTTAGGGTCCTTTTTTAGGACTTACTCTTTAACTTCTCCTAGGCATGATGAATCTAAGTCTCCTAATGGGAGATTTTTCCATGTAATAAAAATAGTTATAAATTCTTGGAGAATTTGATCAAATACTTATTTTTGCTTAAAACTGAACTCAGATCTTCAGGCAAGTTTGTCATTGGTGGTCTCCTGATCTAAATTCGAAGAAGAATGAACACCCCTATCTAATGGCACCTAAAATAGGTTTTCACCACTAGACTAACCTTTATCTTTACTTTTTCCCTAGTCAAAAAGCACCTCAAAGAGGTTTTCACTTTAGGACCTCAATGTTTTATTTATTTGTTTTTGGCTAAGGGTGCTCACTTGCTCTCCAAAATAGGCTACAGGATCTAATGTGATTGAGAATCTCGATTTGTGATCTCCCAATGGAACATTGTCTATAAGGCCTAAGAAATCACAGAATGCCTCATCATTCTAGAACTCATCAATCAACAGACTGGATTCTTGTTGGTCCCAATCTATCAATTGGGGATAATATAATGGCAATAGATTATGATGAATGGCTTGGGTAAGGGTACAAATGGTATTATTATCAAATAGGTTGGTTTCAGCTAGGTTATCAAAGGTAAGGCTATGATCAGACTGTACTTTTATATCAGCATCATCATCACTAGTCACTGGTGATGGAGTTTAAATAAAATATGTGGGGTTACCCTTAGGTAGTTTAAATCCAAGTCCATAAGGTCATTCATACTTAGTCATGGAAATTGGCTTGATGGTTCCTTGTTGATTCGGTTTGAGGCCTCTTCTTTCATAATTATGACACTCCATGATCCTATTGGGAATAGGATACTTTACAACTTTATAACAATCAATTTAGTCATCATTGTATAACCATGATTCATTCCCTTCAAGAGGGTCAGGCTAGATGCTGGTACAAATATGATAGGTCCCTTATCTTTGCTCTTTTGTTGCCAATGCATATGTGGGATGACCTTAGGTTGCCAAAAGGTTTTTGGATTCTGAGCAAGATTGGCAATGTGAAATGTGTCATGGGTCACATATTCTCTTGATCCATTATCTGAAATGGTGAAATGATTAAAAGCCTCAGGAGGTGACTTGTGGGAAAGGGAATCCAAGGTATTAGGATCTATGCAATTATCTGGTGAAGGATCAGTAAATATAGCTTTTTATTTATCTTGTTGCAACTAGGATTCATATTGTACTGATAATTATAGCTTTGAAATTTAGCCTCAAGATGTTTAAAGTGTTCATATGGGTGTAAATCCCCCAGAATATTCACTTCCATCCCTGAGTGGGAAAACTTGATACATTGGTGCAGTGTTGATGGGACTACACGAATCTCATGTAAACAAGGCTTGCCTAGAAGTATGTTGTATGATAACTCAAGATCCAACACATGGCAAAGTGTATCATGGGTTAAAGGCTCAATAATAACTGGCAAACTAATGGTGCTCTGTGACTCTCTTTCTTGATTATCATAGGCTTTAATAGTTATTGTTTCTAGCTAAAGATCTGTCACTGTGTACCCAAGAAGCTTGATGAGCTTGAGAGACACTATGTTAAGGCTAGATCCATTGTCTATAAGGACACATTTCACTTTATACCATCTGATACAAACTTATATGTATAATAGGTTATTATGGAGTGGGCCAAGGGAAGACATATCACTTTAGTTGAATGTGACTTGTTGGGCTGGAGCTAGGTGGCCAACCAAAGCTTGAAAGTTATCAAGGGATATGTCATTAACAATAGTGGATTGGGTCAAAAACTTATTCAAGATGTTTTTTTGGATTATTGACATTCACAAAAAATTCAAAATAGAAATTTGTGCTGGTGTCTTTTGTAATTGGTCCACAATATCAAACTTATTGTCTTGGTCAGTAGTGAATGGTTTATTCTAAGGTTGAATGGTTGGTCAGATGATAGGCAAAATGGCAAATGGTTGTGGGCCTAGGATAGTAATCTTTGACCTCCGATTTGTGACTGCATAATCAAGATTAAATATTGGACCATTATTGCTAACTGATGTTGGAAATGGTGTGGGAATAGATAGGACAAGTCTCGATTGTCGATGCACTTGCATGTGGTCACGTGGCAAGAATGAGTTGTTGCTATAACATCCAAAAGTGGGAGTCCTAGTTTGTTGGTTTTCCTGTATGCATTCCCAGGTCAAAGAAGGATTATCTATGTGATTTAGTTTAATATTATTATTTATCAATGGTCTAGATTGATTAGTGCTTGGTCTGGGATTAATGGAGATGTTATTAATGTTACCCCCTGCAATATGACCTACAACCCTATTGCAGTCATGTGAAACTACATGATAGGTTTATTGGTTATTATCATTTTGACCTTGGTTTTGTATATTATTCTATCATCATGGGTTCTATTACCGATTTTGTTGGTTCAACTGGTTCAGCCTTTAATTCTGATACTATTGATTTTGTTGTTGCACTGACCATTGTTGTTATTGATTGTTCTGCTAATATTGATTATTATGTCGAGGAAATGGGTTTTGATAGATCCTAAGAGTTTGATTATAAGTGGAAGTGCCATTATCCAATGTTATCTCCCCATTCTCCAACATATTTTTAATTAAATACTTGATTTGGGAACATCTTCATAAATTATGCCCATTGACCCGATGATAGTCATAAAATTCATATTCAATGACCAATCAGGTTAAGGAATGCCTTACAGATAATGCATTGGTATAGGCCAACTAATCAGATTAGCAGTAGTAAGATTTCAAAATATAGATTCAATAGGTTCTCCTAGGTCACTAAAGACATGATGCACATGTATGGTTCTTTTAAGAGGAGGGGTTTGCAATGATAACGGTTGTTGTATTTGTTGTGCAGGTTTTGGTTGTTGTGCTTGTGGCATTGGTTGGAGAGGTTGATGGGTAGGAGTAAGCTGAAAAAGTGGTGCAGATGATGTATGCACAGTTTAGACATGACAAGATTCAGTTACTCCATTTCCCACAACATTCCCATTGCGGTTGAATTGCTTCAATCTTTCATGATTATTGGCCTATGTTGGTTGTGTTGCTTGTGCTTGAATAAAATGTTGTTGTTGGCCATTTCCATAATTAGTATAATTAAGTTTGATGACTCCTTTATTGATGAGTGCCCACTCGATCAACAAACCTTTATCAATGATCTCTTTGAATGTATGTGCACATTGTAACTCCAGATGGTAAGCTATATCACTATGAAAATTTTTAATAAACACAGTAGCTGATTGTTTATCTAGTAAACTATGGGTAAATGGATTGCAAGGGCTCTCCATCACTATAAATAACTTGCAAAACTCTCCCCATATTTTAGATTTGTTTGTGTCAAGTCCACTAATGAAATCTCATGCTCGAGATTATAGGAAAAGTGTTGCACAAATTTATCAAAAAGATCATCAAATTCTGTTACTGAATTCTTTGGAAACTTCAAAAACCACTCCAAGGCTTGTCCAGCTAAGCTCCTTGAAAACAAAAGCAAAATTTATATGTCACTATATGCCACTAGTTGACATGTGACAAAGAATTTGGTCAAATGAGCCTTAGGATCACCCTTCCCTTTATACTTATTGAATTTGGGTGGTTCATATCCTGGAGAAAATGGTATCTACAAATATTCCATGTTGAATGGATAGGAACACACGTCATCCAATTTGAACTTCTTAGTCTGCTTCCCCATTCTTCATTTATTGCAATTCTTGGGATAGGAAACTGCAAGACATATTGGTTTGAGGGAGAATATTGGTTTGGGTAAATGGCTGGGAGGTCACAAGTGGGACACTTTGACCAAGGTAAGATGGAGATACCTATTGGCATAGATTGGTTTGGTTGAGGAATGGACCAGGAATACGCATATGTGGATTGGGATGTACTTGAAATTGCACATTTAGGTACATGATATATTGGTTTGGGTTGGCAATAAAGGTTTGACCTAGTGGATTTTGTGGTTGGGATGGAGGGATATAATTATAATGTGCCTATTGTGGTTGAAAAGGGACATGCTATCAACTAATCAAACCTTGTTGTTGAGTAGAAACTTGTGGACTAAGACCCTGTCTCTAGATTTATAGCACATTTTGAACCAATGGTTATCTATTAGGTACCTAAGAAACATGGGGACCTCCTTGTTACATGAATCCTTGTGAAGCAATGAAAGTAGATTACAGATTTGGCATCTATCACTAATCAATATTTGCACATTGTTGACTAGTCATTGCTTGGTTTTAGACTGGCATATTAGTCTGTGACTGAAAAGGTATGTTCATCATTACCTAGCGGGGTGGAATATTAGTTTCCCCTCGTAGAGGAGGTAATATATTCATCCTCTATTGTGTTGATACACTAGATTGTGTCTGTTGTTATGGAATACCACTTGCTACTTGTTGAGGGGGAGTATGATTCATCACATTCTATCATTGAGGTATAACATTTGCCATTGTTTGATTATCTAATCCTATAGGTTATACACTCGAGGAAGTGACTGGTTGAGGTTGAGGTGTAGAAACTCCTATTCCTTGGTATGATGATATGCTCATGGGATTAACTATAGGCACACATTGTTGGCTAGTTATTTATGCATTAGTACCACTTTGATTAAGATTGGATGTTTTTTGCACATTGTCTACTATGCTTGGCTCACTATTTAGTGCACAAGTCAAAGATACTTCTTCAATAATTGGCATGTGTATCAAGTTATCTATGAAACCATTTTGTACAAATGGGTTAGAACTCAGATTCTCTTATCTAGTTAATTCCATCAATACTCCTATTGAAGGTACTAAGTCAATGAGGGGCTTACTCACCATGTTCATCTTATTGAAATTATGTGCTAAATTCAGGTAGGTTTGGTATACTATTTTTATTTGGTTAAAGTGATCTTCCATGATGTTTTTGCCTTGATTGGATATATTGGGGTCTTGGTAGGTTAATTGGACTAGAGCCATAAGATTGTTAGAAGAAACATGTTGATCGTAAATGATATTATGGGGCACTCTTACTAGACTTGGTAAATTTTCATGGGGGAAGTTTGTCAAAAACTTGGCCCTTACCTCTATGGCTCTAACCAAAATCTCATCTTTGTTCTCTAACAAATATCGTTCAAATAAAAATGGATCATACATGGAATCTGTATTAGTAGAATATGACTATTAAAGAATTGGCTCGTCCACTACAAGTATTGTAGCTAAGTATTGCATAGTTTGTTCTTGATCATGTATTATGTAAGGTGGTGTGTTAACCAAATAATTAGCCAATGGATCTTCGATTTATGCCCCTGATTGTGAATTATAAGAGGGATAAGAATCCATCTCATAAGCAATGTTATCCAAAAAGGGATCTTGCACCATTTCTTCCTACGTAACTACATTACTAATCCCTAGATTGTCCATGAGTCCACTATGAGTGAAGGAATACATGTTAGGATCCATAGTCAATGCTTAGCGATAAAAGGTCAAAGAGTTATACAAACTCTATGAAGGACAGAATCTAAAACAAATGATGCCTTCAACTTGGTCTAGATTTGTCAAAAAGGATTAAAAGGTTTATGCAAATATTTGTGAGGAAATAAGCTAGTGTAAAGTATCTAACATTTCACTGTTCACACAAAGATAAGCAAATAAAAGGACCAAAAAATCAAAGTGCCAAACTCTATCATCGCAGTGTTTCAAATCAGTCTAATCTCGAAATTTAAAAGTTGCTAGGTCTTTTGGCCAAATGCGGCATCAAAAGTTAGGCTCAAACAAGACATCAAAAGTAGGACTCTTGGCCAAATGACGTCAAAAGCTAGACTTTGAAAATAGATGAAAGTTTTAATCTAACAGATTTGAAACACTTCTAATAAACACTAGGCATTTGATTCTTGGACATGAACTTGATCAATTAGATATAAGGTATGAAACAAAAGGCACTTTAGCAATAGTTTATTTTCTCATAAATAATGGTATAACACTTGGTTCTTTTGATAAACAAGCTAGACAAAGGTGACCAGTATAAATGTGCTTTAGATAAAGGATCAAAAGTACACTTGGATCAGTCTGAACATGTAGAAATAGATTTAAAATTCTATGCAAAAGGGGCTATGAAACAAAGTTTGAAATGATTTGGGCAGCATAATGACACTATACTACCCAAAAGGTATGAGAAAAAAACTTCGTTTCAACTCTCTAAGGCAAAGACATTTTTCCATAATTTTGATAGCATAATGCTACCTTTCTTAACTCAAAATGTTATGGTGTATAGACTTAAAGTGCAAGTTTTTAGCATAAAATGGTTTAAGTCTATCAAGTGATGATAATGATTATGAGTCTTAAACAACCTTCAACCCAAATTGGAAATTAAACCTAAGTTCCCTCGAGTTTAGTGTAAATGGCAAACCCATTTAACACATCAACCCTATGAACTTGTAAAGGGGTAATTCTGAATTTAGATTATAAGTTAACGACTTAAACAACTTTGGTCAAGGTCTAGACTCAATTGGGTAGCATAATTGTGCTAAAGTGGATGATATAACTCTCAATATTTTGATGAACTTTTGAACAAGGCAAAAGGATGATCTCACGTGGGCAGCATAACGCCTCTTTGTTCAAAGGAAAATTTGGACTATGTGTTTAGTTTAGCATTATTTGTTTACACCAAGTTTTGACTCTAAATAAGACTTTAATCTAGAACAAGACCAACTAATTAATCACCCTTGGATCCTAAACTGACAAGGGTGTTTGGTATTATTGGAATTCGTCAATATACATCATTTAAGAGGATTTTAAGTGCTTATCCAAAAGTAAATGTGCATTATATAGTAGGATTTTTACAACACCCCTTCTCTCAAATGACAGTATTATGGCATGGACCTTGAGGTGCACCTTGCACCAACAATACTTCTATGGTAAGAGGGGATTGTCTAAGATCTAACAAGTTTTTGAATGATCTAGGGGAATCAATTGCACAATGACTTTCATGCCAAACAATGCAAAAAAAAGCATGGATTTTGGGTTCATATCACTTGGCTTATTACAAAAAGGTCTAGTCCTTTTTTATAACTACTACATCCTATTGTTCACTCAGTGTAGTGCGATGTCCAAAGTGCCACTATGTCCTGTGTGTAACTCCAAAGGAGTTAAATGAAGTCAATGCTAGGAGATAAACCCCTGGGTCAAAGCTTCCCTAAATAACTTGTGGGAGGTGATGAAGTTCCCCTTGGAAGCCAAGATGCATAAATAAATAAATCATAAAAGTAGAAAGACTTTAGGGTCATTTTCAAGATCACCTAAACTTTGACGAGTTTTTGGGGAGTGTTGTAGATGACTTTCTTTCTAAGCCTTGGACTAGGTTACTTATAATATGAATGGTGCTTTTGATTATAAGGGTTCCCTGTAGAGGACAAATGGAATAGCATACATGCAACATTCTTCTTTTTGCCAAATAAAATATAATTAAACAACTATTGCAAGCAAAATTTAACAAGTGTGTTCAATTTTAAACCCAAATGAAATGTTTGGTGGCGTTCATTTGACCCCTTGGTCTTAGTTGTAAATTTTGAAAAACATTCACCAAAAACATCTAAAAATTCCTTGTTAACCACCAAAACAAAGTTTCTAATCAAATTTTAACCATGTAAAAGTGATTTAAACATGTTTTGAGCAAATATCCCACTTGGTCCTATAGTAAAATTGTTAGCATATCCTTTAGCTTTGAAGCTCTTTCGAGTTTGAAACAATAAACTTTGGAAAATTAGCTCTCAAGTCTATGTTTTAAAAAAAAACATAGTGATCGACATCGATTATTACCACCAACATTAGTTATGGCCAATCGAGATCTAACTAATATTGATTCTATTGATCGACGTCGATTAAGCCAGGTAACCGATGTTGGTATTTCTACCGATGTCAGTTACTATGTAAAAACTATGGAAACAAAAAATGACAAAATAAAGTTATAAAATAAAGGAATGAAAACAAAAGAATTCCTTCACTTTCCTTGGATGCTCCAAATGCCTTTGTAATAGTGTCTTGCTCAGCTTGTGCTCATGAAGTCCTTGACAATGGAAGCTTGACAACCTCCATCTCTCCTTGGCACCTTTGGCTTGTGGCTTGGCTTGGCTTGGAATCAATTTGGCATTATAAAAATAGTTGATTGAAGCTTTTTGGATCCAATCTTTCATTATAACTTTGAACTAATTAAGCTTAGAAATGATGTTGTGAGGCCTCCTATTTATAGATTTTTGGATTTGATCATATTCAACCTCAACCATCCATCTCAAGATTGAGATGTGTGGTTGAGGATTAATTCAATTTTTATAATTAAGTTTGTAATTATCCTCATCATGGCATTGGAAGAAGAGGCAATTAAGAGGCATGGAGGGCATGAATCTTGATATTTGTATCATTTATGGCCTAGGGATATCTTCCCAAGAAATGAGGTCACTTGATGATACAGATATTCAATATTTATTTCCAAAACAAATTATTTAACAAGTTTCCATAGAATTTTTTATTAGGCCTTGATTTGGGTTAATTAGCTTTTAAGTATGTTTAGGCACATTGTGCACAAATTGCCCAAATTGATCAGAATGTCCTATTATTGGTCCAAAATTTGACTAGATTAGAATTAGAATGCACTGTCAGATGTGTTGGAACCGTATTCCCATTTATAATTTTTCTAACAACAAATAACAAAGGCACAAGTCTTGTGCAAAATACTTGATAGGAAAGAACAATCCAAAGCATGTAGATGCAAAATTGGCATTTTGACTTGAAATGAATTGATCAAAGTTAGTTGGCTCATAAATTTCATTGCCCCATTTAGGGGTACCCTGGCCAAAATTAGAACTTGAATATATCATTTTCACATCATTTAATATGTTTTAGTGTTTTTAGGCCAAATTATGTGTTTTAGATGGAAACTAGCCAAAAGCTTGATTGGAGGTTATCAATGACTAGTTTTAGGTGTCTACAACCTTGAAGTACAAAACCATCAAGACAAGCCTATATATTATATAAATGACCTCATATGTTACCTTGAAGGGTCCCACATATCTTAGTGAAAGTTTCATTGACTTTGCAAGAGCACATAAGATCATCATACAAGCTAAAATCAATAACAAGGAAGAGTTCCACAAAATCTTCCATCCCCTCTACACATCTCTCTAATATATAGAGTATGTTTCTCATTCTGGAGAAAAATAATTAGAAAATCTGTTAATAATAATGTGTATAAGTTAATACTATCGCTACTTCGTATAGCTTCAGATAAATATAACATATCAATATTATCACTACTCCGTGGAGTTCCTGACAAGTATGACGATGAATAGGAACTAGAAATACCACATTTATAATGTATATAAAGTTAAGGAATAAATGTTCTACCGTATACATGTATATTATCATATGATTGAATTTGACAAGTTCATATGTCAAATTTTGGATTCAACAAGTTCGTCTATCAAATCTAAATTCAATAACTACCGAGTCAATGTGAGACTAAGTAGGATCCACTCCTATCGTTTAGTACTCATGTTCTTAATTCACCACTCTTTCCTTAGGTATCCATAACCTAATGATCTCCAAAATTTGCATAATGTTCAATGAATCACAATTATATACTAACATATCATCGAAAGCAATGTTATATGCTAAATAATTCTAGATGTATCAACATACATACAAGAAAAATCATACAATCATCTTGTAATTTCATTAAGTTACCATTATCCAAACATAATTAGTATCATATTTTCCTGCTTAACCTATAGTGTTATATTCATTTAAGAGAAAATAATGTTAAAATTAACATAACATACAAATTCCAAGGATCACACCATCCTTAAAACCTTATAAAAGAATAAGTGTGACAATATCTCCTTGCTTGCTCAGCTAGAATACAACAAATTAAAAGTATATCTCAACCCCTAGATTGACAAGATGTTCCACACATCCTATACCCTACTCGCTTTCAATGAAAGGTGCAAAAATAACTCTTCAAAACAACATTTTGTAAGCTAAAAAGAGAATAATATCAATCTAATCAAGGGTGAATAATAACATAATAATTATAATCAACTTATAGCTCTTAATCTATAATTTAATATATAATTCAAGGTTTGCCACTCCACGTGGTCTAAAATTACAAGTTAGATAAAATAGTGACCCTAAAGAGTCACAAGTGAAAATTAGAGAACTATCATCTAAAAAAAAACTCCTACATAGTCTCATAAGGTAAAAAAGAAACACCACAACTCAATGTTGCCAAATCATTATCTACTTACCAAATTTGTAAGTATAGTATCACAATCTATTTCCACAAATAGGAGAGAAATATACTAATCACAAAGATGTATCAATCCATCTAATCTTACAAATTCTATCACAATAAGAAGTATAAGACATCCCAAAAAATTACAAGGAATATGGTCAAAACAAAATTTCAAAACCAAGTTTCCATTCAAGAGATCACTAAATCAACATCATGAAAATATGAATCATTTTGGTAGATTATAACGATGTCAAAGGAGAATGAGATAATAACAACTTACCTCTAAGCTAGCTAAAAGAGTTGACACTTATTCCTAATCCACATGACTTAAGGGTACCAATCCTTAAACAAAATCCTAATGCATAGGAATTCTCAACCAAAATAGTAGCACTCTACTACAAGAAAATTCTCACCACACTTAGTGGTACCAAACTAAAAAGGGTCTTATAAGATTTTCCCATTTCTAAGATTATTAAACATAAGACACAAAACTTAAATCACATATATTTAAGTGAGAAGCCTCATGTGCTTATTAATCACTCACAACATGAAACACAAATGGTGAAGGTGACTTGATTACCAAGAAGGATGTAATCATACTTGAGGTGTTTGATCTAAGTGATCAAACTACGGTAGCAATATTTTGTATATAACTTACATTATATACAAGACTACCCAAAACTCATATAGAACCATCACCATTAGGACACTCGATAAACTAACCCTTAAATAAATCAAAAGGGTACAAGTGTTCTTAAGGGTACACACTCAATGTTCTTCACACACATTTCACAAATGTCTCATGCTTACAATTATCACCAAGCTATACAAGAGGATATACCGAGTCTCAAAACTCCAATCATGGTGTAACATGGTTCTGCACTAAGGTACCATAATTCCAAAGTACCAGTGCAATACTTCATGTCACTAGATTCACACTGGTGAACAAAAATACATGAAAACACTAATAGACTCATTAGGTATTAGAGTTCAAGCCACATCTCTGATACCACATGTAATAACCCTGCAGGGATCAACTTGATTTTTTTAAATTAAACACATATACCAAAAATAGGTTACACCATAAGAATTTACAGAGACCATATGAAATACTCAAAGTGTGACAATATTAAAAAGCATATTACATCACATATCACTAATTTCTAATATTATGAGAGCACATCATAATGTAAATACAAAAAATAATTATATTAACTCAGTCATGAATGATACAAGTCTATAGCCACTGTTGTCAATGTACAATAATAAGTAATTATAACTTTTTATGATAATATTCAACAATAAGTACCATCAAATACAATGTACATATAAGATACATGGCTCCTCTGGAGCATAGTTTCTGAATCCAAGTATCTATGGCAATCTCAAGTTTCATCTTGATAAGTAGTACTATTATGCGAAGGGAGAGCATCATTCAAGCATTTTTCCACATCAACCATGAAACAACGATCCCCCACACTAATTCCATTAGGAAATGGCCCTCCCTTCATGGATGAGTAGATAGTGATGACATAGAAATTCAAAGAGACAAACAAGTACATGTGTGTTATATCATTTCTAAACTAAGCATGTAATGTATCATAAAAAATTTGATATATTGCAAGATATCACATAACGTGTGAATCATACTTATGAATTGATAATGTCTCTGTAAACATACTGTGGACCAAAGTTTTATGAATAATAAATAATAATAATTTATAGATCAATAAAATTCATACACACCACTTGATCGGACTACCTTCATCTATCATTGTGATACTAGTAAGCCAGTGGAGTCCATCTCACTCCTTACTCTATATCAGCAATATAGATTGGTCAGATACAATTCAACCATAAGATTTATTTAATTTACATCCTACTAGTAAACATATCATATAACACGCTAAACATAGGAGTAACCAAATCATACATTTATTTCATCAAACGTATATATGAATTTTATATTATTTTCTATCTCATACTAGAAATAATGACTATAGTTTATACCACCTAGATAAATATATATTAACTACATATTTTCACTACCACAATTTGTTTCTAAACATACTACACTTTATGATAACCCACATTATCATAGTCTAGTATTCTAAAATATAAATATTAGTTTTCTGAATTCAAGTTTATAAAATAACATTAAATACATGAAAACATAAGCTTTTATTCAAGTAACTAGATATAACGAAGCAAGTCACAATCCCCATGAAACATAATAATATACTATCATAGCATTCAATAAACTCTCAAGGTTATATGCATGCATACATAAAGTCCTATTAATTGTCATAAAACATACCATTCATAGTAATAATCAACACGCATACATTTAATCAATCAAATGTAGATGTGAGTCTAAACATATCAATTGCAGTATGTACTATCCGAGTTTAACATTTATTTACATTATAGTACTCTATGATATCCCATACTATTATAGTTCACAATTACATAAATACACATAACCAAACTTATGATTTCAAAATCAAATGAGTCACATACATCATAACAATCAAGCAAGTATAGAATTTATACTACCCAAGTATACCCTAAGTTTAACTATTTACTACCATTAAAAGAAACATAACTTATAAGCACGCATCACAATGCACTATTATATGCTAAATATAGCCAAATATTATACATATTAACACTTTCATTATATGTACCACATGCAAGTATTCAATATTGAATACATATAATTAACAGTCGATAAGTCATTTAAAAAGAACAGAGAACTCATAAACCCGTTATAACATCTATTTAAACATCTCATTCATAAAAGACTATTTAAATACAATTATAGTTTTCATCTCACAGATACCTGATGACTAGATAAAATCATACTCTTAGCATAGCTATTTCTATTATGTACTTATGTTTCATACTTAAATCCATGCATAGATATAGCAAAACAAAACTCAACACTCAAAAAATACATGATAATCCAATTAGCATTTGCTATACATTTTAGGGGGTTTGAATGTATGCATTCATTAATTTAATTATATTTAATTATTTATTGTAGTTCATACTCCACCTATGGAACTATAACTAAAAGAATACATCCCTATGATCATATATACACTATTAGGTATGTTATTACTTATGTTTTGGCATTCAACCACCTGTAACTTATTTAAATGTTACTTTTACATCACATATTTTTTACTCACAAGTTATATATGATAAGCTACCCATACCTATCGTAATGAAAAGTTTGTTGGTTTTTCTATCCTTCCCTTGTATTATTAAACTCTGAAAAGATTCTCAATATACTAACCTCACATAACACCTATGGTTATATAGATTCCCAAATAAGAATTTATGAGATTATTTTACCATTTAAAATAACGAGAAAGTTAGCTATGTTTTATAAACTAGCATTCGTGTTTAGTCAATTTGAGGTTCCTATAAAACAATATATATAATCAATTTTAAGTCATAGTTACCTTTTATAATCTACACTATAACCAATATATCTCAAAATGTAGCCCTTTATACTTATTATTTTATTACCTTTTATGTTACTAAGAAGAACAATGTTATTCTCTTGTACAAAAACATGGTGACATTAAAACTCACGGTTGGAAATAATAAATTTTAGTGACCCACCTGTAAAGTTAATAATCAATGCCAATTAACACATAGTTGGGAAATAATAATATTTTAACATCCCATAAATAATAATAATTAATAATATATTGCTCTTCAATGACTCAAATAAAGATATAATAATAATAATAATCAGTAATATTCGGTAATATAATAATGAAACTAGACGCCTTTACCCTCTAACGCCATTTTCAATGTCTCAATAAATGGCACATGTTATGTTTTAAGTCTATGTCGACTTAGCCCTTTACATGGACAATCCATTTTTTTTATACAAGCTGTCAGTGATGCAAACAAGTCTTTTATTTATATAGACGCAGCGGGAATATAAATAAATAACATCTTAACCACTCATTAATTGACTGAGTTTTAATTTTAGTGACTCAATTCAAGGTTATAAAAACAGTTTGCTTGAACATTATCATAGGTAATTACAATATTCATGATAATATAAATCACCCCATAAGTATATTACTGAGTACAATGATTCAATATAATAGAATGCGTTGAATATAATGTATACAAGCTAGATGAATATATTTAAGTGGCCCATAATATAAATATAACTAGCTAAGAATATATAGATAAATCACCAAGAGAATAAAATACAAAAATTATTTATACCAAAATATTGATAGAATTAATAGTAGCAATGCCTTTTGAATAATGGTCTTCAAAACTCTTAATTTTAAGTGCAACAATTGTAACTGGTGGATTTTAGCGACACTAATAGCAGTATAAAGACATACACATTAAAATCTAATGATTCAATAAAGTATGACACTATTGGGTCAATTGACAAACTCAAAATGTTTTACACAGACTTTCAAAACAAAGACAATCCCTTCTTTTATCTGATATAATTGGAAAAATAAGAAAATAACAATGTCTTTGTAACTATAGTAATTTATTAAGTTTGCAATGTTTTTCATTTAAATCCACTCCACCCACAGGTTAGAAAAATTAAGGTACAATGACTCACGTATATAACATTAAGCTATTTAAAAATAATACTCAGATTTTAATTAAAATCCAATTGACTTGTTTATTAAGGTAGCACCTTAAGGTATTCTTCAATAATTTATAATAAATCAGCAATATCGATTTAAGTATATATATATATATATATATAATCAACATTTATTCTACCAGTGAATCACTTAAATATACATAATTAAAAACATATATTTGAACAGTATTTGAATCAATAACTGCTGCGATTACACAAGCTGAGAATAAATAATAAACTTAATATTTTAGTTTACTTTTGCAAATCGATGCCCTATATAGTCTCATAGTTGTACTAAGACTAAATGCCACTGCTCAGGATAAAAATTGGATCTACATATTATGTTTTATCATGCATTTCCATTTCACTATCATGTAGACAAATTACCAAGTTTATAAATAGATTTAAAGGTCTTAGGGAGATGTCTAATAAGTAGAAATATATATATATTTTGAACAATACATATCAAAAAAAAATTCATAATCACACATTAATATTGAAAACATTGTTTACCTAGCAATTAGAACTAAAATTCTTTTGTTGTGCTTCTTTTTTGCTTTCTGGTTGTGCTACACCCTTTGCACCTTCTTCATCTTGGCCTTTCTCCAAACTAAAAAACTCCCATATTTGATCTTCTTTCTTAATTTTTCACTTATAAGAAATAGGCGTAAGCCCTTTTTGTTTTAAAGATTATTTTTTATTTTTGTTTTTAGTTATTTTTAATGTATTTGATTTTTTTATTTTTTGAAAAATTTAGTCTTACTTTTACTTTTATTATTCATTGTCTTTTTCCTTTTTCTATGGCAAATTCTATTTTTATTTATTTTAACATTAAATATCAAAATTCTATAGTTTTATTCAATTGAATTAACGCCCATAAATGTTATAACAATTTAAATGACAATTTCTTAAATTAGTAATAATCTGAATTTTTAAATCTAATTGTGCTAATAACTTTTTTATAAGCATTAACGACCAATGTATCAATTCTGCTACATAAATTCATTAAGCTATTATCAAACCAAAGAAATTGGCTTTCCAAAGCAAGTAAAAATAAACACACCATGTGCAAACTATTTTAATGCATTCTAACATGTGCTAACTATTATGGTGTGTGTAAGGTTCTTACCGATTCTCTGTCATCCTCCGACATCTCCATCTACGTCACCCTCTCCGATGATGCTCTCCCTCCATCACACTCTGAGGGATAAGTTCTCTTAAGTCAACCTCATAATAATCAGGTAGTTAGATCATATCATCATGATAACCATTCATCATAAAATATAGTTGAAATGATAAATCAAAACGATCATAAAATAAACATATACTTACAACTAACTCATAGTAGTGTGATCATGTAACTTAAGCAATATTCTATTGGGACAATGCATAGTAGTGTGGTCATGTAACTTAAGCAATATCCTATTATCCAATAATAGTATATATCTCAAAGCTTAGTCAAAATATAATCAAATCAAATGTGTCAACTATAAATATTCACAAATAGTCAGATAGTTTGCTTAGCGAGGAATCGAGATGTAACATCTTGTGTTTACTACGTATCTCTTAGTCTAACCATATGTTACACTAATGACTAGACCTTCCATATTATGAAAAATGTTATAAACCTTATTATCATCATCCTCTACAAGTTTTGGACCTGTACCTATTTTCTAGCTTCTTAGTCACTTAGGTCCCAGCTAGACGCCTACATCGACATAAGTGTCATGTGCCCTAAAGTCATCAAATTTATAATTGTAATGTGTACTTCTGGTTAGCCAAAGTGATTTAATGTGAGATATTTCTAAAAAGGATTGGTATATATGTATGATTAATGTGCATTCATACCTCACATAAAAAAATTAGACCTCTCACAAGGTAACTTACCTAAAGTATTCAATCAAGTATTCAAGTGAGAAAAGCTACCCTATTCTTTCCTATTTCAATATCGATCATAGGGACAACCCATCTACAAGTAACTCTGCATTCTTTTATTTAGTCTAGAAAAATGAGTAAGGAAGCATTTACCTTGTGATCACATGAACTAATATTCTTATTCTTATTATATCTTGTACATATTTATATTTTTCCTTATTATGCACATTGAATAAAAGTTACATAATAGCATACTCTACATATTATGTAAATTTTCATATAGGAGAAAAAAATTCATGACATTGACACTATGCCAAGTTTGATTATTATTATTTATCGTATTATCTTAGATTTTTGTTGTGATTTAGTTTTATTTAGTAGTGCATAATTACTATTATGCTCCAAATTACTAAAACAATTCTAATACATGGTAGATGATCCTATGTCCCACATACACCTGATGATTATTCTTATAAGTAGATACAACATTTAAATACACTCAAAACATCTTTATATGCATCATATTTTTTCTATCAATTATCAATATGTATATTAAATCCTTGCTCTAGAAATAGAATTCATATAATTTATTCATTTATTATTAAATATTATATAAAAATTTCATGATTTCATGTTTCTCCCAAAAAAATTTATCAAAGTAGAGAGATAAAAAACCCCAATTAACCAAGTCTCTAGGCATTTTATAGCATTCCTTATAACTATGAGAGAATTATATATTCTAATTGTTACAAATTAACTACATTGATTTTCTATTCTAATTGTTACAAATTATTTTGTTACAATTAGAATAAGATATCAATGATTCCTTTTATATTCTAATTGTTACAAAGTATTTTGTTCACTATATTGATAACCATAGAAGAATCCCTTTCGAGAGAACATTTGTCCATTTCTTTTCTATAGTTATATGGATGAAGGTAAAAAGTGCTCTTAATTCAACCATGTTGTTTGTTGTAGAAATAAACTTTTGAGACAAAACACAAAAATTTATACCATAGGGATTTGAATCAATTTCATCGTGAGCAACTTCTCTAGCGTTACCAATAGCCACCCTATCAAAATTGAAATGGATGGAGCAAATGAGAGGAAGAATGTATTTCAACATGTTTTTATCTACCTAATTTTTAGAGAAATCTTGGAAAGCAATGCCTTAGTAGTCACCTCCAAATAAATCTAGAAATAATTCCCCATTTCCCCTATGTCTCTCTCTTTTCCAGAAAGATGTGATTATTCGCTTCATACCATAATAATTGAGGGGCATGGGGGGAAGCAGGGGCGGGAGATGTGTCAAATCCCTATTTTGGGACTTTAATTATCTTTATGTAATAAGTGTATGAGGGCACCAAAATAGTCATAAGAATAATTAATGGTCATTTTTAATTTTATTATTTTAAATTATGTTGTGATACATATGATTATTTCAAAGATATTCATGACATTTTGGATTTAATTATTATTTACAAATTTTAATATAATTATATGATTATTATTATTTATTTAATTTACATGATAGATGTGTTGTGATATTTTTATAATGTTATTTTAAACTTAAATTATCCTAATTCAATCAAATATTTAATTACATCATTTGATTATTACATGATTATTATTTTTCTAAGCAAGGACTATTGGGATTTCATTTGTTGTTTTGCAAGTGTTGGTGTTGGCTATTATTGGACCATAAGTGTTTTTATATTTTGGTGAGGAACCGGCATAGCATGGAAGGAGCATAGCGTGGAAAGTCTATGGCATAGAACTTGAATGGTGCAAAAGCATCATGGTACAGAGGGAAAAGGGTGCGGAAGCACCAACATGAAAGGACCCAGTCAAAGGAGAATTAATCAAGAGGAACCTCAGATCATAAGGATCGAAACAATAGTGAACGACATGAGGAGCACATGGGAAATGAGAGTGGTTAAGGAGCGGTTCTTGAGGATCACCTAAACCTTATCTATCATAGTTTTGCACTGGACCACAAGGAGGTAGACACATGACAATAAGGATCTAGCATAAAGTGAGTATATAGGGGGCACAAAGGCCTAGGTCTTCAAGAGGAGTTAGTTAATAGACCTCCATGACTCTCAGTTTATAGAGAGTTTATGGGATAATTAATCCTATCATTAAATATTTTAAATACTTGGTCAGGGATAAATAAGTATAAATACCCCTATTGTAAAGCATTGCATGACAATTTTTTTGGATACATATGGTTGAAGCTTAATACATGAATTGTGAATGTTATAACCATACTTGAGTTCATGTTTAGGTAAATGGATAGTTGTGTAATTGTGTTAGCTTGAGTTGAGCATTTAGTGATTGGAAGTTAGTATGGAATTTATACAATTCTTTTCTTTTTCTAAATTAAAATCTCAGAACTTTATGACACTCTTTTGCATGATTATGTTGGTTGAACGTAATGACACTAGGATTAAAGTAGTTTTTTTTTTCTCTATGTAATATCTAATTAAATATATGTTTAACCAAAGGAATATAACGAGTGAATATTACTATGCAACATTACCTGTGGGAACTGGTATCTAGCTACGTACTTCAAATGAGCATGCAAGACCACATTCTTGCTTGAAAGGGCCAGTGCACTAGCTCATTGGGCTACTCTTCAGCACCGAAGCACTATTAACAATAAAACCCACCATTTTGGTTCTATTGTCAGGACCCGTTGCACTTGGTGCTTACTCATGGAAGATGTTTGAGCGTATCACCCTTGAGAGTAATGAGTAGTGGATTACTAGGGCTGAAGATAATTTGTAGTTCCCTACTTTGAACCAGGAGTTTTAGCATAATAAAGGGTAGAACATAATCTCTATAGTGCACTCTATGAAACCTTCTTTGTTGAGATCCTGGTTCATCTACACACTTGGCTATCTACTTATGCTCAAGGAAGATCATGAAACCTTAGAAGAAGATAGTCTTGGATGTTAGAATGAAAAAGAATGTTAGCACAACTTGGGACACCTTAGACATGAGTTGTTAACATCTGGTGCAAAGGAGTATTAAACAGCTACATTTTGGAGTATGTTGTGACTACTTATTCATGTCTTGAAGAAGCCAAGTTCCAATTCCTCAGCGAACTGCATGGCCATTATATTTGACATTTTTCATTAGAAATCAAGAAGTTATGTATTGGTTGTGGACTTGAGACTATGTCAATAGAGAGCTAAATCCCTCTTTGCATGAGCGACACATTTGGAAGGGGAGTAGATAAGAGTTGGTAAAAGATTTTAGGTTCAAAATGGTAGCTAGTCAACAAGCATTATGGAAGTAGAAGTATGATGAAGCTCGGTAGAGGATAGGAGTAAGTGGCATGGGAAGAGACCAAAAGAACTCAAGAAGTGCTATTAGGATCTATAAGGAAGCGAAAACAAACAAAGAGGACACCATCACTTTTTAACCATGCCCCATGCCACTGATATCATATGAAGGAGAAATTAGCCAAATGATTAAAACTAAAGAACCAAGTCTGAACCAACCAGGCTCCCCATCTATAATGTAAACTCATGATTTTGAATCAGATGAAATACATGTACATAATTATGATACAAATGGCATGGAATTAGGAACAAAACCTATAAGGGATATTATAGCTGAGCCATTTATAACTCATACAAACTTGTCACTTTACTTCCATTTTCAAGGGAATTACATAGCTCAATTAGGAATGCTTGAGGGACCTGACATTAAGAGTAGACAAGCTACAAGCCCAAATCCGATTAGTCAACTAGCTACCATGTTGCATGACATGGGAACTATTGTTGGAGGTAGACTAGGAGGTGGCACGAGAAAAAGTGGCAGACTTCCCCCTCATGAGATGAGATCTATAGGTCCTCAAAACCACCAATTCAAGCTCCTTGATTGTCAATGGTATGTTATGAAATGACACTTCACTTACCTAAATATCGAGGCATGGAGAATGCTATAGAACACGTCTATAAATATGAACTTATTTGGAGGGTGTGAGGCATGACCTCTTTTGAGTGAAAAGCCACACAACTCATGACTACACTTGTGGATCAATCACACAAATGGTATAGAAAGTTTGACCCTCAACAAGCAATGGTTAACTATGATCAACTTAAAATGACATTTATTTAGGAGTTTGACATTCCTGAATTTGAATAGTAAAGTATATCCACGTTGAAGGATGTAAATTATAAACTTACTTAAAGTGCATGAGAGTATAATGCTAGGTTAAAAACAATATTGTTAAAATTTGTCATTCAAAATCAATGTTTCTCAGCATGCATAATGGTTTGTGGGAGGTTTGTTACTACCTTTTCGATGAATATTATCCCATAAGACATTCACTAGCCCATGTGAATCCTTGAAAGCTGCCATCTACACTAAAGTAGTTAGAAGTATTGACACATAGATAATTCCCTTCATGGAAGCCCAAATAACTTCAATAGCATCACAACTTGAAAACCTAACTACAAATAATTCACATGATACTCGTAGTGAACTTTGGTGCACTGATTGCGAGTCTAAGAGATGTACCTGAAGCAACTACCCATGAAAAAACATCCATGTTATACTGAAACAATCATGGGAAATCTATCATGAAGAGCATGATGTATGCTCTTGTCCCCTTTTTTAGTGAGCTACATAGTCGAAGGTGCCTAACTATTGTAAAATTTGTGATGCCTACACCCATGACACTAATTATTATCTGTTAATTAGTGATATACATAAAATATGCGTGTCCAGTATGCACCAAACCTCTATGGCCAACAATCAGGATAATGGTAGCTATCATGGTTGAGGTAGAGGATGAAGATGACGAGGTGGTCATTTTCCACCAAGAACATGTTACAAGTGCGGATCCCTAAACCACTATCAAATAAATTGTCCAATTTACCCTACATCTACTTTATGTAAAAAGGACCATTGGCTAGAGGAGTGTCCTAACTTGTACACAATCATCACTAAGTAGAGAAATTAAAAGGGTATAGTTATGATTTGTATAGATAAACCACATTGGCATGCATGTTCAGACACCCTAATATCTCAACAAGTGAATATCACTACACGTAGTGGAGGATAATCTCAATCCACATCCACTCCTATTGAGAAGGTATAGCGTGAGGAGCTTTGAGCAAGGAGGTATCCTAATGCCCATAAATAAAAGGATGTGCTTCAAGACACTATGATGTTGGTACGAGAACTCCAAAGATAAATTCAATTAATCAAGGACAAAGAGGAAACACAACATGTTAATATGTAGAAGGCAATAAAGCTTCAAAATGTGGCACGAGATGACTTCCAAAAGATTTGTAAGCGTGTGTTGATTGAAGACATTATTCCATAACTAAGAATTTAGCTTAAGAATCAGATATAAGTGCCAATTTATGCTCAACATCTAGTGACTCGACAAACCAAGGATCATCAATTGAATCATGCTCAATGGCAAGATACCCCTATTCCTCCTACACCTCCAAAAGATAAATAGATACTAGTGAATGCTACCATTGATGGTTGGGTGATTTGGGACATCCTAGTTAAAATTGGCATTGAATTCAATGTCCTCACTAAGGAAACATGGCATAAAATGTTTGGTCTGGTACTATAACCTTTATTTCACATACTATTTATGGCTAATAAAACTCATCCTCTACCAATTGGAGTCCTCAAGAATGCAATGGTTGATATAATTGAAGTACCTTTCAAAGTTGATTTTGAAGTTCTCGAGTTAGTAGAGGCCAATGACTTCCTAACTCTATTAGGGAGACCTTGGTGTTATGAAATTAATGTAGATTTAAGTTTCAAAAAATGTTACATCAGTTTTGAGAATGTTAACTAGCATGTTATTTTTCCTCTCGATCAAACACATGAACCCCCATACGTTGAACCTGTTAATGTGGATGAAGATATAAACCACATCTATAATGTCACTAATAGAGATGATGAGCAACACGATCCTACTCTTGATGGTATCCTTTTATGGATAGATACTCAGTCCCTTTCTAACGTTACAATCAATACTTGTAATTTTTGGGTGCATAGCGATTATGACCTCACTGGTAGAGTGTGTAGTACCATTGAAATTCAGGAGAACATTCTATGCCAATTTCATAAATGCCATAGGTTTATCTGCCTTATTATTAGACAAGTCATGAGGGGACCAATGATAGATGTACCTGTAGAGAAACTCAATGAGGCTCCACGCTTCCATGGATAAATGGAAGTCCGCTACTTTGTCCAATGCCTTGAGGAATTTTATCACATTGACACTGATCATATTTGATCCTTGGTTCACCTCTTTGATGGTACAATTGCAAGATGGTGGCAAACCCATCATAAGCAACTCCTCTAGTGGGATCAAGTACACTTTGCCTTGCATCACCGATTCCATCATGATAATAAATTTAGGGGAACAATCAGCTATAGTGGAGTACAAGCACCTAAACCCCATATAGAAGCTTGTGAGGGAATGTGGAGAGATGAAGAGTCTTACTAAATTAATTATGGGTGTATGCATTCTATGTAACTTTAGGCACCTAGGTGCGAGCATGGTATGTTTATGAAGAGTGACACATGGGTACCCAATTTTGGCATCTCTTAAAAGAGAACATGAAATCTACACTGTCTTATTCCTCTCTAAGGATGGATTTATGCCTCATTCTCTAGGTCATGCGTGAAGTAGTTATAGGGAACCTGAGTCCCATTGATGATTGCTTGAGAAGTATCCATTATGTCCTTGAATAAGGTATAATTATCTTCAATGAACCATCAGCACAACTTATTTCTACACTAGAAACATTCCTTGATCAAGACCAATGCGAAGAAATACATCTAGGAAAATAAAAGCTATTGTTTTAGGTAGAAGAAGGTGAAGGATCCAATCCACTTAACCCTTTGTCAAATCATTTGGATGTTTATACGGACTATGGCACACGAGCTATTCACAATACTAATACCGAGGCCACTCCTACTCTAGGCCAATTCGAATTATCTAGTGCAATATCAGCATGGAGCAAGAACCAAAAATGGCTATTGGAGGGAATTACTGGACTGACATTGAAATCTCAAAAATATTCGAGTTGTTAAAGGAATATCAAGATGTCTTTCCAAGAAGATACAACAAGATGAAAGGAGTTCATCCATACTTGGGAAAGATGGATATTAAACTGATTGAAGGTGCTAGACCAGTCAAGAAAAGGTCATATAGGATGAATCCTAATCTGTAGGCACATGTAAAAGAAGAAATTGATAGTATGAGTGCACTGGAGTAATCACCCCAATTGATGAATTTGAGAGGGTCAGTCCCAAGGTGATTAGTATAAATAAAGTTAGATGCATCAAAATTTGCATTGATTACTGGGTATTTAATGTATCTTGTGTCATGGATCCCTTCCCAACACCTTTCATAGAATAAATACTTGAAGGCATAGTCAGATGTCAGATATATACATTCATCGATGGGTTTTCAAGATAACATCAAGTCCAAATTGCTAAGGAAGACCAACTAAAGATGACATTCACTACTGAATGGGGATCTTTCATGTATACTATCATGCCTTTTGGGTTGAAGAACGCACTAGTTGTGTTCTCATGGATAACTATTGAAGCCTTTAAGTATTTCATCCATAAGTTTTTTTCAAGTCTACTTGGATGATTGGACAACCTATGGCTTAGTCAAGGACCATTACTCAAACCTAAAACTCATGCTTGAGCAATGTCATTTTTTATAGATATCATTAAACCTGAAGAAGTGTCTATTTGCTACCCCTTTTGGTGTTCTTTTTGGACATGTTATTTGTAAAGATGAACTTCTGGTAGACCCAGTAAAGGTATTTGTTATTCTTCAACTCCTAGTTCCCAAGTCTCAGCACAAGGTCCATGTCTTTCTAGGATATACAAGTTAGTATAAAAAATTCATTAGTGGATATGCAAATATTTTTTCACCTCTATAAGAACTCTTAAAACATAATGAGCACTTCATATGGACTTGTTCCTACCAAGAAGACTTTGAGGCCTTAAAGGGCAAGCTGGTTACCACTCCAATCCTCCAGTTCCTTGATTAGACAAGATTGTTCCACATCCATGTTGATGCATCTAGAATGGCAGTTGGTGCAATACTTACACAACTAGAGGAAGGTCACCTTGATCACCCAATATACTTTGCTAGTAGGAAACTAACTCTAGCAGAGAGGAATTATACCACCATAGAGCATGAAGCATTGTCAATGGTCTATGTTCTACAGAATTTTGATAGTACTTATTGGAAACTCCTTTTGTATTTTATATAGATCATGAGGCCTTAAATTATTTGGTAAACAAACCTATGCTACATGGATGAATCTACTGCTAGATAGTGTTTTTTCAAGGTTTCAATTCTTAGTCATGGTCAAAACTAGAAAATCCAATTGCGTCCTTTACCATTTATCTTGAATTGAGTATGGAGAACCACCACATGCTATTAAAGATGACTTGCCTGATGTTTAAATGTTTTTGTGTTACTCATGTACCCAAGGAATTGGAAGATATTACAGCCTTTTTAAGGACTAGCTCAGCATTTGATTGTCTTATTTCACAGGTCAAGAAACAACTCATGGTCCACATCACACCCTTTCAACTCATAAGATAGGATATTTACAAGCTTGGTCATGATGAAGTTCTTCGATGCAATTTTATGAAACATGAGCATTTTGAAGTACTTCAAGAAGTTCATGAAGGTGTTATAGGAGGACACTATGCTAGAGAGGCTACCACGTGCAAGGTTTTATTGTATGGTTTATGGTGTCCTACTCTTTTTCAAGATGCTAAGGTACATGTTAGGAAGTGTGATATATGTCAGCACATAGGGAAACCAAACCAATGAGATGCCATGTCTCTATGACCGATTCTCTATCAAGAACCATTTGATAAATGGGCCATTGATTTTGTTTGGCCCATCACTCTAGCTAGATGATAAACAGGTTCCTGATATATCATCATCGCAATTGACTACCTCACACAATGGGCTAAAGTTGTACCAATGAGAGATTATACAACTACCACTACTACACATTTCATTTGGGAGCACATAATAACTCAATTTGGATGTCCACTCAATTTCACTAGTGATCACAACACCCATTTCCTAAATGAAAGTATTCACATCTTACTGGTTGAGTTCATGATTGCACACCACAAAATAACACTTTATCACCCTCAAGCCAATGGAACTATTGAGGCATTTAATAAAATCCTAGGCACCACCCAAATGAAAATTTGAAATATTGGCTAAACTGATTAGGATGATAGAGTTTCTATGGTATTGTGGGCTTACTACATAACTTGCAAGCACCTGAACAAGAACACACCATTCAATTTAGTATATGGCAAAGAAGCAGTCCTTCCAATTGAATTTTTGGTACCATCTCTTCATATTGTATATGTAGGAAAATTAGATGAGGAGTCATCCTTGAAAACATGCCTAGATACTTTGTTACAACTTGATGAAGCCTATTTTCTCGTTCATTGGAGTCAGGATGTAGAAAATCATAAACAAAAAACATGGCATGATCAACACATAAAGGACAAAATATTTTCTCCATGAATAAAGGTCTTGTTATATGATTCGAAGTTCATGTGTCATTATAGCAAACTTCAAATTCATTGGGATGGTCTTTTTGTCATTCATAGCATTTGACCTATCGGTGGTTGTCAATTACAAAGGTTGGACGGCCAATTCCTTCCTGGGGATTACAATGGAATTTGGCTCTGGCTATATTTCAATTTTGAGTAGTTAAAGTATTTTAAAAAAATAAGGCTTATGCCAATAGTTTAGGATTTTTTGTTTTCAATAAAATTGTGGCCTTTGTTGTGTGCAACATTTCTTTATTGTGATTTCTTTAAGTTTTATTCTTATATTTTTGTGGAGGACCACGACTCAATTTTAGTGTGGGGTAAGAGATATCTAAATTCATGATTAAAGATAAGCATGAAATTTATTTAGGGTACACAAAGTATTTTGGGTGCATAAATCATTTAAGGTATGCAAACTACATAGCCTAAGGATATGTGTTCCCGCCAATAGTTTAAAATTTTGAAAGACATACAAATATCTTCCACTCTAAGAAAAGTGTGGGACACAATTGTCTTCCACTCCAAAAGGAAGGCATGAGATGGGACATGTCATTAATATAAAATAAAAGTGGTTGTAAAAAATGTGCCAATGAAGTGACAAGACATTATAGTTAAATGCCTTTATGATGAGAAATGATAGATGAAGAAGCATTTATGATGAGAAGTGACGATCGAAGAATGATGGCTGTTAAAATTGCATTAATGACAAGAAGTGATGGACAAATTGAAAGGGTATGGTAAATGCAATTAACTCTCTCAAGACTTTAAAGATATAAGTTAACTCATTTTTACATTTTACCTTTGCATTCATTTGAGATTATTTAGCCAAGCGTGAAGAAATACCAGAGCTAAGAGTAAAGAGAACAACTTTTATCCCATAGAGAATTATACAAAGCATTACAAGTCTATTTACAAGTATTGAGCCAAGAATTAATCCATGTAAGCAAAACACAGGGTAACTCTAGGACATGACCATGATAGGAAAATTTATAAGTTGCAGGGGAAGTCTGCCATTAGAGGGTAGTTAAACTTGAAAAGTTGAAATCATCGATCGTAATCACATATTTATTTGGGAATGTTGGATGGCCATGCCTCAACCTTTAGGTTCCTCAAAAGGTGATATAGCCTTAAGAAAAGGCCCTAAGGATTGATCCACTATCATAAATCCCAGAAGAAGAGGAGGTACTTAGAGGAGAAACCATATTCATTTGAGAAGAGACACTAGAAAAGCAGGCATATTGTGTCGAAAGGAGAGAAGCTAGTATGGTGTGACATGCCAAGAAGACTCAATCATCTCCACCCCTACCACTAATTATTAAATAAATGCAATACCCTAAGACGGCGCTACATGTGGATAACTAGATATCCAAGGTACCCACATGTACTATTTTTTATTACAACCATCATCAACTTGGGAATGAGGTTGAATTATAAAATGATTATCAAGTCAAGCACTAGAACACCAAGAACCAGTTGGTGTATGATCTTAAAATCTTCAAAGCCTTGGATGCTCTAACTATTTAATTTTCCTCACTTTGAAAAACCCATGGAGGCCATCAAATTCTTACTCTTGCACATCCATGAGGACTATTTTTACTTCATCAGGCGTAGCATAAAAATCATGCCCGATATGATAAACAAGTTATTAGGGATGTAGTGTTTGGGGTTGGATGTGGCCTATGACTTGGGGGACACCGATGAGGTCCAAAAGATAGCCATGGTGTTGATGTATCAGAAGCAAGGTCATGCCATGCATATCAAGAACCTGTAGGATCCTACCCTTTGAGTTGTGGTACGAATCATCATGACCAAGATTGGTGGGATCGATGGTTGGAAAGAAGTAGACATGGCTCACCTCTACATCACCCACCAAGTCACTAAGGGATTAAAATATAATTAGGCTATGTATTTCAGCCATAAAATTATTGAGGATGCAGAGAGGACCCATCAGATACCTAGTCACAGGTTTCCATGGGGTGTATTTTTACTTTTGATGGTTTTTTATGAGATCAATATACTAGATTACACTATAGGAGTGCTAAAGTGGGCTTACCCACCTGAGAATAAGTCCCTCATTGAGCGTTATAAGGTGTTCACATGCCTAGGACATATCACCCCTTCTTACAAAATAAAAATGAAGTATTGGTCCAATAGGATGAAGGAGGCGTTTGGGAATGAATGACACATCTCGAAAGATTTATCCCCCTTGGCTACTGAGTAAGCACAATTCATTGTGAAACAACACTTCTATCTTGCACACATCAGGATGGTCCCTTTCAAAGAACTCTTCATATGGCTAGAATTATCGTATGCCTTTTCAACATGGTACTTCATCGACTCCATAAACTAGATCTATGATGCATAACTTATTGTCTTAGGGGCAAACAAGATCAAATTGGAGATTCATACTCTCTGGAAGATGTATGTCTATCTAGGAAAGAAGGCCTACAAGGAGAAGAGGGAGATGGACCAAATAGATATAAAGGTCAAGCCCATACTAGTGGGAGAATAGGTACATGATCTATTTTATATGTTGTGACTTGGGAATAAGGACTCAAAGGATGCAGAACATGAGAGGAAAAATCTCCCACCAGTACCTCCCTTGAAGAATAATAAGTGATTTGGTCATGATGCTAGCATAAACAATCAACAAGCTCCCCAAAAATGATAGAAGACTACTCAAGAACCATAGCCAAGCCCCTCACCTCCAAGACCCTCACCTCCCTAACCTTCTCCACTGCACCCTTCTCCCCCTCACCCTTCACCATTACACCCTTATCCACCCAAAGTTCCACCACCACAAGTCTATCCACCCCCACCTTCTCCTCCACACATTCCTCCAACTCTGCCTTCACCTCTTAAGACAACTATGTAGGCATCCCCCATAAAATTTTCGTCAGGGGCTATACCACAATAGGCCATAAAGCAAGAGCCTGAGCGATAAGTCCCTATAATGCATAAGGAAGAATTAGACTCTAATTCCAAAAAGACACCCCCCAATGCATGGGGAGGAGGCCACCTTCAAAGACTCACCATTGGACATTAGGGGTGAATATGGAAAAGAGGAGGATGGTGAAGAGTATGAAAGGAACATGATGGCTATTGGTAGTACCTCATTAGATACCAAAGCCAAGGTCAAGATCTTGGAGTGTGACCCAAATAAAGGGAAGGAACTAGTCGGGTTTGTAAAAGAGCTTACCTTTGATGCATCTTCCAATCTAAAGGATCAATATCAATCAAGAATCCTTGATAGAATGTTATATCTATAATTGCACTTCATTTCATAAGATGCAACTCTAGAGATAAGGAAGTAGGTGTCCTTCTTATTAGACATGTACAATGATAAGCATCACTTTGAACTCCCTCGATACAACCTTATTTTGGGTCTTGATACTCTTATGCTACCCAAACCACTATGCATTGATCCCTAAAAGGTCACCCCTCTACAAGTCAATGCATCATTCTTAAAGATGGCTTTGGAAGTCACGTGCCAGAGCATATTCTCTGACTTTGATGCATGTGACTTTTAGATGAAACATGCCTAAATGGTGGGCACGTATGAGAAGGAATTTATTTCCAAGAAGGTGCTTGTCAAGGAAGTGGTTGTTTTGAAGAAACAAGTGAAGGAGGCCATGAAGGTGAAGGTTAAAATATTAAATTTGTCCAAGACAATTTTGGGCTAGGAACCAACACTGATGGATGGCATGCCTCTCAATTGGGATGCCATAGATAAACTAAAAACCTTGGTGAACCTCCTTTTAAAATGTTGTAAGGATCATCCCGCATCTAGGAATGAGGGATTGGTCATAGTGGAGCAATTCATCTAGGCAATTGAAGTATGCAAGTGCACCCTCGAAAGAGATGGGGAAGTCATCCCCATCTTGGATAGGATTTTTGAATGGTTAGCATACCTGAATAAGATCTTAGAGTCTTGACTCCAAGCAGAAGAAGCCCAGAGGCAACAAATGGTTGATGTTACCCTCCTAATAAGGGATCACATTGAACGTGCAAAGGAATTTAATGATGTGTAAATGATGGAGGAAAAGATCAATACACATCATCGACAATTGAATGCTCATTTTATAACCCTCCAAGAATAGGTTATCGAAGAAGTCTCAACATTAGAAGATGTCCATAAGGATGCCAACACATCCCTGGATGTTTTGGTCTAGAAGGCTAGTGAGATTTCTAATCAACTCAAGGATATTAAGAAGTCTAAGGAGGCGATTGAGGTAATTACTGCTGAGTGATCGACACATTGTCACATTAGGATAATGTCAAGAAGTAGATCGAGTAGATAGGGCCTAAATTTTTTGGTAGAGGCCACCAGTGAGACTTAGTCTGGGATGGACTAAGATCATAGTATGGGGTGATGTTGGACCCCAGATTTTGGCTAAGTATTTTCGTATTTTGGTGAAGAACCGACACGATGCAGAAGGAGCATAGCACAGAAAGTCTATGGCATGGAACTCAAATGGCATATAAGTACCATGACATGGAAGGAAATGGGCATGAAAGCACCAGTGCAAGAGAGCCCAGTCAAAAGAGAGTTAATCATGAGGAACTCAAGAGCATAGGGCTCAAAACAATAACAAAAGACTTGGGGAATGCATGGGAAGTGGGAGCAGTTAAGGAGTGGTTTTTGAGGGTCACCTAAACCTTGTCTATCAAAGTTTTGCACTGGCCCGTAAGGAGGTAGACACATGGTAGCAAGGATCTAGTATAGAGTGAGTATATAGGGAGCACAAAGGCCTGAGTTCTTAGAAGGAGATAGTTAATAGACCACCATGACTCTCTATTTGTAGAGAGTTCGTTGGCTAATTACTCCTATCATTAGATGTTGTAAATACTTTGTCAGGGATAAACAAGTATAAATACCCCTGTTGTAAAGCACTGCAAGACAATTTTTTGGATATATATGGATGAAGCTTAATATATGAATTGCAAATGTTATAACCATACTTGAGTTCATGTTCAGTTAAATGGATAGTTGTGTAACTATTGTAGGTTGAGTTGAAGATTTGGTAATTAGAAGTTAGTATGGAATCTATATAATTATTTTATTTTTCTAAATAACAATCTCAGAACTTTATGGCACTCTTTTACGTGATTATGTTGGTTGAACGCAATGATACTACTATTAAAGTAGTTTATCTTTTTCTCTATGTAATATCTAATTAAATATATGTTTAACCAAAGGAATATAACTAGTTAATGTTATTGCGCAACATAACCTACAGCAACCGATCTCTAACTACACACTTTGGGTGAGCGTGCAAGACCATAATCTTGCGTGAAAAGGCCAACGCACTAGCTCGTTGGGCTACACTTCAACACTGAAGCACTATCAAGAATAAAAATCCAACAACTACCAAAGCTAGGCTTGGTTATAAAGGGACACTTAAAAAAATTGTAATAAATTTCATGGATGGAGTAAATAGAGATAAATTGAAAATCTAATTCAAATAAAAATATAAATAAGATAATATTATTCATATGTCTTCATTTGTGTCTTGTACAAACTAAGTTTTTGTAACTAGGATTTTGTTTCGAGTAACATTATAAGGCACAGACAATTATGCCTTGGCATTAAAAAAATATTGTTGTGAGTCTCCCAAATGATTTTGTTGAAATTTAAATAGTTGTATGTGCACTTTGACTTTTATAAGTCATCCCAAATTCCACTAATGATAGTATTTTACTACATATTTGCTCTGACAAACTACAAGCAACACTTTGCTTAGAAGCACCTCAGTTCAATATCTTGGTAAGGGTTTACGTTTATTAGTGTTATGTTCAGGTTTAATTCTATTGAAAAAAGGTAATGGCACGATTAAATGCTAAATAAATTTAATTTTATTAAGAAAGGATTATAACATTAATCAACTCTTATTTTATGGTGGGGGGGCATTAACTAATTTTCTAAAAGTTATTAAATCCACTAAGTGGCATACCAGGTAGTCAGGGCACAAAGGTCTTGAGAGTAAAGTAATAAATGTTTTGTTTTGATTGAAAAACCTAAAAATATTATCATGACAATTGTCCATGTGGTTAACAAAGCTCATAGGTATTTATAGGTCATCACAAGATAACAAGGATAACAAGTTTGAGGGTTTTTGGAGGATTATTTGACTCTAAATTTAGAATCTCGAAGCTTTGATGACCATGATATGTTATTTTATCTAATCTTTGTATCTAATGACGAAGATTCAGTTGCAATTATTTTTTCATGGGAAACCAATTTGATTAAGTGCATGAAATGCTTGTCTAGCACAATGAAAAATGTTTACTAGTTTTTAGGTTATAGAAACCATTATCACAATATAAATTGGAGAGTATTAGGTTGAGGGAGACACAAAGTATTTATGGAGGTTTTATTAGTTTTAGAGTGCAAGAAAGGAATAAAAGGAGAATGAATTGGGAAGTTAATTCAAGAGTCATTGGTGTTGCCTTATATGAGGTAGGCCATTTATTATTTTTATTGCTTAAACCATGTAAGTGAAATTAATTACTTTCAATAGTTATAGACTATTATATTCATATAGACTTGCTGAGAAAAAAAATTTAAAGGTTCTATGGAATGTAAAGTTTGTATTTTTTTGAATGCATGTATTATATTATGTTGAACCCTATAAGATAAGAATTTTTAAAGTCCCTGGGAAGGTGTTTCGTTTATGAGCAATAGTTATATTTTAATAGATAAATAAATGAGAATAATAATAATATTAATTAGGGTTATTTGTGTGTGATTGAAAGGTTACTTGTGGTAGTGGGTATCCCTAGTGATCATTATATTGGTTGTAGTCAACCTAGAAATTCCTCACTAAAGACGTAAGCAACACGACTTTGATCAATAGGTAAGGTAAGAAGGCAGTAAAGTTTTTTAAAGAGCCATTAATAAGGCAGGTTAAACACTTAAGGCAAATATAATAAAATGCACATATTGGTAAGCCCTACTGGTAATGTTAAGAATATAAGGTCAAAATATAAATTGATATTGATTATGTTACAAAACATAAAGGGAAAACAAGGTTGTGTACAACCTTTCTAATGACCTTAGTAAGCCCTAGTAGCAATATTTGTAAACCAATTAAACACACTAATAAGTTATAAAAGACATATTTCGATACAGTGAATTAATAACTCTATCTCTCTCTTTTCCAACTCTATTACTTGTTTTATGTTCTAAGTGTCCTCCCACATCCAAGTTGACTATTGGGGTGGGTACCTGGTCTTTAATAAAACTCACTGATACTTGGGTTTAACCTGGTTAGTCTTGGTGGAGTTTGTAGATGATATAGTTTGAAAATTTGAATCTTTGATCAAATTATTGAAGATATCATGCTTACTAAATGATCATATACTTTTTTACCTAATTGTATTGATTATTGTTTTGTATTGAATGATAATTTTCTAGAGACTGAATAATATCTTATTGATTGTGATGTTATGAAAAAGACTATGTAAATGGTGGTTGTTGTAAACACATGAAATGATATGTATGTTAAGTTGTATTTGTGTTTCAATTATTTTAGTAAGGAAAGTTATTACATTTGTTCTCCATGGTATTCATATGATGTCACACAGTTTAGTATTTAATTGATTATGATATGGGAAATTATGCGAAATTTTATTCCATACAATAAACTGATTTGTATTTACTTTTTTTTGACATATTATGTTTATGAAACAAGCAATACTTTGTACTTCAAATAGGAAATCATTTTTTTGTTGTTGTGATTGAAATTTTATAAAGGATAAGGAACAATTGTCATTGTACTTCATTTGTTTAGTTTAAGCTCCATTCAAAGGATGTTTTATTTTCTCAAAAGACTATGCATTATCAACATTGCACTCAGATTATTTATATGTGGTGATTTGTACAAAGTGTGCATCATCTGATTTTATTGATATAAAATAACTAGATGGAAGTTTAAAAGGTCATAGCAGTTTTTAACTTTCATGTTGTAGCTAACATTATCAAGTTAATACATTTATTTCATACTAAATTATGACTATATAGACTATGCTTAATTCATATGAATACCATGGATATTATTTAAAATTTTATAATATTATTTGATTTTATTAGTAAATATTTAATAGTCTTTTAAGGGCTTAATAATTCTTATATAAGGATAGTAGATGTATGACAAGTCCTCTCTCCTTGGACAGTTAAGGCAAAGTTTTATGTTTTTGTTGTTTTATTAGAAAAATAATATTGTGATTGGTGAACATGGAAACTTCATCTTGAAACCAACTATGTATTAAATAATTGGTTTAGTAAATTTTAAACCTGATTTATGTTAGATCAATCTTACTTAGTTTTACTTAAGACAAAATTTTGGAATAAGGTTAATACCATTAAGTGTATGTTTTATAAATCTAAACAAAAGATATTTCAAATTATGTTCAGTCTATTTTATTTAATGAGAATTTAATATCATATTTATGAGAATTAGTATGCATGATCTTTATTGAAAATGTTATGAACTTCTATGAAAGGCTGTAATTTTTTTCGGGATTATAAGATATATATGCATACTTAGTAGGATATATTTAAAATCTAGATAGAAATGATTTGACTCAAATAGTCATTAAGTAACTATTTGGTTCATGAATTTCTTAAAGTAATTCAGAGTAATACCATCACCCTTTTGACTGATTTTCATCAACTAAACCAAAATACATATTATTGTAATTGTATACTCCTTGGGGAAGTACAGGGCAAAGTTCTAGTTTTGGGTTTGATGTAAGTTAAGCATCATAGAATTCATTTCCTTCAACATTTGTTATGTTTCAAAAAGCATGATTTGATTTCAATCCCTTAGAAAATAATTGAGATTTTATATAAAAAGATAATTGGATCTAGCGATTGTATACACCACTTGTCCTCTTGATCACTTGAAAACTATCCTCATTAACTAATGAGCATAGGTGGTTTCTTTGAGCTTTGATGCTATAAAATTTAAGAAAAATATTTTTTTCCAAGTATAAAAAAATAAATGACATGTCATTGATTTCATTAAAAGTAGAGTTATACTTTTGATATGAAGTCTCGTTTATAAACTACCTTGGAACAAGTGCTTAAAAAATCGTGTTCATTTAAAAGTTATAGTATGTGTATGTGGACTCTAAGCCCAAAGTTTGGTTTTCATTGTTTAATATAATTAGATATTTAGATATTGAATAGAGTAAGACATTAAATTACCCGATCAAGTATATATTGAAGATAAATCATGATTTGAAAAATATAACCCTGAAGGTTGAATTCCTAAGTAGTCTCACTCAGGCATAATCTTACTAAGTAACATGGCCTTGGGAAACATTATGCTAGGTATATTATTATAAATTAGTTGTCTATTTTGAATAGGGATTTATTTAACACACAAAATGTTGTAACTTGACTATGATTGGATTTTATATGTAGCTTTATTTTAATTTCAATGATTAACTCTGAGATTTATTCATTTTCAAAAAGAAAAAAATGTTTGGGGTGGTTTGGGTTGGTTTCTATATCATGTCAATTTCATCCAATGGAGTGTGAATTCTTCCATTTTCTCTAAGAAGGGTTCTTGTAAACTAAATAATTAAAGGAAAAACAACTAAAATTTATAGGCTAAATTACATTTCAAGAGGGAGTGATTAGATATTTCCCTATAAGTCTTATACAAGGTACATATGGAGGACAAGGAGTGGCCTCTCTTAGCCAATCAGTTCCACATTAGAATCAAATCTTAACAGGCCAACCAAAATAAGACCTTTTTCCTTTGACCAACCCAATTTTAGCCACTTGTTCTCAAATAATGGATAAAGGTATCGAGCTAAGGGTCCAATGAATGAGACCCTTGTAACCATTTTTGACATAATAGGCTCATGTAGGATATCCATTAACTACTAATGTATAACCTTGTAGATAATGTGTTTGACGAGGGATTTGATGTATTTTTATACAAGAAAACATTTCAAAAACCTCCTCAATTGGTAAAGGAGGTTCTTAAGGAAATATTTATAACTGTAACATAAATGCAAAGTGAAGGTCTTTGAGGAGTTTTTTGTGTGGTGTGACCATCGATGTTTTGGTGTATTGATGGTTCATTTGGAATTTTGGCATACACCAATGGTTTGGTAAAGGAGATGTCTGCACCCCCTTGAATGAAAATATAAAAATATGATATGTTGAATGTTGTGCCTCTAGGATCTCTCGATGCACCAATTTTTTTAGTGCACTAAGAGGACATAGGTGTGCCAGTTTGCAGTGCTTTGATAAGGCTTATTGAAGCACTCTTTTTTTGTTTTTTAATTTTTTTAGGTTTGTTGAAATTACATGATGCTTCAAATTTAATCTTATTTTATTAATTCATATCTTAATATGCTACCATTTACTTTGATATTATGCACTCTCACATAATGATATGATTACATGATGTGTATAAAATGGCATGCTTGACAAGGCTTTAAAGTTTTCCAAAGAATTATGTTGATATGCATAATTTACTGCCAAAATATGCATATTTTTCCTTATGATTTTGAACTATAAATTTGAATACAATCCTCAAACACTTTTGATCCTCTATCATTTATTTGCTATATATTATCTTAAATTTTTGGGGGAACTGATTCTCTATGTAAATAAAGAGACTACTCAAACTTCTCATGTGACAAATATAGACACATCCACAAATTGGTATGGATTGAGATTGTGAAATTTTTAGAAACCTTGAAGAAAAACCCTTAATTTGTAATGAAATCACCCTACAAATCTTGACCTCTGTAGTTTTATATGGATTGAACATGGATAAAATTTTGAAACCCAAACACTATAATAGTGAGAATTTCAAACAATGATGAGTATGTAGAATCCATGTTGAGAGAAAGAGATTGGATCAACAAATGCAATTACATGAAATTTATTTCCACTTCCCACGATGTCTATGATTTCTGGGTCAGCGTGAATTTTAACATTTTCATATAGGGAAGGAATTATTAAAGGAAGATTTGATGTTGATCATTGTGTCACATTAAAAATGGGTACATCAAATTGATGTGTATCAATGCCAATAGATGCATTACTCATATATGAAGTGAATGCTTTTTAAAAACTTTAAAATTATGTGTCATTGTTTACACACTAAATTTTAATGAGATCATGTTGGTGTGTAACTATCAACACTAACACATTGGACTGATTCCCATCAAAATATTAAATGTCGATCACTACATCATTTTAGATCTGATAATATTGAATTCATTCATCTACTCACTAACAAACACACCATTTATATATGATGTAGGTATATTTTCAAAAAATATATTCAAATTTGATGCACCGATGGGTTGATTGACATACTAGATTTGATTGAAATTATGTGGATGTGTCAGTATCAATACTGATACACAAATTTTTATGTTTAATTTTTATGCAATGCACTAATTTCCACAACCAAAGATCATACTGATTCATACCAAAATTGGTGCATCATTCAGTGTACCCATTTTATGCAATATACACTAGTGCATTTATCAATGTCTATTGGACTAGACAAAATATCCTGAAAAACCCACATTAAATCATCTTCATGAGCCTTTTTAGAAAACATCCTTGGCAAATTTTTAAATCAAAAACCTCTTCTACAAAGCTATAAGATATAATTAATTCCATTTAAATTTTCCATGAGCTTGTCACAAGGAGATCCTTTTCATACAAAGGTTCAATTGAATACTATCAATAAGATGATTAGCAACGAGGATTAAATTGGTTAGAATTTTTCCATCAAATCACTAACATTGTAGGAACACCCTCTACAATACAATAATATGCCCTTTTTAACCCAAATGAACTTTTCCCATCCTTGGAATTGATAAATTCCTTCCTAATAATAGATCAAGGCCAAATGTAACAAAGCATCAGCCCATAAGTGGCATATCCATTCTTCATATCCCACATCAAGTCATGTAGGATATTGTTTCATGATTTTGATATAAAATACCATGTATCATAACCTTTTGGGGAATTTTCATTGGTAAAGATCTTTATGGAATCATCAAATTCATTGTATTTTACTCTCAATACGTGACTCCATAACTTGTCCTTTTCCATAAAGATTAGCCATCGAATTTATGCACCACAAGAAATAGCTAAGTGTAATGACACTCATAAACCCAATCAAATGACTTCTTTCAATATGAAAATACTATCTCATTTAATAAGGGTGAATTTATGAATCTTCTTAATACCATCCCATTGAGTCAAAGCACAATAGTGTGTCCCACTTTTTGGAATAAAGAGGTTACATACACTTCCAATCTCTCTCCAAAAAAAAAGAGTTTGGTTTGTCTATATTAATACAACATGTGTTTTAGCTTATATATATAAAGACACACTACATGCATTTTTTTACAAATTTTTAAAATTTTGTTAAGTACCTTTAAGATCTATTTTATATCTATTATTTTAGATGTTCTTCATTGCACAATGGGACGCAATATTACACTTTAGCCCCATAAAACCTTCTTTAAATTAAAATCCATTCTCTTTGAAAATCCACATTGGTGTATTTAAGATGGAAACTAGGTAAATCTGAATGGATTGAAGGATAACTTTGAAGAGCAAGAGTTTTTCTCACTAGGATAGCCATTAACCCCTCCAAGCCTCCAAATTTACTTTGAATTTGGCCATCAAGGTTTGCCATATCACTACCTTACCATCCCCTTTTTAACAAAGGAACCTCTAAATAAGTCTAGGGGAGATGTGCCCTTTCAATTTTTGGAATCACTTAAAGCATAATCTACATGCATAGGGGAATGTTAAGAAATAAAATTCTATACTTGGGTATGTTCACAGAGTTGGGGGATAATTCCATGGACATTTTAGGTAATGCAATCATGTTATCAAATAATGTGATCATGTTATTTAATTAATGTGATCTCATTATTTAAATTATGGCTTGTTAATTACCGATCCATAACACTACCACATTATCGAGAAAACAATAACGCGTAAGTGTTAGTGTAAATTCAAATAATGTGTATGCATTTTATAATGTGTACATGTATAATGTGTATGCATTTTATAATGTGTACATGTTATATAATATATTATACAATGTGTACTCATTATATAACACATATGTGTTATTTTGTTATAAGACCAAAACCATCTCCATAAGCATGTAAGAGTTGCATGTGAAGGAAACTTTGGCCATAAGCTTATATTTACTACTCTAAATGTTAAGTATAAGAAAATAAAATAAATGTAAACTTATTCTTTAAATTTATTTAAGTAAATATAATAAATTAGGGTTACTCAACATCTGATAAAGTTGGTCTCACAGTTGCACGCCTTACAATGCAAAGAATAATTTTTCAAAATCCAATCAGGTTAGTACTTAGGCATTTTCAGGGTCTAAGTATTAAACCTAGGGATTTTAGGACATAACTTTTGTAATTGATCTCTTTTTGGTAAACATATAGTCATTTTTTAGATTTTTGTGCCTTCCAGATTGATTCCTATTATTTCTAGGAGTCTTAGGTTTGTTAAAATTGAAGTTTTAAAACCACTCACTTTAAAATTGATGCAAAGTGGTGTTATTGGGGTATCATAGGTCACATTGATGACCTACACACATCAAACAACCACTTTACATGTTAATTTCACTTGATCATCGTCCATCCCTCATCCTTGGTCACTTCCTACTCATCCCTCATTACCCCTAATCACTTTCTTTTCATTCATCATTATCCCTAATCACTCCCTCATTAACCCTCACTATCCTTAGTCATCACTAATCACTCCCTCATGATCCTTGATTACTCCCCCATTGACCCTCATTATGCCTCATCATCCCTAATAACTCACTCCTCATCCCTAATCACTCCCTCATTGACACTCACCATCCATCATCATATTTAATCACTCCCTCATCATCCCAGAGTTGGGGGATAATTCCATGGATATTTTAGGTAATGCAATCATGTTATTAAATAATGTGATCATGTTATTTAATTAATGTGATCGCATTATTTAAATTATGGCTTGGTAATTACCAAGCCATAACACTATCACATTATCAAGAAAATAATAACGCGTAAGTGTTAGTGTAAATTTAAATAATGTGTATGCATTGTATAATGCATACATGCTATATAATATATTATACAACACATAAGAATTATATAATGCATATGTGTTATTTTGTTATAAGACCAAAACCATCTCCATAAGCATGTGAGAATTGCATGTGAAGGAAACTTTGGCCATAAGCTTATATTTACTACTCTAAATGTTAAGTATAAGAAAATAAAATAAATGTAAACCTATTCTTTAAATTTATTTAAGTAAATATAAGAAATTAGGGTCACTCAACATCTAATAGAGTTGGTATCACAATTGCACACCTTACAATGCAAATAATAGTTTTTCAAAATCCAATCAGGTCAGTACTTAGGCATTTTCAGGGTCTAAGTATTAAACCTAGGGATATTAGGACATAACTTTTGCAATTGATATCTCTTTTTGGTAAACATATAGTCATTTTTTATATTTTTGTGCCTTCTAGATTTATTCCTATCATTTATAAGAGTCTTAGGATCGTTAAAATTGAAGTTTTCAAACCACTCACTTTGAAATTGATGCAAAGTGGTGTTATTGGGGTAGCATAGGTCACATTTATGACCTACACACATCAAACAACCACTTTACATGTTAATTTCACTTGATCATCATCCATCCCTCATCCTTGATCACTTCCTACTCATCCCTCATTACCCCTAATCACTTTCTCTTCATTCATTATTGTCCCTAATCACTCCCTTATTAACCCTCACTATCCTTAGTCATCTCTAATCACTCCCTCATGATCCTTGATTATTCCCCCATTAACCCTCATTATGCCTCATCATCCCTAATAACTTACTCCTCATCCCTAATCACTCCCTCATTGACACTCACCATCCATCGTCATATTTAATCACTCTCTCATCATCCCCGATCACTCCCTTATTGGTTCTCACCATCCCTCATCATCCCTAATCACTCCCTTATTGGCCTTTACCATCCCTAATCATCACTTCATCATCCCTAATCACTCCCTCCTTATCCCTCATCATCTCTAATCACTCCCTTATTGACCCTCACTATTTATCATCATTTATAATCACTCCCTCATTGCCTCTCACCATCCCTCATGATGTAGGACCCTATTACATACTCTGCTTGTCTAAGCTCTCTGCCAATACCCACTTAGCTTTCACTTTGTCTATTCTTGTTTGATCTCTATCTTTGGACCCTGCATACTTTTCAAATTCACATCTGCATTTCATTGTTCTCCACAATTCTTTGGATGGTCTCACTAAACTCTTCATTTTATTATCCTTAATGCATTCAATCTCTCTTACTTTGAGACTATCCCCCTTACTAGTATTTATGATTTATAACAACTTGGGACAAATCTTGTCTCTAGTTCTTTAGGCTTTAATAGGGCTCTGATAAACTTCCTTCCACTCCTTTGAGTTCTCTCTAACTTCTTCTCAACCCTACTTAAATTCTCAACACACTCCTCATATCATACACTACCTCTTACTCTATCATAGACTCTTCTTTTATGGACTCAAATCATCAAATAAACCTAATTTATGGATACCTTAAAACATATCTCATCTCTTCACGAAGTTCCAAGCTTTGGTTCAAATATTTAATAACTTCATTTAGCTCTTTCTACTCTTGAATTAGGTCTTTAGGTTTCCTTTTACCTTGTTTACCACACAGTCCTGCCCCATTCATACTTATCCATACTTACACAACTTAAAAACACTATATTATATTTGTGCATGTTGAACTCAAACTTTTCACCAATTTTCATGAACTATTGAAGGTTATAACTCCTAAAAATTCACTTTGAAAGTAGAAACCCTAATACAGGGTTTGAACTGGTTTTACAGACCCAAGAAGGGTCAAAATGAGATTTCAATATTTCAAAGGCATTTATAACGACTTTGACTATTAGATTAGGTTTGATTTGTCCCCAAACACATTTTCTAAGTGTTATATTTCCCTTTTCAAGCTATAGTAGATTAACATAACCAAATTTGAATAGATTGTGTACTCAGTCACAGGTCTATAGTAATCTGAGAAGAGGTCATTTATTCTAATTCATTATAAAAAGGGTTCTAAATCAACACAAACATTTAAAATAGTTTGTACAATGTTTACACATTTAAAAAAATCAATTCCTTCCATCTATAACACTCAATTTTCTAATTTCCATGAGATACCACTTTGATTGTGTTAAGTTTCTTGATGACTAGAGGACTATGTTAGTTTTCTTTTTACTCATCCAAATATATGAAAGCTACTTGAAAGAATATAAGACTTAATGATCATATGGGAATGAACTCACCAACATATACATTTGAATGTTCACTCCAATACGTGCATATACCTTCTCACACTGAACCAAAACTTAGAAGTTTTGATTGACAAATATTTTGAGAACACACAAAAATAACACAGTAACGATGAATTCTCTAAGAAGAGATGTTTTATTACTCAAGATCACAATTCAACTATATGATTATCTCTGGGAAGAGATGTCTAATTTCCATTTTGGGTTACATATTCATTTATACATATTTTGAAAGTAGGAGGATGATGTGGAAGGTCACCAATCTTGAGGGAGATTAAATGGTTCGACTTCTATGATTTAAAACAATACATAATTTGAGGAATTACTATTTTTAGACTGCACTACTAAAATTAATATTTAGGGCACTTCCATTGGGTTTTTAATGGTAAAAAACCATTAATCAAAGATCCATGCCATCTCATCATGTTCTCCTCATTCTTAGCTTTCCAACAGTTCAAATGGGGAGTCAATTGGAGCTACGGTGTAAAATTTATGGCTCCCAGAAGTTCTATCATCAATTGGGGTAGAACCATCACCTAAATTATCACCTGAATTATTGCCTGGATCATTCCTCCCTCCTTGAGAAGCAATGGTCCCCATTTCATCAATATTCATTATCAAGTGTGGTAGTTGTGTCTTAATTTCATTCTCTATGAGCCACTCACCTTGGTGGCTAAGCTGGCCCCTTTTGACCGCCTGATAAAGTGGAATAGAGCATCCTCTTGTTATCTTCATCTAGATGTCCATAATCTAATCCTCTTCCATTAGAGATAACTCTATGGATCAAGCTCATCAATGTCTAGTTGTTCTAGTATGATTGAAGTATCCAATAGAGGTGGATGATATGGTTTGAGGAGCTCCACGTTGAATATTGGATGCAGACCAAGGTAGGCTGGTAGGTTCAACTCAAAAGCATTTTCTCCAAATTTTTTGGTGATGGTGTAGGGACCATATCGTAGAGGCCAATTTTTTTTGTGTGGGCCTGCAAGTCATTCTTTCTGAAGCTACAACCAAACCTTATCACCCACAATAAAATGGTGTGCAATCCTATTTTTGTCATGACGTTTCTTATACTTATGATTCATCTTCTCCAAGATGTCATGAACATGCTATTGGATGTGTTGCATTTGTTCAATAAACTTTGTTACTTTTGCTGCCCCAAATCTTCCATGAGGTGTGTATTCCATGGTGGAGAATGAAATGACTATATCAATTGGTGCCATGGGTTAGAACCTGAAGCATACTTGGAAAGGACTATGCTTGGTTGAGCTATGTAGGGCCTGATTGTATCCATGTTATATGAAAATAAGCCCCTCGTCCCATATGTATGGATGTTTGGAGTGATACATCCAAATCATGTGAAAAATCAAGCAGTTCACCACCTCTATCTAACCATCGATCTATGGATGGAAGGCTATGGACTTCATCAACTTGGTATACATCATCTTCCATAGAGTGGACCAGAAGATGCTCAAGAACCTGCTATCTCAATTTGAGATAATGGACTTGGGGAGACCAAAATGGAGCCATACATGCCTAAAATATAGTTGAGCAGTTTATTCAGTAGATATATTTTTCTTACAAGTAATCATGATATCCATTTTTGAAAAATTATCAACTACAACAAAAATACAATCCTTAACATGTTTTGAAATGGGAAAACTTCAGAGAAAATCCATTGAGATAGATTCGCAAGGCATGGTTGGTTATAGCAATGGTGTGTACAATCCTTGATTCTTATTTATTGGCTTGGATATTGCACATGGGGTGCAAGATTTGAGATACCTCTCCACATCCTTTTGCATATGGGGCCAGTAGAAGTGTTTTTGAAGAACTATCAATGTCTTTTCTACACTAAAGTGTCCAGTTTTCCTACTAAAATGTGCTTCCCATATCATCTTTTGTTGCTCTATAGCTAGAACACAGATGTGCCCCATATGACAGAGGACGTTATCTTGAAAATAGAAATTAGAAACATGTTTACCTTTTTGAAGCGCCTGATATCTATCAGCAAAGGTAGGATCTGCTTCATACAGAGCACTCCAAGTGGCAGTCTTGTGTCTGCACAGGTCAAGAACTATTGTGAGTGTAGTAATTGGTGGATGGCTCAGATAATCTATGGCCGTATTTGATCTCCCCTTTTTATGTTTGATTATCAGATGGAATTACTGCAGATATGTGGCCCACTTTTTGTGCCTCTTATTTCATAGTTTGCTTTATGTATGGATGAATTCTAATGGTCTGTGGTCAGTGTGGATGACCGTCTCTTTCCCCAAGATGTAGTGTTTTCATTATTTACAGGCTTGCATAATGGCATATAGCTCCTTATCATATGTTAGGTATTTCTTGACTGTATCAGTGAAATTTTCACTATGATATGTAACAAGATGGCCATGTTGCATGATGATAGCTCCCATGGCATATTTAGATGCATCTGTCATCAACTTAAAAGGTTGATGTAAATTTGGCAAGGCAAGAACAAGAGTTGAGCAAAGTCTATTATTCAAATTCTCAAATGCCCTTTGTTGTATTTCACCCCATTGAAATGTAGCTTTAGATCCTCTTTTAGTCACTTGGGTTAGAGAACAAGCAACATGTGAAAATCCAAAAATAAACCTATGATAGAAATGTTGGGATAAATTACCGGAAGCACACAATTGATTACCAAGCAACTTAATATGCGGAAATTAACCAGAATACACAAGTAACTAGAATTCAAAAAATAACACATGATATGAGAGACAATACACAACTTGTATTAAAACTCTTTCAGAAGGAAATACAACAAAGAAGGCTGCCACAGTTCTTCTTCCTTACACACCTCTAGGGCTCCCACACCTCTAGGGCATAAACAGTAAATCTTCCCTCAAAGCTCTCTCCCTTAGGTCCCAAAACCCAACTCAAACACAGAGTTGGTGTTCACCTTACACCTATGCTCCACACACTCCACAAGTGCTCTACGCACTCCACAAGTACACAATGTACTCCAAGTAGATCCCACCTGATTCTGCTCCCTGTTGTGTTGCTGTCCTATTTGATCTTGCACACCTGCAAATCAATCTAGTTCTGCACACCTGTGAACCTTGACCTTGCACACACATACACCTGCAAATCAATGACTTTACTTACCATGCAGATCTCCTATCGTAGCCATGCTCACCTGATGACCAAGATCATACATACATGAAGAACCCTGATGATTCTCCAATCCAGCACCCACACTTGGTATTGTGGCACTAGGAGGAACACACCATTGCTCTCTTCTCTTTGAAGGAGCTTATTTTGCTCTCTTACTCTCTAGCACAAGTTTACAATACAACCAATGAGTCTCTTAAATAGATCTCATGCAAACAATAATTAGACACCTAATTACAATAATTAGATCCGCAGCTTCTAGTCTAAATTTGGCTCTTGACATGCAAACACTTGGTACGTTAGCTAACTGCCCGTAACATACTCAGCTCGAACCACATAGGTGATCGACATCGGTCCCTGTTTGCCTGGGGGGTGCCGACACTGGCCGACTTTTGACCGACGTCGGTTGCCTTCCTATCTGATCCTGCCGATGTTGGTTGGCCTGACCGATGGCGGCGTCTGTGACACTCCGCAACCCTTTGCAACCTCCTTCCCTGCTTGCATCAGTGAAGCTTTTAGCTCCACAACCTAACAAGAAATTTGCAAGACCCAAGAAGCTACAAAGTTCTGTGAGGGTCCTTGTTGTAGGCCATTCTTGAATAACCTAAATCTTCTCTGGATCAAAATGAACCCCTTCCTCATTCACAATGTACCTGAGGTACTAAATTATTTTCATCTTGAATGTGCATTTATCAATATTTGCATACAACTTGTACTCCCAAAGAGTTTGAAGCACCTTACAAATATGTTGTAGATGTTCCTCCCATGTTCTGTTGAAGATGAGTATGTCATCCAAGTAGACAACCATGAATGATTTGGTGAAGGGTCGCAGGATGTCATCCATCATCCTCATTAAGGTTGAAAGTGAGTTAGCTAAGCTAAAATGCATAACTAACCATTCGAAGAGCCCCTCCTTAGATTTGAATGCAGTCTTCTAGACATCGATGGGATCGACGGGAATTTGGTGATAACCAGATTTGAGATCAATTTTGGTGAAGAACTTCACACCCTGGAGTTGGTCCAACAGGTCATCAATCCTAGGGAGGGGATAGCGATTCTTCACAGTGATTTTATTCAGGGCTTGATAGTCAATGCAAAGCCTCCATGTTCTGTCTTTATTTGGTGTCAAGACAATTGGGCTGCCACAAGTTGAAGAGCTTGGCCTGATGTGACCCTTTTGGATCAATTCTTGAATCTATCTTTTTATCTCATCATTCTCCAAAACTAATATGAGATACACATGATTGTTAGGCAAAGGTGATCCTGAGATCAAATTGATAGAATGCTTTACCTATCAATGCAGTGGAACTCCTATGGGTGACTTGAATAAGTCATCATATTCTCCTATGATTTGTCCCATATGCTTCTATTGTTGTGTTGATTATGTAGTTAGGACTGTAACATCAACCTTCTTGGATTTCTATGGTTTGACCACCATGAGAACGAACTACTTTGTCTTCTCCACCAATCTCTTACATTACTTGGCACTAATTAAGGAGATAGATGTGGGAGGTGGTACCTTTGGTACCCTATAACACCATGTTCTAAGAGTGAGGGTGATTCTTCAGGTTCATGAGTCATAGATGCCATGTCGATCATACATGAATGGCTAACCAAGGAGTATATCACAAACATCTAGATTGACCACATCACACAAGACTTCATTTTGGAAAGGTTTTATTGCATATGAAAGAAGACACTAATGGGTGACATAGAGGTCTCTCCCTAGGCTCAACCATCCAATATTGTATAGATTTGGGTGAGGCTTCATGGATAGATTTAGACTTTTCACAACTTTAGCAGAGATTAAATTCTTTTGACTCCCATTATCAAGAATGAAATGCAGAGGCTTACGTTTTACCCATAATTTGGATTGAAACAATCTTTCCTTGTGATATAGCCTTTCTTCATGGGTCTGTGATGAAGTGATGATGGTATCGAGCTCAACATCTACAATCTCTTCTTCATCTTATTTGATTGTAGGTTGTGTATGAGATAGAATAAATAGATGTCAAGTATTGTAACTCAAAAAGTAGTGACTTGATGACTCCACATTCTTCTTTGGAGTGAGTTCCAGTTTTGTGGTAATCACACCATTTTCTATTCTTCCCCTTCAAGGGTTTATTATCTTGAAACTCCTTCTACTTCCAATTTTGGCCTCATGTTTGACCTTTTTTGTCACTTTTCCATTTTGAAGGCTAACTCTTCATATTCTTCCTTCCATGCTTCTGCTTAATCTTCACTGCAAACTTATATGCCTCACCGAGGGTTTCTAAATTGAAGAGTTCCATTTCCCCCCATATGTATCATTGTAGTCCACCATGATATTTGAGAGTCTTATGTTTCTGAATTTCTTAGACGCCCAATCTTGTAGATAGAGAATGAAAAATGTCTGTGTAATCTTGAACAGATTGGTCCTTACCTTGGCAAAGTTGTTGCCACTGTATGTACAAATCATCATATGCTCCAATGGGATAGTATTCTTCTTTTATCATTTCCATGAAATCATCCCAAGTAGGTTCCACCTCAAGGCCAATGTCATCTATACTGAACCTTTTTTTTACACTTCCCACCAATTTTTCACTGGCAATGATGCTTTCAAAAGAGCAAAAGTGATATTTTCTCCATTGGTGAATTTATTTATAGAGAAGTAGGAAGATAATTAATCCAACCAATTTTCTATTTCATCAGCATTGATTTTGCCTTCAAAAGTAGGAATATCAAAATTCACCTAAACCTTGAAGGGTGTTGGGGCACTGAAAGGACATTCCATGGACAAGGAGCTAGGAAGTGTAGATGAGGAGCCAAAATTTTCCATCAGGAGTTGTTTGAGAATTTAGGCAAATTGTTGCAACATCTATGATTCTTGCCATTGGAGGGCTTCATTCACCATTCCTTGAAAGGATCATATGTCTCAGTGTCGTCTACCATTTGAAGTTGTTTGGAGCGAATAGGTGGATAGTTTGGAAGCTCTGTTGTTTTCCACCCAAGCTTCTTGTACCTGACCTCATCTTCAAGATCATACACTCTTAAGACAAATCACTCTGATACCACTAAACCAAAACTTAGAAGTTTTGATTGATAGGTATTTCAAGAACACATAAAAATAACACAGTAACAATGAATTCTCTGAGAAGAGATGTTTTATTACTCAAGATCGCAATTCAACTATATGCTTATCTCTAGGAAGAGATGTCTGATTTTCATTTCAGGTTACATCTTTATTTATACACATTTTGAAATTAGAAGGATGTGGAAGGTCACCAATCTTGAGGGAGATTAAGTGGTTTGACTTCCATAATTTAAAACAATACAGAATTCAAGGAATTACTATCTTTAAAAACTTACTATTTTTAGATTGCACTACTAAAATTGAATTTTAGGGAACTTCCATTGAGTTTTTAGGGCTCAAAAACCATTAAGCAAAGATCTATGTCATCTCACCATGTTCTCCTCGTTCTTAGCTTTCCAACAGTTCAAATGGGGAGTCAATTGGAGCTATGGTGCAAAAGTTATGGCTCCCAAAAGTTTCATCATCAATTAGGGTAGAACCGTCACCCAAATTAACGCCTGAATTGTTGTTTGGATCACACACATATGTATACTCAGAACTTTTGCTCATAGAAGATAGGGTTGTGTTTTTCAACATAGAATATCATTAACAGAATAACAACATACAATGTTTAAAGACTATTAAGGAATTGTTATGTTAAGTTACTAATTACTCATACATTTCAAAAGCCCACCAAATAGAATCTCCTCTTCCACAAGACTCTGACCTTCACTCGGATTTCAAGGCATAGTTTGTAAAATCACAGGGTATACAGTTTGTAATTTGAACACTCAAAAGATTTAAAACTCAAATGACAAATGCTATAATCACCATCAAATAAAAGGTATTTTCATCTTACCAATCATACCAATATAACAAAGAACTTGTTACTAATCATGTTTCATGATCATGCACACTGTCAACTATCTTTGCACATATTCAAGAAGATGCAGCATCCATTTGCTTTCTTGTCTGAAAATAATCAAAATTTGCCTTTATTCAATTGTTTGGGGTTATTTACATTCATCCTTTCAAATCCCACCCCTTCCAACTCTCTTGAATTCGACTCTGAATACAAAATATAACATGGACAAGACTCTTATTACCAAATAACCATCAACTGAATTCTAACTTCTTTTGTATGTTGAGAGTGTCCTCAACTAACTCAAATACTAACATAGTTCTCAAATATGAGTTTAGGTATATGTTTTGTAACATACTAAAATCCTCGCTAAAGTCCAACCACACCAAATTCAACATTGGACTTCTTGAAACAAGATTGAAGTCTCTACAAAAGTTCAAAAATTCAAATGAAATATTTGGTGGGAAAGTCCAATACAACTCTAATTCAAAATTGACACAAAACTATAAATTTAGAAAGACTCCTACAGACTTCTTATGACCTTAACCACCTTCTAAATACTCAAAACATGTAAACTATATCACTATTTATATTGGGTAATGATGCTCTTGCATCACCTCATCATCCATAATCACTGCTTCATCATACCTCATCATCTCTAATCATTCATTCCTCATCCCTCATCTCCCCCAATCACTCCCTCATTAATCCTCACCATCACTCATCATCCCTAATCACTCCTCATCCTCCCTAATCACTCCCTCATTGACCCTCACCATACCTCATCATCCCTATTGACTCCCTCATCATCTCTACTCAATTCCTCCTCATCCCTCCTCATCCTTAATCACTCCATCCAATACCTTGATGGTGGTATTTTGTTGGTGTTTAATAATGTTAGGAGCTACAAGTGGAGAGTCGAGTGCTAGCATAAAATATAAGACATAGTGATTAAAATGATGTGGAGGCAATTTTGAAACATAAATATTTAACACCTATGAAAAAATATGGGGCTATTAGAAATGATGTAATTCAAAATTCAAAGTCTTCCATAAAAAGAAAAGTAAATAAAACCACCATAACACCAAAAATGGGTAGTAAATACATGAGGATCACCAAACTATGCAATTTCTTGAAACCAATCAATTGCTTTCCATATGAGGACATTTTATGATCTGAATAATTATATTTAAGGCCTTCTATTTGTATGTCTATTGATTGAGTCATCATACCAGAGAGTGGAAAATGATTTTTAAATGATTAGAACAAGTATTCAAAGATTGGAAAGTGGTGCTTAATTCATAACTTCAATATTCAATCAATTGAAGAGTATCACACTATGAGCTCTCTACTTGCACATCTCGAGAAGTGGGTATAAGTTATCTAGCACTATAAAAAGTTAAGTAGATAATAGATTATGAACCCCATGATATGGTCGGTACTAAAAATATCTCTACTTTCCCAATAATAAATTATATGAATTAAAAATATTATTTCATTAACAAATGTAGATAAATGGTGAGACAATACACTTCATCATTTCTAATGGAAGTCAAAAGAATTTAATTTCTCCTAAATCATATTTTCAAAAATTGAACTTGAAATTTATATATCATTCATAACCATATGCTAGTGTATGGTCTAGTGTAGGCCTTGAGAAGTGGATCACCTAGTAGTGTCACTTGGTGTACAAAATCAAACTTTTAAAAGATGCAATCCTTCATGACATCTCACGATTATAGATGTGTGATGTTTTACATGTGGTCAACCATGTATTTATCATTGACATGTAGTTTATGAAGTAAATCCTTGAAATGTTGTGATAGATTATCATGATCTAAAATACCATATATTGTAGTTAGTTCATAAGATTTCAATCATTAGTGCTAGGAAGTGCAAGAATATTATCAGTTCCAGTAAGAAGTATACTCTTTGTTGGTTGAATATTTTGTCGATCAGCATATTGATAAACAAAATAGGTCTGATTAGCCAAAGTATGAAGATTAGTCATCCAAATGTGTAGGTTTACCACATCAGAAGGGGACCGGTCTCTCCTCTCATCAAGGGGAGGTTCCCTATAGATAAGCTATATATATATATATATATATATATAAACAGAAAATAATACTCAGGGGTAAGACAAACCATCCATCTCTCTTTTTTCAGAGATGATGCACGCAGAATAAAGGAAAAACTCAAGGGAAATGACAGACAACACTCCTCTTCTTTCAGAAGTACTATTCAGTAAACCACAAGAATACTCCTGGTAGTAACAACAAAATGTAGCAAAGGATGTAATAACCAACAAATCGAGATGCAACACAAAGTCTTCACTTGGATTGCTCAAGAGTAAGATACGAAGGAAAACGAGGGCACAAAGTCGCCCCAAGGTCCTTTACACAGAAATGAAAAGAAAACACACTAAAGGCAATTATGGGGGCACAAAGTCTCTCCACACTTGACTCTTCAGGACACCTTCCTGATTGTTGTCACTAATTTTGCTTGTTGAATTAAAGGAACAGAAAATATATTGAAGAAAAAGACATAAGAACAGTTTCCTCAACAACAAAGATATTACAACACAAAGTCTGAAAAGTCACTTGCTTTTTATTCTAGTAACAAAATATGATGAGCAATCTGAGCTCAAAGTCTCAGTAATGCCTTACAATTTGGGCAGAGTTTCGTTCTCATTATCAAAAAAGAGATCCTTTTACAATAGAAGAGAGTTCTTTATATAGCCATTTCAAGAAGGACTTGGGAACAGTAATACATCTTGTTGCATTGGAATGTGTTAAGAAGACAGGCTGGAACTTAGGGGCATTTTACCCATTTGATTTTATCAATGCAGGGAAATAAGTCGTGCTTATTTAAAGTTTGCAACTTTCAATGTCCACCTAGCGATCTAATCTTATCTTCATCGTTCCTCTTTTTTTGGTTAATTGAATCAGGTCCTAGATTCAGTTTGTTGTTCTATTCCTTCCTCGCTTTTTGTTGGTCTTGGCCTTGAAGTCTGTGAATGCATATTGGTCTGTAGGTTCAAAGGATCGACAGTTATTTTGTTGTCTTAAATTTTGGCATTCGCGCGTCCGTCACTATGTTTTCAACGACTAATTCACTGTGTTGAATTTGACGTCTTCGGGCGTGTCACCCCTTGGTCTTCTTTCGGCTTTTTGCTTGGCACTTTTCTAGATTGGACTTGCCCTTTCGGGCCATGGCTTTCAAAAGATCCCTGAATGGCCTTCAAGCTTCTTGCTTTACATCCTTCCCAAAGGGAAGGTGACCCTTCAGCTTCAGGAAGTGCCATTTAAGTTGGCAGCTGAGAGTCCCCCGCAAGGGCAACTGCCCTTCAGGGTCCTTCGGTGGCCCTTCGTAAATTCCCTCGGGCTTTTCCCCAGGCTTTTCCATGCAGACAATTCTTAGTCTTTTTGAATTCTGAAAGAATTACCTTTGCAAATGACCCTTTCGAAGGGTACTTTCATTGATCAAGTGTCCTCTGCAAGGACACCTTTTTCCTTTTGCATTGAACCACCCCTTTGAACTTTGGTGATGAACCAACAATTGAAACATTCCATTGAACCAAGGCTTTGATCCTTTTTGTTGAACCAAGACATTGAACCAACCGTTGAACCAAGTTTTGGTTCAACAGTTCAAACAAAGCCTTGAACCGATTGACAAACCGTTTGATTGAACTAAAGAATGAATCAAAGCATTGAAACAAAGTGGATGAACCAAATGTTGAAACAAAGCATTGAACCGCTTGATTGAACCCACCTTTGAACCATTTGACGTTGAACCAAATGATGAACCAAATGTTGAACCTGCTGCTGATGCTTGCCAATGGAGATTTCTGTTTGAACCAAGGCGATGAACCAATTCCAAAAATGACCAATTGTTAGAAACTGATTCTTTTGATTGAACCCACCTGCAGAAGTCGTGAAGCCCGTTGAACTTGTAGAAATGAGCCTGTTTGCAGAGTCTGTAGATTTAAGCTTGTAGAGTCCGTATATTTTTGAAAAGCTTGAAAAATGAGGAATTTGAATGCCCAAGACAAATTTTGGAAAGGGAAGAGATAATTTTGGTCTATAGGACCAAAATAATTCAAATGTTGTCCCAAAAATAGCTGATATTTTTGGGGGACAACAGTTGGCTCCAGTTGGAGAACTTCTATCAATTGCAAAAAGAATTGAAAGGAGTAGAATCCAAAATCTCCAATGTCTTCATGTGTACCATTGGGTTATGGAGTCATGCTACCCAGAAATGGAAGGCTCCAAAAATGGAAATAAACAAAACAAAACAGAATTGAAAACTGTACAAATATACATATATACAGATGCAAATATCTGACACTTCAAGAGTTGAAGTATTTCAGATACTGCTTCTCCTGGTAGACCATGAAAATAGTGTGCCATCTTGGTAAAGCAGCAGGAAAACATTTTGCCCCTAGAAACGGTGACGAGCGAATGGAGCTCTCCACTAGGAAACCAATTTTCTATGTCTTCTTCTTGGCCTTTTCTTTTTCTTGTTTCAAGGCAGGATGTGGTCTTCAAACCGAAAACCATAACTCCTTGCTCTCTTGGTGAAGGATTCCTTTGCCTGATTTTGATTTACAACAGCATGGTCCACCATCATAACTTGTTATTCTACTGGTTCAGTCTAGCACATGATTGGATTGTCCATATCAAACTCCTGACAAACTATCAGATTAACATCTCCTTTGATGTGAAGGAGTTTGACTTCTTCATCTTGAGCAATCTTCAATTTAAGCAACATAGATTCACATCCAGCTGTGTTGTTGGTGTTGCTAACTTGCAAATTGCATGAAGGAAGAATATCTCCTTGAGGAGAGATCAACACAATTCTAACTTTATCATTGGTGGAAGAATTGATGTCATCATCAAAAGTTGATCTCCTATCAGATTTCTCTTCATTAGAGATGGAAGATCCTTCCTTGTTTATACTACATCCTACCAATTCTCCTGAAGTCTTGTTTGGATCAATTCTTGGATTGTCAGCTACAGGACTTTCATCAGAAACATGAACATCCTCTATGGTAAAGAAATAATTACCCCTGCTTGAAGACTCAGACAAAATTTGTGCTGCAGGGGCTAATGTTTGGGTGACCACATATTTTGTCTTAGACAGGTCCGCATCTGGTTCTCCATCAATGTGCAATTGCTCAGGATTGACTTGCAGGGATTCAAACTCAGTCATTTGAATTTTGGATTCCTTGACATGATCAATCATGTCAAATGACTGGAATGGATTTGGAAGAGAGGATGGGAGTTCATCCTTTTGATTTCCAGGAGGGGGAGGACTGGTTTGCGAAGCTGAAGTAGAAGGTACAGAGATGTTTGATGTACTTACTTCTTTGGTAATCACCGAGTCCTTTGATTGAAAAGGAAGAGGGGTTCTCTACTCAGCAATTGAAATTATTGGTTAGGGTCGCTCCTCTGTCTTCTATTTGTTAGCCTGCTGGGCTGACTGATTATGGGATTGGGTGAATACTGCGTATGATCCTTTGATTGCTTCACCTTCACTTCTGGGTTCATTCTGGTAATTCAGGAAACCAATGTGGGAGTCACCAGCTGATTCTTCTAGATCCTCCCTAAAGAGATCAGCACCATTTTCTTGCTCTAACTTAGGTTGGAAATAGGAAACATGCTCTGTTTCCATATATCCAACTACCAAGTTTGTTCGAGATGCTTCAAAGGCAGGATTCCTTTGTGGAGGAATAAGACAATTTTGTTGCTCTTGACTTCTGGTAGCGTTGCCTTGTTATGGCCGACTAGGGAATGTCCTCCTTGATATATCTTTATATAAAGGAGTAGAAGACATACTTTGTGCCATTTGCCTTTTCAAGGCTAACAATTCATTTGCCAACTTTTGTACCATTGGATCAGTGGTGCCTGTAGATGTATATTCAAAAAAAGATGAGGATCTATTTCTGTTTGGATCTCTTCTTATCTTCCCTGCTAAGATGAGATCATCTTCTACTTTAGTGGCCAAAAGTTGAGCTGCAACAAGATCTATTTGACCAGCACGTCTCAAAAGAAAACTAACTTCAGGTAACTGAGAATAAATGAAAAAGCATTTGAGATTCTCAGTTGTAGGTCGAGCTATTACAGGGATTCTGTTTCTCAGTTTGTCAAATTTGGCTATGAAATCCCTCATAGGATCATGAGGCTCTTTCTTCATCTGAGTGAGCTAGGCCAACAAGGCATGTGCATCTTCTATGGGCTTGAACCTTGCTTTGAACTTGGCTTTAAGTGTATTCCAGTCAGTTACTGATCTAGCTTGCAGATGGTAAAACCAGTCTGCAACAGCACCTTGTAGTGTCTCCACAAAAAGCCTAACTGCCATGTCTTCAAATTCTACCCCTATCACACCATAGGCTATGGTGACAACTACAATGTGTTCATTAGGATGAACCTTTCCATCACCGAAGAATTTGGGGAAATTCTTCCTTAAACTGCGTGAAAGCTCATGCAGAGGTGGAGTCAAATTAAGTGGGTCAAATGAGTTACCCCAGGGGCCTCGAACTGCCATGATCAGATTATGAACAATAGGGATAACACATCTAAATGGAGTTGCCAGATTATAGGACAAAAATGGAAAAGAATTGGCCTTGCTTCAGCTTAAAGCTTGAGGCTTCAAAATGCGTTTTCTTTCCTAGCAGCTCTGGTTTTGCAGACCAGATAATATAATGGAGATGGATGAAAATGGTAAGGCTATAAATGGATAATGGGTAAGACATGAAATGAAGTCGCCAGAGTCTGTAATGGATAAGGGTTATAATGATAATGGGTTATATTCCCCAGCAGAGTTGCCAAAAACTGTTGGTTGAATATTTTGTCGATCAGCGTACTGATAAACAAAATAGGTATGATTAGCCAAAGTATGAAGATTAGTCATCCAAATGTGTAGGTTTACCACATCAGAAGGGGACTGATCTCTCCTCTCATCAAGGGGAGGTTCCCTATAGATAAGCTATATATATATATATATATATGTATATATATATATATATATATATATATATATATATATATATATATATATATATAAACAAAAAATAATACTCAGGGGTAGGACAAACCATCCATCTCTCTTTTTTAAGAGATGATGCACGCGGATCAAAGGAAAAACTCAAGGGAAATGACAGACATCACTCCTCTTCTTTCAGAAGTACTATTTAACAAACCACAAAAATACTCCTAGTAGTAACAACAAAATGTAGCAAAGGATGTAATAACCAACAAATCCAGATGCAGCACAAAGTCTTCACCTAGATTGCTCAAGAGTAAGATACGAAGGAAAATGAGGGCACAAAGTCACCTCAAGGTCCTTTACACAGAAATGAAAAGAAAACACACTAAAGGCAATTACGGGGGCACAAAGTCTCTCCACACTTGACTCTTCAGGACACCTTCCTGACTGCTGTCACTAATTCTGTTTGTTGAATTAAAGGAACATAAAATATATTGAAGAAAAAGACATAAGAACAATTTCCTCAACAACAAAGATATTACAGCACAAAGTCTGAAAAGTCAATTGCTTTCTTATTCCAATAACAAAATATGATCAGCAATCTGAGCTCAAAGTCTAAGTAATGCCTTACAATTTGAGCAAAGTTTCGTTCTCATTATCAAAAAAGAGATCTTTTTAAAATAGAAGAGAGTTCTTTATATAGCCATTTCAAGAATGACTCGGGAATAGTAATACATCATGTTGTGTTGGAATGTGTTAAGAAGACAGGCTGGAACTTAGGGGCGTTTTACCCATTTGATTTTATCAATGCAGGGAAACAAGTCGCGCTTATTGAAAGTTTGCAACTTTCAATGTCCACTTGGCAATATGATCTTATCTTCATCGTTCCTCCTTTTTTGGTTAATTGAATTGAGTCTTGGATTCAGTTTGCTATTTTGTTTCTTCCTCGCTTTCTGCTAGTCTTAGCCTTGAAGTCTGTGAATGCATTATGGTCTGTAGGTTCAAAGGATCAACAGTTATTTTGTTGTCTTGAATTTTGATGTTCGCGTGCCCGTCACTATGTTTTCAATGACTAATTTGCTATGTTGAATTTGACGTCTTCAGGCACGTCACCCCTTGGTCTTCTTTCAGCTTTCTGCTTGGCACTTTTCTGGATTGGACTTGCCCTTTCAGGCCACGACTTTGAAAAGATCCCTGAATGGCCTTCGGGCTTCTTGTTTTACATCCTTCTTGAAGGGAAGGTGACCCTTCAGCTTCAAGAAGTGTCATTTAAGTTGGCAGCCGAGAGTCCCCCGCAAGGGCACCTGCCCTTCGGGGTCCTTCGATGGCCCTTCATAAATTCCCTCGGGCTTTTCCCTGCGGACAATTCTTAGTCTTTTTGAATTTTGAAAGAATTACCTTTGCAAATGACCCTTCCAAAGGGTACTTTCATTGATCAAGTGTCCTCTGCAAGGACACTTATCCTTCGGGAGGCTTTTTCCTTTTACATTGAACCACCCCTTTGAACTTTGGTGATGAACCAACAGTTGAACCGTTCCATTGAACCAAGGCTTTGAACCTTTTCATTAAACCAAGACGTTGAACCAAGTTTTGGTTCAACGGTTCAAACAAAGCCTTGAACTGATTGACGAACTGTTTGATTGAACCAAATAATGAATCAAAGCGTTGAAACAAAGCGGATGAACCAAATGTTGAAACAAAGCATTAAACCGCTTAATTGAACCCGCCTTTGAACCATTTGACGTTGAACCAAAGGATGAACCAAACGTTGAACCTACTGCTGATGCTTGCCGATGGAGATTTATGTTTGAACCAAGGCAATGAACCAATTCTGAAAATGACCAATTGTTAGAAACCGATTCTTTTGATTGAACCCACCTGCAAAAGCCGTGAAGCCCGTTGAACTTGTAGAAATGAGCCTGTTTGCAGAGTCTGTAGATTTCTAAAAAGCTTGAAAAATGAGGAATTTGAATGCCCAAGACAAATTTTGGAAAGGGAAGAGATAATTTTGGTCTGTAGGACCAAAATAATTCAAATGTTGTCCCAAAAATAGCTGATATTTTTGTGGGACAACACTCTTAATGGTAATAAGTAAATGTAATGACATCCTTATGTCATCATATCATAATGTGGTTTATCCAGCAATAATAAATACAAAATAATTGAACCATAAACTAGATGAATACAAGGATATCTTTCAGTTACCTAAATAAGTTCTTGCATACTATACACTAAACAATACTATTGATTTGATCCCTTGACTACCTCTACCTCAAACCTCTTTATACAACATGTCATATCTAGAGAATGAATAGATCAAGTGGTAGATCCATGAAATCATGGATAATGGACACATCATACCCAAATCATTGCCTTGCAGAAGCCCAATTGTGTTTGTGCCAAAGTTGCAAATCAATTAAAAAAATCTTAACAAGATTAAAGTGAAGAAGAACTATTATCTTCATTTAAATATTAAAGCATTTTTCTACCATATCCATGGTGTAGAAGTCTTTTCCAAAAATGATTTTAAGTTTAGGTATCATCATATTCATGTTAAACCTCTAGAAATTTGGAATATAGTCTTAAAAACAAAAAAAGGGTTGATTGACCAGTTGGTTATGCCTTTTAGTTTAGCTCATATAATGAATTCATTCATTTCAAGATGTTGAATGACATCCTTAGGCCCTTTACCTATATCATTTTTTTAATCTACTTTGATGACATCTTAATCTTTAGAAAACATGGGATGGACATCTACACCATGCTGAACTAGTGTTTCACATTTTGCAGAAACATATTTTTGTGATAACATGAGTGTTAATACTTATGTTACTTGACTATAAATTTGGAAGATAAACCAAATTCATTTAGTAATAAAATTGACTATCACAAATGGGCATTGACAACACAAGTCTTATAAAAGAGTTAATTTTTATTATAATTGATTAAACAACATATAATTGGAATCAAAGGTATCTTTAGAGTATATACTTATGCCAGATGATGAGGGAGAGATTAGGGATAGTAAGGGATGGCGAGGGTCAAAGATGGAGTGATGAAGGATGGTGAGAGATGGTGAGGGTCAATGAGGGAGTGATTAGTGATGATGAGGGATGAAGAAATATTGATTAGGGATTATGAGGGTTGAGAAGTGAGTAATTAAGGATGATGAGGGATGGTGATAATCAATGGAGTGATTAAGGATGATAAGATTGAGTGATTAGATATGATGAGAGATAATTAAGGTTAATGAACGAGTGATTAGGAATGAGGAGGGATGATAAAAGAGTGAATAGGGATGAGGAAGCGATTAGGTATGATGAGGGATGAGGAAAGACTGATTAAGGATGATGAAGGATGGGGAGGGAGTGATTAGGGATGATGAGGGATAGTGAGGGTCAACAGAGGAGTGATTATGTATGATAAGGGAGTGATTAAAGATGACTAGGTATAGTGAGGGTTAATGAGGGATGAGTAGGAAGTGATTAAGGATGAGGGAGGGACGATGATCAAGTGAAATTAACATGTAAAATGGTTGTTTGACATGTGCAAGTTATAAATGTGACCTATCTACCCCAATAACACCACTTTGCATCAATTTCAAAGTGAGTAGTTTGAAAAATTCAATTTTGACAAACCTAAGACTCCTAAAAATGCTAGGAATCAATCCTAACAGCACAAAAACCTAAAAAATGGTTATATGTTTACCAAAAATAGATATCAATTGCAAAAGTTGTCCTGAAATCCCTAGATTTAATACTTAAACCCTGAAAATGCCTAAGTATTGACCTGATTAGATTTTAAAAAACTATTTTCTACATCGTAAGGTGTGCAATTGTGAGACCAACTCTATCAGATGTTGAGTGACCCTAATTTATTATATTTACTAAAATAAATTTAAAGTATAAGTTTACATTTATGTAAACTTATACTTAACATTTAGAGTAGTAAATATAAGCTTATGGCCAAAGTTACCTTCACGTGCAACTCCCACATGCTTATGGAGATGGTTTTGGTCTTATAACAAGACAATATGTACACATTATACAATGTTTATGCGTTATACAATGTGTATACGTTAGACAACATGTACGTGTTATATAATGCGTACATATTATATAATATATTTTATAACATGTACGCATTATACAATGCATATGTGTTTTATAATGCATACGCATTATTTGAATTTGAATTAAAACCCGAGCCTTTAGGCTCGAAAATGGCTTGGATTTTGGAGCCAAAGGCTTGTGACTGTGCATCTCCAACCGAGATCAAAATTTTTGAGAAAAAATAATAAATTTCAATTTCAATCACCAAATACGCTATGGATTTCAACATCAAAATTTAAAAAATTATTACTGTCAAGACGAGCATGCTCCCCTCTTTCTAAATATATGTTTTTTATAATTTTTGGGCTATTTTAAGGGTTTAAACTATATTTATTTCTAACTACACATTTTTTAAGCCACTACATGCCGCACCTATACATACATATTCATGTTTATCTAATTTGTTTTTTGTTGATCCAATTGAAAAACAAATTATATGGTAACAAACTAGGCCTGATTTCACACACATTAAAAAAGAAAAATCAAATTTTGTTTTTTTTTAGGTAGTTAGGGTGGGTTGCAAGGCCGGCTATCCATTTTTTTGTTAGTTTTCAAGATCTACTTAACTGCAAAATTAATTAAAAAAATATCAATTGAAAAAATATAAGCTAGATCTTATCTAACTATTCACCAAAGGGTTTCAAATAATATTTAACGATGCTCAAAAAATGGTAGGCCGCATGGTCATCTATCTACTATGTTTTCTTAAAATAAATAGGAGGTCCTCTTCAAAATTTAGATGTTTGACCTACTTATACTTAATCATTTAAAAAAAATAGTTTTTTAGAAACTGGACTCAAAATGCTACAATTCATATTTTTATACCATCTTCAAATTTTGAGTGTAGCCATCTCAAATTATTTACAAAAGTTCAAATTTATGAAATTTCATAAAAATCAATCCACGGATAAACCCTTTTTTATTCTCCTAAATTTATATACTTACCCACTTGTAATTATTTATAAATTACCTTGAAACCTCTTGATAATTATTTATGAATCATTTTTTTTCAAAACAAAATATCACATGTTCTTCAATAATAATTTTAGGAAGGATAATCCTTAATTTGTTAGTGGTCACCTTGACAATTAATTTATAAGTAATATTACAAAATGACCCACATTTAAAGGCGTTGAGATATCAACTCTAATTCATATGAAAATAGGGCTACAAAAGTTGTATTGAGCTCCTTTGGAATATTTTTGGAAACAATTTCAACAACTTCAAGAAAACCACCCACTTTGGGGATTTGTCTCCTTCCATGGTCACAATAGCCCCTTCTATCTCCTTAGCATTAACACACAAGAAAGGACTAATACATTGTCTTGCTCCTCAATTAACCTTGGGTTATTGCAAAGGACAATCTATTAAGCATTTATGGCTTTTATAAAAAGCTCTCTTATAAGTAGGAATTAACCTCTACTCTTATGTGATGGATGTTCCTTCGAGTTAAATCCTTCGGTTTCATGATCTCTTTAATGAAGTTTATGAACATGCTCATGATTGTCATTTTATCGAAAAATTTGGTATTACAATTCCATTCCTTCAAGCATATGGCTATGGGCTTTTGGCATAAATAAATTTCTTCCTATAAAATTATGTTCATTATGTTCATCTTAACTAAAAGAAAATTTTCCTTCTTGAGTATTTCATAATACAATTATTTGTAATTGTTTCCACGTTTCATCAAGTTTGAGAGTTATTTTTCATTTCTACTTTAAAACGTTACAAAAGTTTTGTTTATTTTAAACATCAAGTTTTTATTTTTTTATTTTTTAACTTTTTAATTACGATGTACGTCTTAGATCCACTCGAGTTGAAAAGCTTCTTCTGATTACTTACGAACAATTTGAACTTTATATAGAGAAGTTTTATTTATTCCACATTTTTTCAAATAAAAAGGAGGATAAAAGTCCTTGGTCTCATTCTTGATTTAACTTATTTTTGATTTAGTGATCTAAACAAGTATAAAACTATTGAAATTTGGATTCACATAAGATATATCATTCACCATATAAATTAAAATGCCAACAAGTTATTAATTGCACTTACTAAATAAAAAATGACAAAAGAAAAGGGTACTTCATTGATTTCTATTTTGTTTTGCTCATTGTCTATATAGTCATATGAAGTAGTCTAAAATGTTTATGTGATCACTCAACTAAGGAGATTGATTGTCAAAATATGCAAGGAGGTTCCCAACAAAGACTAAGACACGTGACAATCGAATATGTCTAATATCTTCCAAAATTGTTCCTGTGTAATTTTTCGATCTATTTTGCTATAGATCATCATCTTTGTCTGTCAAGATAATCCCTGTGTAATTTTTGATCCTCACTATTGTGCACATATTCAGATTTTGTCTTCTTTTGCCTTGAAACCCTAGCTCCACTTTCTACACTTGTTTGACCTAGAAAAATAGGTTAGAAGGAGGGGTTGGACAACCCCAACTAATCTCATTGAGTGCTTGAGCCTTGCCTATGTTTTAATACTCTGAAAAGGGCTCAAACCACATGTTGTTCTCCCACAAGTGTATGTGTGCTCAATAGTGTTTTGCTAGAATGTAATACAACTCCTTAGCTTTTGACACTTTACACACATGCGACTTTGACCTTCTCTTAGTGTATTCAAACATGGATGTTAGATTGTTCCTTTGAGGGTTTTTAGATTTTGGATGCTTTTAGATAATGTCTCAAGGATGTCCAAATAAAATTTTCAACGTGTTAATGAATGTCATATGCCTTCTAAATAGGAATGGCCTTGGGCTTAATGTGTGTATATATAGATGCTTATTTTGGCAATTTCACTCTGCAATTGACATGTGAAACATATATGTTGACCTAAAGAAAGATTTAAATTTTAAAAAACAATCATTTGAGGAACTTAAGCCACTATTGGCAAAGGTGGAGACTTATATCTGATTGTTGTTGACACTATTCACGGAGGAAGAAATAATGATCTGGAATATGGCGACAATCTACTTAAGATAATTGAGTATTAAGGCACAATCTAGGGAGATGTTGTATATGAATAATGACAAATTGGGAAGGCCAAGTCCGTAGATGGATGAATGACTAGGAGAAATTGCGAGCAAGAGTCAAATGTGTGTGCACAAGTCATGCTTGTCAAACATAGGTCAACACTGATGTTTCCAAGAGTCTAATACCAAATTTATGAGTCTACAATTCTATAGAAATAATTATATGGATGGATGATCTGAACCAACACTTGAGAAATAGAGATTTTAATGTGAGTCTTATTCATAACTTTATTATGGAAAACTAACATCGTCTGACATCAATATTATCGCATACACAAAATAACATGATATCAAATATTTTTGCCATTGACAAAATGGTGTGGTATTAACATCATCATGGGAGATGGGGACTAAGACACAACCAACCATGGGGATAGCACTAATGGCGTGCACACATGAACCAAAAAGCCGGCTCAAAGTGCACTTAATACTCACTCAAGTGCATCTGTACAAGTTTTCTAGTTAAACCTTCAATACCCTAGGCTCGCTCATGGCTCCCTACAGGGTTAATTAATTTTTTGTACTTTTAATTAAATTCACCAATAAAATGATGTCATATAAAAAAAATATATAATAAGTTTATTTTTATTTGAAACTCATATGCACAGAAATAAAATACGCTCTAAATCTCTTCTGTCACACTTCAATATCGACATACTTGATTGTCATGTGTGTAAACACACATTTACATAATAATTGATTGATTACAAAATGAGTCTATTTACAAACTTGAACTTCCCCTCTACTCTTTATGAATCGTAAGATGACATGGACATTATCCCATGGACTAGATGACAACACCTCCATCACTCTAATCGTATTCCCATTTTATAGGGGCACCCAGAATAAGGTCCCCCCAGTTTATGGAAGGAAATCCCTTTATTAAACAATGTGGGATAAGGTATGCATATGTTTCCCGCGCTTATTTTGGCGGGAAAGTGCGTGGACCTAAAGAAGCCCATACACAAAAACACAGGCGAACTCGCAACCAAAAACCACTTCTAAGTTTCCTCCTCTGTGAGAGCCTCTCCCCGTCTGTCTGATTGCTGGTTTTGATTTAAAAAGCTTACCAAAATGGAAGGATTTGGCGGAGACCCAAAGGCACAATGGGCCGAAAATCTCTTCTTAGAGTTTCTCAACACGTAAATCTTTTATTCCTCTGTATTTTTTTCCCCTCTCAGTGCTGTTGGGCATGCTTGATTTGTGTTATTGGGAAAATTGGGAACAAGTTATTATTTTTCATTTATTGGTGTTGCAGGTTTTCAGTGGATATGGGGGCTTCTGCAGTAAGCGGAGAAGTTTCTGGGAGGCAGAAGTTGTACGAGGCAGAGTTGGAATCAATGAGAGCCAGAGAGTCCACTACTTTATATGTGGATTTCAGCCATGTCATGCAGTTTGATGATACCTTGCAGCAGGCCATCTCTGATGAGTTTTTAAGGTTTGTTTAAAGAAAACAAATTCTGCTCCTCTGTTTCTTTTTTCAAAAGTTTAGTTTCATTCACGTGGGTACCCCACATTTTTTTTTCAATTAACGTAGTTAGGGCTTAAAGTCCTTTGTTGGGTCTTGACTATTGATCTTGTTTGGATCTTAGAGGTCTAATATTTTTAACCTGTATGTTATCTCATTTCAATGACGAAGGCAATTTTTTGTATAAGTATTAAAATGTATTCATGTTGAATATTGATGTTGGTATCTTGTCTGGATGAGGTTTTTCTGGGCCTTTTTCATTAAATGTATTTTAAGCCTGTTTACTGTGATATGTGATTAAAATCTATTTTTTGGTACGTTTATAGGTATGTATTTTATATTTTAGAAGAAAACCCCTGATTTTGAGGCGATGATGCGTCTGGGGTTAGGTGAATTAAGTCCAAGTCTCCTTCTATCACTGGGATTAAGCTCAGGCCTTCAAATAAGCACGGGTTGGGGTTCTATTAAAGATCTCTGATAGCAACTCTTGTTTCAATTGCTTCCCAAGTTTTGTGGGTTTTCTTTTCAAAAGATGTCTGTATCCTTTTATTGAGTCTGCCATCATGCTGATCTGGGTGTTTTACAAATTGACATGATTAGCTGGTATTTTTGGGACTTAAGAGCTGTATGTATACGATGCATTGCAGGTTTGAACCATATCTGAGAAATGCATGCAAGAGATTTGTGATTCAGCATAGGCCAACTTATATCGCAGATGATGATCCCAACAAGGATGTTAATCTTGCATTCTACAATATTCCTACTCTGAGAAGGTAAACCATGTTTATGGCAAATTTATACACTGTCTGGAAGTATGTATTGGTTATGATACTTAGTCCCCAGTGCTATTTTAAAAAAGAGCTGGCCGAAACAATATGGTTATTCAATATGCACTGAAAAGAGGCGTAAAGCCTTGCAATATGGGGTGCTATTGCTATAAAATATGAACTTGGTGGGGCTCAAATGTATATGGTTAAGATTTGAGAGGTTGCTCTACTACTAAGCTACATGTTCCTTCCATGTTGAATTTCTCTTTAGGATTGTGGGTTGATACCTCCTATTTTTTAAGCCACATTCTTATAGAGATTCCATCTATCTTCAAATCCATGTTCACTTTGCACGGTCAATTAGATGATGTACCTCTGAACTACAGCTCTATGCCTTTGACACCATGTTAAAAAATACAGGCAGTATAGGATTCAAATGTAGGATCACTTGATATGGCTGATGAGTTGCTGGACCACTTGCCTTATCATGACAATATTTGGTTTATCTCTAGGAGTGTGGGTTGTTACCAACAATTTCTATAACTGTATGAACTTGCCGAAGATTTAATTTTTGTAATGAAGTGCTTGCATTTGCACAGGCTGAGAGATTTGACCACTGCTGAAATTGGAAAACTGGTAGCTGTAAGTGGAGTTGTGACACGAACAAGTGAGGTGCGTCCTGAGCTCTTACAGGGGACTTTTAAATGTTTGGATTGTGGAGGAGTGATCAAGAATGTTGATCAACAATTTAAGTATACACAGGTATTTACATTTCTTATATTTTCAGAGCTTCTTTTCCAATATTATGTCTACAAATTGTGTATGGGAGTTTATTATTTGATGAACAAGATCCTAAATTCTCTTTTTTACATTGTGTATTAATTAGCAAACAATCTCTTAGCTATGGTGGTGGTTGACATGGGTTTATTTCTCTGATATTTTTGTTGGGAAGCATTTGCATTTGGCTTTGTTACGTGTTTGGGTTCGCCCCACATGTTTTTTTTTTTTTGGCTAGATCTCTTTCATAGTACTAATGGCTTAAACATGTGCCTGGAGACGCTTCTCCAAGTTTTCTTAAAAAGACATGCGAACTTCTATGGGATATTCAAAATGCTATTAAAGATAGATTACTGCAGAAAGAACCATTCTTTTATTGTAGTGGAATATCAAACATTGAAGGAACTATTGTTTGTCTTTTTAAGAAATCCTATGAATATTAGTCTGACTGCTATGATTTAATTTCCAGCCTGTTATCTGTGTAAATGCCACCTGCTCTAATCGAGACAGATGGGCCCTTCTTCGTCAAGAAAGCAAATTTACAGATTGGCAGAGAGTTCGGATGCAAGAAACATCCAAGGAGATTCCTGCTGGGTCTCTTCCACGGTCTTTAGATGTCATTCTTCGTCATGAGATTGTAGAGCAGGCAAGGGCTGGTGACAAGTAAGTTGTTTCTACCGAGTAAGGTTTAAGAGGTTTGAAATACTTTATTAGATTTTAATAACATATTTGTAATCATCACCAGCAAGGACAATCTCTATCTGTTATCTGGTTATACAGTCAAGTAGGCTTTACAGTGCTTAGCAGATGTCTGATTTCTTTTAGTGGCCTTGCACTTACATTTGCCTAATTGTTTGTCTGATGAACAATTTGGGGTCTTGTGATTTCAACATTTAAGATGCTGGGGGAAGATTTAGGGGAGAACTGTGTATTAGATTTTGTCTACACTTGTATTTGCAACTGTTGAGCTTATCTTATTTTTTGTTTCAGGGTAATATTCACAGGCACAGTTGTTGTCATACCAGACATATCAGCCTTGTCCTCACCTGGTGACAGAGCAGAGTCTCGCAGGGAAGGTCCTCAAAACAGAAATGCTTCTAGTGGGTATGAAGGAGTTCGTGGGCTTAAATCGCTTGGTGTGCGAGATCTTTCTTACCGCTTAGCATTTATTGCCAATTCAGTTCAGGTACAATGGGGGTTGGTATTAACTTACCATTTTAGTTCATCAGTTTTCCTTCAAAGATTGTGCCTTTCTGTAGGTGGTTCGAAAGAATTCTAAGTGGTTTTTGACCTTCTTGTGCAGCTGCATGACAAGAAAAGAGGCTTTGATTTCAGAGGAGCAAAGAAGGATGGTGAGGATGATGATACACCCCACTTCACGGTAATTTTTTCCTGAAATTGTTTAGAGGTTTCTACTATTTAAAGTTGGATGCTTTCATACTTTTATCTGTCTAATCGTATTGCTTTTGATCTTTGTGGGTCAGTTTTTAGGATGGAACCTCCTTGATTTATCCCTAAAATAGTGTTTGATTGGAGATTCAACTTTCTTTATATGTTTGATTGGAATTTTCAATGACAACCTCTAACATATAGCAGTTCAGGTACCTGCAAATTTGAGCATTGTAGTCAGTTTCCTCGTTCCCAAGCTTGTTTTTCCTATCTTCATCATTACCATTTTCTATTTTTGAGCACCTTGTTTAGGCAGTTTCTATTACGTCACCAAATGCAATACATCTTATGCTTTAGTTCCATTTTTACCGTTAATTGCCTTTGTATCTTGTAAGAACTAGTTGAGATTTAAACTTTGATTGTCCTGCCCTTAAATTTTGAGTGTTCCCTTTTGTTAGTTGCCTTGATATTTGAGCGCTTCCCATGGCCATTTTGTGTATATGCTTATGTGTGGTGAAGTTCAAAGTTCTGCACAATTTTGGTACCATGCCCACAATTGCCTTTGATTGCACTCTTTTCATCATTTGTGATGCTACCTACATTCTCTGATTGGCTTCCTAGCTTAAACTTGTTTATAGTTTTGGGTTAGGTTTTGATCCCTTTTCATTATAGCAAAGATTTTGAATCTCTATATATCCTTCTGCCCTTACTTTGTCTTTCATAGGTAGTTTTCATTTTTGTTTTAATTTCCTTTTGAACTATAAAAATTGAATATGGCCATCTTTTAAAAATTGAATATGGCCATCTTTACATCTTCTAGGAACTGCAATCTACACCTTGCATTCTTGTCTTTGTTGTAAACTATGTATTTTTCCTATGTTTTACCTTTGGGCTTCATAAAGGTTTTAAGTATCCAGTCTGCGTCTCAGTTTCTTCCATTGTTTTTATTGCTCATTTTCAGAAATGCAAGCAATTATATTTTTAAGCCCACGTCATTATTCTTTGCTGTGCAATTGATAGTGTCTCAGTGTTCCAAGAGTGTCCTATATATTAGTAAGTCGGATTTATATTTCTAAAAAATTATCATTTCACATATAGCCTATAGAAATTTGACTATGATCTTATAAATTAGTTAAATTACATTTCTTGGGTAGTTCAGGTCCTTGATTGCATTTATTTTGTTTGAGAAAAGGGGATTAAGATGTTGAGATCTGTGACTGTATCTTGTTTGAAAAAAGAAGGCTGAGGTTTTGAGGCCTTTGATTTTATCAGTTATTTGAAGAAATAAGCATCTAAGATCCTGAGCTTTTATCTTGAAATGAAAAGAAAATAAGTAAAGGTATGTAATGGCATCTTGGCTTTGGCAGATGGAAGAAAGGGATGAGATACAGAGAATGAGGGGCACCATGGACTTCTTTAATAAATTGGTGGAAAGTCTTGCACCAACTGTGTTTGGTCATCAAGAAGTTAAGCGAGCTGTGTTGCTTATGCTTGTAGGCGGTGTGCATAAACAGACTCATGAGGGCATCAATCTAAGAGGTGACATCAATGTGTGCATTGTTGGAGATCCCAGTTGTGCCAAGTCGCAGTTCCTCAAGTATGTTTCTTGTTTCTGAACCACTAGATAATTGAAAGGTAGTATATTTGATTTCTATATGCTTTGGAAGTCTTGATCTTCTGAGTCTATTAGATTTATTAGAGACCATGTTTTACAGTTTCATTGATTAAAATGTACGGCATACATGTGGAGGAGTGTGTGGTAACTTGTAGTTATTAAACTAGCTAAATAAACCCATTATACAAATTAAGTAGAATATGTTATCCTAGAGCCATCAAGGCCTGCCCATTCTCAAGTGCAGTTGCCTATCGGACTTTCTTAGCCAAGCTACATTGGTGGTTAAAACAATTGCATGCTTGCTTTGTTCGCCTCTAATCCTAAGGGGTATATGATGCACAATCCCGTTTAACTGTATCTTCTATTGTACAGTAAGATCCAGCTGTTAAAGTTATAAACCTTAGCAGATACAGGTCCTTATAGATGCCTCTGTAAATGTAAATGAACATTCTCCATGTCATGATGAGATGTAACCTTTTCATCTTGAATGTTGCAGGTATGCTGCAAGCATTGTGCCCAGGGCTGTGTACACCTCTGGAAAGTCTTCATCTGCTGCTGGGTTAACAGCCACGGTTGGGAAGGAGCCAGAGACTGGAGAGTTCTGCATTGAGGTAATGAGATCCATTTTTTTCAATTTTATGTTTTGCAGTTTTAATTCTGTACCTTCGGGCAAATTGACAAAACATGGCCAATCTATAAACTAGTCTAATGCAATATGCTGGCATAAAATGTTTCAATTAAGATTTTGGGTTCAGCATCAACAAAGATGCCAATTTGTCTTGACCCCCTATGCTAAATTAGGAAGCCTATTTACACATTGCAAATAGGTCCTTTGACGACAAATAGTTGAACTTCTTTCTGCTATATTCCATTCTACGTGCTACAAGTGTTTTTGGTTCATTTTACTTATTTTCCACAGTTTTAATTGGCACACTCCTGCTAATAAAGCAACGGATTTGAATATGGAGTTTGTTAGAGTTATTCAAATCAATTGTGATAGTGATCATGAGAAACAAATGTGTTATGAGCACACTATCCAAATCAACTACCAGAATCTATTTATATCCTCCCTTGTAAAGGTGTGCCTAGTTTTTGTATCACTCTTTTGTTAATTTTGTTCACATGTTTGTCGACAATAAAATCCAAGCCTGTACTGGTGCATCACAAGTGTTTCTCTTTCTGGTGTTAAAGTGTTGTGTAGATCTCCAAATTTTACAGCCTTTGAAATGGCGTGAAATGATTGTTTAAAACTCAACAGTGCTCTATGAAAGAATGGATTGTCTGATACTTTCAGTTTGCACTGATGTGATTAGCGAGTGATGGCAGATAAAATGTCTAAAATGTAGGATGGTCACAGTTTTAACTATATGATCTATTGTGTTTGGTACACCATGGCATATTGGTAAATTTGGTATGTCATATGGGTTTTTGCTTTGTCCAATCAACAACATGTGACTTTGGTATGCAGTATTACAATGTAATTCTTTCGATAGTAAGAATTGTATGTATGTTGTATTAGGCTGGAGCTCTGATGCTGGCTGACAATGGAATTTGCTGCATAGATGAATTTGATAAAATGGATGTCAAAGATCAGGCAAGATTTAACATTTGATAAGGAATTATTTATCTGTTTTCATTCTCAAACAGACTTGAATTTATGTGGCTTGCTATTGATCCACATCTCTGACAATACTCAACTCTTTCAATCTAAAGGTTGCAATTCATGAGGCTATGGAGCAACAGACAATAAGCATTACAAAAGCAGGCATTCAAGCAACATTGAATGCTCGTACTTCTATTCTAGCAGCTGCAAATCCTACTGGTGGACGTTATGACAAATCAAAGCCTTTAAAGGTAATGTGTGCAGATAATGCAAATCCTCTAAGGTATATTGATTTGAAGTTAAAAGTCCAAGATGTGAAATGGATCTGGTTCTAATTGTGTCTTTTGATTCTGCAGTACAATGTAGCACTGCCTCCTCCCATTCTATCCAGATTTGATCTGATATATGTGATGATAGACGAGCCTGATGATCAAATAGATCACCATATTGCAGATCACATTGTTAGAGTTCACCAAAAGCATGAGGAGGCCTTGTCTCCATCTTTTACTACTGCACAAATTCAGCGCTACGTGTCTTATGCAAAGACAATAAAGCCTACTGTATGCCTTTCTGCCCCAAGTTTTCTGAAACGACTCCAGCTTTCTTGACATACTTCTATCATTTCTTGGCATTCAAATTTTGTTATTGACTGTTCAACTGCTATTGTTGAGTCCAATACAGTTAGGCCCTGAGGCGAGAAAGGTCTTAGTTGATGCATATGTATCCTTAAGGCGAGATGATGCTGCACCTGGTAGTCGAGCTGCATACAGAATTACAGTGAGACAATTGGAAGCTTTGATAAGATTGTCTGAGGCCATTGCTCGTGTGCACCTAGATTCTGAGGTATAATATGATTTTTTAGCTCTGAAAAGTTAATAGATATTATGGATATTTCTCTAATCATTGTTTGTGGATCTTGAAATGGTACCAGGTGCGGCCATCCCACGTTCATATGGCAACAAGACTTATAAACACATCCATAATCAGGTTCCCTTTTCACAGCCAATAGTTTTTTTCTTGTGGTATTTAACTGCAATGCAAGCCTTTGTTGAGTTTTTCAACAATATCTCTATTACAGTGTTGACTCGAACGAGATTGATCTGGATGATTTCCAAGATGACGATAACAACAACAATGAGCATCAACCAGGTTCTGCCCATGAAGACCAACCAGAAACAAGGGGTAACCAAGCTTCAGGTAAATGCTTAGATTAACGTAATTGTTACACCATGGTTTATTTAATGTCAGATGCAATGCCTGGTTTTGTTAAGCCTTTTGTCAACAAATTGTTTTGCTTGAAAAGGGGCAGAAGCGACAGTGGGAGAAGCTGGTGAGCAACCGAAGCAGAAAATGACAGTTACATATGAGCATTTCCAGAAGGTTACTCGTGCTCTTGTCATGCGTCTTAGACAACATGAAGAATCTGTTAAAGACGGTATTGTCACTGTTTTTATGCTTTTTCAGGTTCTTCATGTAGCCAACAACAGACAATCTAACTTTGTTGTAGTTAAGAGGAAATATAATGAAACGTTCAGTAGTGTTACATAAGATGGTATCTTCATATCCTCATATTGCTGTTGTATAATTTTTATGTTCTGGCCAATATACCATTCTGGTTCTGAATGTTGCAATGTGTTTGATTCATTTTATTATTTGGTGGCTGCAGAGGATGGTTTGGCAGGTTTAAAACAAAAAGATTTAGTCAAGTGGTATGTTGAAGATTTGAACTCCGAGAGGGTTTTTGATAGCATGACTGCATTATTAGAGGAGGTGAAATGTGTGAAGTCTATTATACAGGTATGGAAGATGTTTATAGCCAATATAAATTTACTCCATTGTTTTTCTAGATTTTGTCTACTGTTTCTAGGCTGTCATAGCTAAAGAAAGTATGTTATATGATCTGCAGCATTTAATAAATAGGGAGGGGGTTCTTTTGGTTCTGGATGATGGACCAGAAGCTCCACCGACAACTGGGGCAGAAGCTTCAGCCCAGTCAAAGCGCAACGATGAGAGGATCTTAGCAGTAAATCCCAACTATGTCTTGGAGTAGACAACTCCCTTTATCAAGTGCACGGCATGAACTTTATGTGCGAAGCAATGATTTAGCAAAAGGTTTTTGTCTCCATGGAGTTTTATTTTACAATCCAATCAAAGTGTAAAAGCATAGAAGCGGTTTTGTTTCAAACTGTAATTTTGGATCAAATCTCAAGAATCACATTCACTTGCTGTGAAGGGGTTGTTTTGCACAGCCTTGCCGTATTACTTTTTAGAATTCTTTCTCCAGTGGATTATTCCAAGCAAAAAATGATTTGTACAATGCTTTATAGGCCTTCAAAAGAATTTCAATCTTCTGGACAAGTACCTAGGTGATAACATTATCGAGTAGCAGATTCAAAGCATCCATCCTGTCCTGCTATTTGAAATATCTATTTTATGGAGCACTAAATTTAATTTGTATTTTAAATAAAAAAACTTGACTAAAAATGTGTTCATGTGCTGTTTTATCAATCATTTAAGATTTGAGGGAGTTCAACCATGATTGTGAGTCATAATTACATATGTTTTAGGAATTCCCCAAGCTGAATAAAAAGATTCAAAACTATTAACACAATCATATGGAGATTAACCACAAGATCATATAAAAAGCAACAAGATATTTGTTTAATTTTTCTCAAATAACTATTAATTATCAAAACTTGATATAAGTTGACCCCTTAAAACTTCCTGCATCAGTTAGAACAGGAGTACAAAAAATGGGGAGTCTCATCTATTTTACACTGAATTACTGTTGCATTTTATTTCATTTTAAAGGAATAGAAAATCGTCATTAAAGACTTAAAAGGGAATGTTGCAAACAAGAGTATTTTGCAGTGTTTGATCTTTATGCCAAAGATTAAATGGCCATCTAAAGCTTTGAAAGATGTCTTCGCAAGGTGAACTATGACATTCTTCAAGTGGAAGGTGTTGTTTTAAACCCTATTTTGGTGAACTTCAGATCATTTGTCCATACATCCCCCATTGGATCTCTTTTAGATCTATTCACTACAGAAGTTCAAATTGTTTCAGGGTTTCCAAAGCAGAAGCTGTGAAAGGACTTGAGAAGTGGATTACTTCGTAGATGTCTAGTATATTGCAGACCTTTCAATGAAGTGTGAGTGTTTAATAATGATAGATATGAATATATAAGTAGTAGCCACAATTAAGTTGTTTCTTCAGGTCATGGCCAAGTCAGGTCCCAATTTGGTTAAGAATGCCTTGTGGAGGATCACAAGGGGAATGTTTCCATTTAGCTTAAGAAGTGGATTACTTTGTAGATGTCTAGTATATTGCAGACCTCTTTCAATGAAGTGTTGAGTGTTTAATAATGATATATGAATCTATAAGTAGCCATGATTAAGTTGTTTCTTCAGGTCATGGCCAAGTCAGGTCCCAATTGGGTGTAAGAATGCCTTGTGGAGGATCACAAGGGGATGTTTTCCATTTAGCTTGTATGCTGTTCAAATTTTTATATGCCTAGGTTTAGACGCCACGACCAAGCTCAGGTGTAAACTTTACCCTTGTGGAAGTGATGAAGGACCATCTGATGGGTGCTCTATGGTTGAGCTAGCACACTTGGAAGAATGCAGATTTTCCTACTTATTGTGCTAGGATGTTAGGGAAGCAATGTTCAAAGAAGAGGATGTGTAGCCATTAATTTTAGTCTTAGATGTGTGTGATTTCCCATCATATTTGATTGCCTCATTAGGCATGCCTCCTATGGGGGGCGGTGGAAGGCCAGGAGGCAGGGAGGGGGTACCATGTTAGTGCCTCTAATATCAGGTTAGAAGTGGTAAAGTGGAACTTGATAAAGTTTATATTTGCAATGAATGCAACTTTAACCTCATCGAACATACATCACTATCTCAAGGAAATGGGTTCCAAAATGTCATAGCATCAATTTTTTGTGTGAATAGTTTGTAAATAGTTTGTAAATCTTTTTATTAAATTAATATATAGCCCTGTTTCATTAAAAAATGAAAAAAAACAAAAATCACACTATCTATAATATATTCACAATGCCTGGTGTAATTGTTGAGAAAATGCACAAGAGCCCTAAGGTGGAGATTGACAAGATATAATTTATTGCTCTTATTTTTTTCTTTCAAGCTACAAAATAACTAATAATATAACCTTGTCCAACCCATTTCATATATCTTTTTGTTAAGTTTGGGGAAACCTAAAACATATGTAGTTACGAAAAATGTAGGGTTTGGAAATACTGATGAGGTACATTTTTAAACCTTACATTTGTCTTTATTTCTCTAGTTCTCAACTCCGAGATGTGATCTTGTGGTGTAGTATATCATCATGCCATCTAATAAGAGGAGAATATTGAACTTATGGCATTGTACAAGACCACCTTAATTACGTCGAATAGATTGTAATTTATATGGGTTAACAATTAATTCCGACCTTAAATTTGGGGTCCCTTTGAGTGTTACTTGGAACTTTTTCCTTTTTCTAGGGCAAGTCAATTGAAAAATTGTAATATGTTGGCCATATATTGGGGTTTGGAGACCACTTTTTTTTAGTTGGAAAGAAATTTTCAATCCTATCACATTGATGTAGGTGGATTAACTTCGTTTGTCATCAGTAAGTGGGAAATTTGCAAAGAAGGTAATGAATTTAATCATTGTAGAATGTGAAAAATCCAAAATAAAGGCTTTGAGATTGATATCTCTTGGTGTTTTAAATAGTATTTAAGATATATCTACTAGTTTTAAACAATGTGATGGATGCAGAATTCTCTTTTTCAAATACACAACATCATGGAAACATACATAATCTCAATATTAGAGGTACCAAACAATAAAATCTAATTGGATGATCTCTTTGAAATATCAGGGAGCATCAAAGAGATGGGTTTTTTAATAAGAAAAAAGAAAATGGAAATGTTGAACGAGGATGGAAACCTATTCCTGATGTGACAGATTAGTAGTTGTATGTGAGGTGATAACCCTAACAATCCAACTCCTCCCCTAACAATCCAACTCTTCCATATGTTGGTTTGGTTGCTCCTAGGCATTGAGGGCGAAAAATACTTAGTAAATATGTTGTTTGTGCCTATGACATGTAGCTTTGAACAAGTGTATTATTTTGGTTAGTGGCTTTTAGGGTGTGGTTTCTTTCCAATTCTAAGTCTGTCTATATATAAACATGCTAAATAGAAACTTCTTGGTTTATATGTAGAACATGGATGGATGGTGTGGAAGGTGTTCTAACCAAGTTTGGGGTTATTACCTTGGGTCATGGTAGGATAGGGTTTCTTTAAATTCAAGAGAGCTAAACATACTATAAAGAGAAAGTGATGGGTGTTAGGTTTGGAAAATAAAATGGGTCTAAATGTTTGAATTAATGTAATGGAATGTGATGTCTAGAATGGAAAGGAATGTTTTTCATAAGTTTGTGATTTAAAAAAAAAATAATGTTTTTTATAGGTTTCGAAATTGATCTCGCACTTCTAGTTTATATACATAGATTCCTTGCACTAGAGTATGGAGACCAAATTAAATGAAACTTTGATATAACTTTTAAAAAAATAAAAAATCTTATTATAATTTTATGAATGCAGATCAAACTTGGATTGAGTAGTACGTGATTGTGTAATATAGATAATTAGATTTAAATTATATTGCAATGTAAATATCTATACATATTTAATTAGATCTAAAAATAGTAAAATTAGACTTGATTAATTAATTTTATCACTAGAGAAATAAAGACAAATGTAGGGTTTAGAAATGTACCTTGAATATCGGGGGATTTGGGGACAAATTTTAGAGTATAAAAGTGGGAAACAATGTTTAGTTTCGATCAAACGCTGACCTAAAAAAACTTGTGACAATCAGAGAATGATGTACAAATCATCAAGTTATGTTTTGTACATGTTTAAATTGCCAAGTTTTGTCTCTGGGAAATGTTAGGAAGGTGAAATCTATTTCGACGATTGTGTTTGTGTTCATTTGATTTCGAACTTAAAAAACTTCGTTTATTTCTTTGTGTTTTTATGCAAATCACTGGGAAAATATACTTATTACCCTAATTAGGCAACTAAATTAAAAACCTATAAGGAAAACAATATATGTTTTGGGGCCTGCGTTATACTAGGGAATAATTGAGCTATCTTGATATTTGTCAAGCCCCTCCAGGGTGTAAAATATCAAAAATAACACTCCAATAGTTGTAACAATTCATCACCCAAACAAATCAGTGCAATGCAATATGTAACTAACATGAACTTTAGTACTACAACATATGCTCTAATGAGTGCTTGATTTCTCTAAATGCTTGTTGATGCTCAATGAATTCTTTTCAAAATGCTAGATGCTTTTCATATCATTTTCAAATGACTTTCAAATATGTCATAGATGCCTAAATGCACTAGGGTGCTTGTGTATTTATATACGACTTGAATTCAAATCAGGGCTCTATTGATGCACAAACCGACATCAAATGGTCAAAAAGGTGAAAAACATGGGATAAGGGTCACATAGGATGAAGGGAACTTGGGCTTAAATGTGCCCTGATAGGATTGTGCGGTTATGCTCCAAACAATTGCATGGTCATAGTAGGGCGCTTTTAGGCCCTTTTCCCCTTCATTTGGAGCATAACTAGATGCTTCAGACAAGTCTAGAGTGTGATATCATGCTCTGTATAGGGAAGATAAAATGGGTCCAAACCAAGGGGAAGGAAAATGATAGCTGGGGAGTGTTGGGAGAAGGTGTGAAGACCATTGAAAGTCAGAAACTATGCTTATAATGCCTAATTTAAAACAAATAATTGGAAAGTACACAAACATCCTAGAAATATGCATTTTAACAACTAATAAATGCCTAGGGGACATTTTAAGGTGTCTACATTTTGACCCATTTTGATGCATGTGTACATATATATGAGAGTAAAGGAAGACATAATATGGATACAAAATTTCGTGCCCTTGAAGCTCATGAAGAAAAATACAATGTACTTGTGAATCTTGCAAAAACATTATTTCTTTTTCTATACACATGGGAGAATACCAATAAAATTTGCTGAAATCTAGGAAACTACAAATGATGTATTGTGTTTTACTAAATATGTGTATAATGCCCACGTGAGACTACATGCCTATGAAATTGTGCTCAATAATGCACACACTTATGAGTACAATTTTTAGTGACAAAAAAACAAGCTAAACTAAAATTCTCAATACAACAAAGAACAATGTTAAAAAATACGATAAACATATTCCTTTGTAGGAATATGTGTCATGACCTGAGAACATCCTGTCATGGGAGTGAATGAAATCTAAATGCCCCCTTTTATAGGAGCAAAAGTTGTGCTAAGTTCCTAGAGTTTGGATGAATATAATAAGTGGAATGTATGCTCCTCTTTTAAGATTTGAGATGTGAAATATATATCTCAAAAGAAAGGAATTACATGCATTATTTGTAAGATGCGATGCAAAACCAATGATTATAACATAAAAAGATATAATCTTGGAAACATATATGTTATAAACAATTTTTCCCATGTAGACCTATGATATAATGAATATAACCACAAGAATAACATGCCCCACTTAGGCAAAATATAAGTAGTTTAAGATCAAATAGATGCCCCATTTGGGTGTAAGACATAAGCAGTGTAATATTGGTATTATAAGATATAGCAATGTAAAGATGTGATCTTGGCCCAAATAGATACATGACATGAATTATAAAAATGTAGGCAAGTAATAAAAGCATTATGCATGATATAGATCAAGGCACAATAAAACACATGAAACACCTAATGACAAGAACTAGAATTTGAAACATGTCACATATATGATAAGGCATGGAGTAAACACTTTAGATTTTGTAATCACGCCAAGCACATATAAGACACATTAGATGTGAAGCCACATCAAGTGCATAGTAAGCATAAAAGACAATGAAGACACATTTAAAACACTTTAACAAACACACCAAACACGTGTGAGATGTAATGAATATAACCACAAGGATAATTTTCTCCATGTAGGCCTATGATATAATGAATATAACCACAAGAGTAATGTGTTCCACTTGGGCAAAATATAAGTAGTTTAAGATCAAAGAGATGCCCCATTTGGGCGTAAGATGTAAACAACATAATATTGTTAAGATATAACAATGTAAAGCACAAGTATGTGATATTTCCCTAAATAGATACATGACATGAATCATAGAAACATAGGCAAGTAATAAAAGGATTGTGTATGATATAGATCATGGCAGAATAATACACATGAAACACCTAATGACAAGAACTAGAAGTTGAAATATGTCACATATGTGAACTAAGAATTTGACTAAGAAGAGGAGATTAGTATTGTGTTAGTGACAAAATGAACAAAGCAAATTGACAAACAACACACTAAACTAACACCTTCATGCCTAGTTACTAGGGTGAGTTTAATAACAAAAACAAATGACAAATACAACTAAAAAGTAAGGAAAAACAAGAATCTTTCACCTTCCTTGCATGCTCCAAATGCTTTTATAGTAGTGGCTTGCTTGGCTTGTGCTCATGAAATCTTCATCAAATGAGGCTTGGCTACCTCCATCTCTCCTTAGCACCTTTGGCTTTGGCTTGGCTTGGAATCAATTTGGCATGGTAACACTAATTCCAATAGATTTTGGAATCATTTGTGCATTATAACTTTGCATCATCAAGACTTTTTGAAGATATTTGAGCATAAAAACTTTGCACCAAAATAACTTAGAAATGATGTTCATGGCCTCTCTATTTATAGATTTTTGTAAATATCTATAATCAACCTGAATCGTCCATTTCAAGATTGAGATGTGTGGCTAATAATTTATCCAATCATGTAATTAAAATTCATAAATAGGCTCATCAATATTTGGGATAGATGAACAATTAAAAGGCATGGAGGGCATTGATGAGGCATGAAGGGCATGAATCTTGATATTTGTGGCATTTATGACTTAAGGATGTCTTCCCAAGAAATGAGGTCACCTGATGATGCAGATATTCAATATTCATTTCTAAAAATAAGTATCCAACAAGTTTCCATGGAAATATTAATTAGGCTCTAATTTGGTTTAACTAGCTTTTAAGCATGATTAATCACTTTGTGCACAAATTACTCAAATTGATCAGAATGTCTTGTTATTGGTCTAAAATTTGATTGGGTTGGAATTAGGATGTGATGTCAGATGTGTTGGAACCGTTATCCCATTTAGGATGTTACCAACACCAAATAACAAAGGCACGTGTCTTGTGCAAGAGATTTGACAGGAAAGAGCAATCCAGAGCACCCAAGTGTAAAATTGACATTTTAACTCTGAATGATTTGATCAAAGTTAGCTGGCCCATAAATTACATTGTCCCATTTAGTGATAAACTGACCAAAATCGGCACTTGAATATGTCAGTTTCATATCATTTACGTGTTTTAATGTTTTTAGTCCAAATTATACATTTTGGTGAAAATTGGTCAAAAACCTGATGGAGGTTATTGGTGGCTAGATTTAGGTGTCTACAACATATATGACAAGGCACGGAGCAAACACTTTAGACATTGTAATCATGCCAAGCACATATAAAACACATTAGACGTGAAGCCACATCAAATGCATGGTAAGCGTAAAAGACAATGAGGGCATGTTTAAAACACTTTAACAAGCACACCAAACACGTTGTAGGCACATCAAACACGTTGTAGGCACACCAAACATTGGGAAAACTCACCAAACGTCTTGAAAACACATCAAACACTTAGCATGCACATAAAACAATGAGGATAAATCAAATACATTGCAAACAAGTAAACTAGGTGACCAAACATGAAGTAAATGACACTTGAGATATAGAAATGAAAAACGTAATAGACACTAGGAAAACATTTTAAATAAGATCTTATCTAGAATATATATCAAAGAGCTATTTACACATATCAAACAATAGAAAGCATGTCAAACACACACACACATACAAACACTAAGCATAGAAGGAAATATCCAACATATAGACATATTAAAGAACACATAAAACTACTTTCATACTTTTATTTCATTTAAAAAATAAAAAAAATTATATAAAAGTATGAAAGTAAATTTATGTGTGTTCTTTAATATGTCATATATGGTGTGTTCTCTCTCACACACACATATAATATATTGCATTTTCCTTTCAATATTTCTATATTTAATTTTATATAAATAATCATTTATAAATCCTTACCAATATATTTTTTGAAATAAAATGATTTTAATTACGTTTATAAGACTAAATGGTTTATGGGACCACCAATTACATCAACACTCATAGGTTCGATGTTTCATTAATTAAAATGTTACCATCAACACCTTTATTTTGTTTTTTTTCAAATAGTGGACCAATCATGTCCTTTATAAGGATGCTGAAATGCTCCTCCATTTCAAGTCCTCCTTTAAAAAAGTGTTGGATGCTTTACAAATTTTAACTTATCAGGGATTCCTTTATAAATCACCTTTACATTGTGCTGCTCTCTTCAAATTATTTTTTTTACACAAGTATTTTAAAAATTTAAAAGTAACTCGTAAATAGGATTCCGGCGCCCAGAAAGAGAATGCAGTGTACAGGAATTTAATTTTAGCAGCTTAGGATACGACATAACTTTAACAACTTTCCCTTCTGCCCATGTTTCTGTGGAACTCGGTTTTACTCTCAAAAGTTCTCAGGAAGCAAGCTTCCACACAAACGTCTGATTCAAGGTATTTTTCTCATCATAGAAATTGTTTATGCGTTCACGGTTCCCTCTGATCTCAAAAATATTTCAATTATCATTCAAATTGTGTTGAAATCCAGTCAAGACTTTTAAATTGATTTCTCTTTGTGCATTTTAAATAGATTCAGTTGATCTGTGCAAATATGATTTGTGCTAATAAAGTTTAAATTCAGCTCAGGAACCTTGTATTTTGGCTGTGATGTTTGTTTTCATTGTGTAGTTTGTAAATAGATTGAGTTGATTTGTGCTAATAAAGTTTAAATTCAGCTCAGGAACCTTCTATTTTGGCTGTGATGTTTATTTTCATTGTGTAGTTTGGATCATTTTAAAATGTTGGCGTTTCGTTTTCCCGATGCGGAATTGAGGACAAATTCAGTTAAATGTGGTGCAGTATCTATGCAGACAATTAATAATAGGTATTAATTGCAATATACATTAGTGGATCTTAAATTACCTACACTGTTTGATCTAAGACTTGTTACACTGCGAACACGCTATTATCAAATCAAAGATTATGCAATTTATTTCTACAGAGATGACAAACTTGTACCCCAAAATAGGTTACATTATATTTATTTGGCATAGAGGTCTTAGGTCATGGTTACATTATATTTATTCGGTATTTAAGTCTTAAGTCATCTGGTTAATGTTTATTATTTTTAATTGAATAAGATGTTAAAAAAATCAGAACTTTCAGTATGTGGAAGATGTTTATTATTTTTATTGTTGAACCCATATGGAAAAATGACCAATTGAGTCGGGCATACCCCCGATGTGAGACTATTGGACTTTTACTGTTTGCAGCTGTTTTACCTTGAGGTGCACAACAAAAAACGGGACAATCTACATTTCTTGCATAACAAATTATCAAATACAGAGAAACTAATCCTGCACAGCCAACCAAATTCTACACAACACAAAACAAATGTAGGGAGAAAGCTGAAATGGAGAAGAAAATATGAAAAAAGAGGGGAAGGCAACTCTGTTTTTGAGAACCAAAGACAAAAAGCTAATTTTATAAAATGATAGATGCATACTAAAACTTACATATGTACAGTCTCGTGAAGAACAATGGAAAACTCCGGAACACAAAACTGTTGTATGACATGCTGGCACGGTGTTGGATAAAACATGAAGCTTGGTTCATGCATCTCCCCTCAGATGAATGCTTTCTGCAGACCCAACTGTTCTCTAGAATAAACAAAATTTTCCTTGCAATGCTATGTAAATATGTCTGCAACCATTTTGCACGTTGGCAAATATTGAACATTTATCTCTCCTTCATTTACTTTATGTCCGACAATGTGATAATAAAATGCTGTGTGTTTTGTCTTTGAATGAAAAAAAAAGATTTTACAGAAAGCAATGCAACTTCGGTTATTTGATAGCAAGGGAGTTGGACAGTCCTGCTTTTGTCCAACACTATCAAAAAGACTTCTAAACCAAATAGTATCTCTTGCTACCAATGAAGCAGTAATATACTCCACTTGTAGGAGACACTGCTACAAGTGTTTGCTTCTTGATTGTCCAAGCAACTGCAGCAGCACCAAGTAGATAACAAAGACTGCTGGTTGAGCTGCTTGTGTCTTTGCAGACTTTCCACTTTGCATCTACAGAACCAACAAACTGTCATAGCAAGGTTTGTTGTGCCTTTTCAATACCTTAAAATGCGTTTGACATGGTTCAAAATTAAACCAGGTAAGATATTTTAATGCAAATGCTATATCTAGCATTGTACATACCATATCATACTTTAGGCTACCAATCGAATTCTGATATAAGTTTGCCTATACCTGTCCTCAACCTTTGTTAGATGATCGCAACACTGCATTTACATCCATTGGATTGGACTGCCAAAAGGTTTACAATTGCTGACCAGGGGCTTGTTGATGTGTGTTTTATGCACACCAAAGATCTTAAGGGGTAAGACTCTCGTTTTAGGACCGTTGACTAATTACTCCAAGGCACAAGTTGCAGGTATTCAGTTTTGTAAATAACCATGTGGTGGAATAGCGGTTGAGTATAGTGATTTTACCTCAGTTGGTTCGGATGTGATTGATGTCTAATTTCTAACCTAAATATTCTAAGATTTAACTTACAATGGATTGAATGATCTAAACTAAGATGGATCGGATTAAAAAAAAGACAAAATAGGAAGGGTAGGGCAGAAAAGAAAGGGGCTTTATGACTTGGATTGAAGAATTAACCCTTCCAAGTTGACTAACTGTACTGAGCTGAATATATATCATTAACTAATGTCTGCTATGAGTTAGCTGCCAGCACAAAGCATAACAAACATAGTGAAGAGTTTGAGGAAATAATAAATTACAGAATAACCATATGATCATAATCACAAGATATTGTCAGTACATAATTGGTAAGCACAATCAAGTCACTAACAAGATAAGCATGACTTATAATCATAGAGCTGATGAGACTAACATAGGGCTTAGTCTAATCACTATAATAGTACACATACAGTAATGTCAACTTAATGGAAATTCTTCAAACAAAACACATAAATTTGGAGAAGAAAACAAATCACCACAAATTCACAAACAACAGTAGAACTTTCTTGCTTACATTAATTTTCTAAATTTTTTGTCTTTACAATGAATAAAATTCATGTATAAGTAGGCTTTGGATGGGCATAACCTCATCTTCAAAGCTTGTTGCATGTTACGGAGTCTAAAAATAAGATATGTTTTAATTTAGTTCAAAAGACTTTGCATGTACAAAAAAGGTTTCTTGATATACAAGAAAAGATTCTATAAATTTCTAATACCAAAATTAGACAAATAAGCTACTTATGGCATCTGAGTAGAAGTGTTGGTTGTAACTGGACTTGAAATAGATGAAACTCCAGTTGAATTAGTTTGATTGGTTGAATTAAAAATAGGAGCTGATGATGTAGAAGAAGCCGTAGTTGATGGAGCACTTACTGTTGGTGAAGAGGCAACTGTCGTAGAACTTGTCATAGCTGTACAACAAGATGCAATTGTAGTCGCAACTGAAGTAGAAACTAAAGGTGCATGCAGGGGAACTGAAATAGAGCTAACTTGAATAAACACAACTCCAACTGAACTGGCTACCAATGTGTATATTGGAGCCAAAGACAGATCTGTCGATGATTGAGTCAATAATGATGAACTTCTGCCTGGGCAGCCAACTGCTTCTGTTTATCAATGTTTTCTCGCTCTTTCTTCCTTTTATACACTGCTGAGCATGCTAGATGATTTGCTTCTATGACTTCAAAATTAACATTGGGCACTTTGAATAATACCTTGATTTTGCCCAACAATTTCCTATGTAGACCCAGTGAAACTTGAAAAGATTCATTGAGTGCTTGGGCTTGATTTATTTTTTCTTTGGCCAATGTAATTAAGTCAATGACTTGATCACTGCCTCCATGAGTAGTGTTGTTGATCTTTGTTCTAAAATCCCTCATAGAGGATTGGAGTTGGCTGTCAAAAAATCCCTGATTTACCACTTGACCTTGTGGTTTGTGTATGGTATAGATAAGCATATCTCCCAATAGTTCAACTACTTTCTTCTCTTGGGTTGTTAGCTGGATAACCAACTCTTTCATTTGATTATGCCACTCCATGAGGTCATCTCTTTTACTATTTTCATAATTCTGAGCCAGATTTATGTCCTTGAGTGGCAGCGGATTGAGCTCAAGGTAGGACTTCTCTCTTACTGCCTTAGCAATGTTATATAATTTGGCATCTATGAGCCTCAAAGATTCATTGAAATTAAGCACTTTGCCCCATTGTGGCTGGGATTCAGCCCTAGCTTTGTGTATGGCAAGTATAAGATTATAGAGGGTCTGGACTGTATTTTGTACCTTGTCTACTGTGTCTTCAGGTGCTTCCACCCTAGTTTGAGATTCCAATCTCTTATTTGCTTGCTGCAGACCATGGAAGATTTTCTTGAGAACCCCACCAGTAGCATCAACTACCGAGATTGGATCTTCTTTAAACTCATCATATTCTCCAAGTTTTGTTTTCGTTTTCTTGGTGAGCTTGAAGAGTTCTTCCTCTTTTCGGAATTCAATCTGTTTATCCCCTCTTGACATCTTTCTTGTTCTAACCCTTTTCAGTTGGTTTGTTGTTTCTTCAATTTCTAAGGTAATATTGGGGTCTTCAATAATAACCAAATTCTACCTGGACAATTTATCTGTCTATAGCTACTGCATCCATGACAATGTCAAGATTGGTTCAATAGAGGAGGTTGACTCATCCGGATGAAAGGGTAAGGGATGAGGTGGATTGTGGAAGTCGCATGAGTCTTGAAAGGTCAAGTGAAGTGGGTGAGCTTGGAGATGTGGGAAGTGGAGATGCAGCGAATGGCGGATCAATCATCCTCTCTCTAGAAACCTTAACCTGAGTTGGGCTCTTGGTTATATGCTTTATTATATTGGGAGAGTCCTTAATGATGGTGACCACATGGGATGTTGTTAGAGTGCTTGTAGGCATTGGCAGTCCCAACTGAGTTGAGTTGAAGCATGACTTTGCAGTGGGTAGTTTGCAAATATGGATTTCGAAACCAAGTCCTCAAACCTTGAGGTTTGAAAGAAAAAAGACAGAGCATTAGATGCACTTGTTGGTGTAATGTCACCAACAGTTGAAGAAACAATATCCGGTGTAATGGCAACCTCTATTGAAGTTTGTAAAACTTGTCCAATTGGGATACATGTTGTATTGGCAGGGATAATGTTAATTGAAGCAATAGATGTGATAACATTGACCGAAGGAGCAATAGTGGAAACAACAGAAACATCAACTGAAACATTTGGAGTAGTGGCAATTGAAGTGATAGCAAGAGTAGCAGCTAAAGAAATTGAAGTGTCAGTTTAAGCAACAGGGGTATCAATGGGAGCAACAAAAATATTGACTGAAGAAACATTAGGAATGTCCTCCTTGCTCCTTTCCATATTTAAAACATGACCTTTGTCCTCCACATTTGTTGTTGCCTCAGTCGTAACGGAGATAGAAAAAGAACTAGGGCTAGAGGCCCTAAAACTTACTTGTGTAGGAATATTTTGAAGGCGTTGTATACATCCTCCCCTTCTGGATCCTCCTTTGAAAAGTCATCTTCTGTATTTGATGGATGAGTTATGTCCAGTGATATTCCTTAGAATCGTGGTATATATTGCAGTCTTTCCTCCAAAGTAACCCTTGGAGCTTGTAGAGAACTAGGCAGAGTTCTCCGAACTTGAGAGACCACAGGAGGCCCTGTTGCAGAATGCAAGGGAGGAGGGGAAGGTGGCTGATTCATTACTTGTGATGGGTCCGGTTGACTTGAAACAACAATAGTAAAGGCAAATGTAACCTTAGGAACTAGAGGAGATTCACCCACATCCATAGGAGAGGTTTGTTGCCATGTAGTCTTTTGTGGGGAAAGATTCTTGATTATTCTCCTTCTCAATTGTTCATCAGTCGCTTCTGGGGACTTTTCTTTCTTAGGATGCTTCATTTCAGACTTGTCTAACCTTCTAATAGAGGTATCATATTGGACTTTTTGTGCAATCTCCATAGTTATCTGGGCAACTTCATCCTGCTGTAGACCTGAAGGTGATCCTGAACATTAAGAAAAATGTAATCATGTTCATATCCTTTGTGGATATAGGTCGCTTTGAATCTTCCATGGAAGCTCTGTATGTGCTTAACCACTCTACCTTTAGGATCCCAATGTCTAAATTTTGCCAATTTCAGGCTGAAAGAAGGCCTATGACAAGAAGATTTGGATAACTGTCCCCTTTGTTCAAATTGTGTCTTGCCTATGCTGAGTGGCATCTTGTGTATAATAATACCCAATTTGGCCCTTTTTCAATCCTCATCTATGCTCCGAAATAGCTGGTATGCTATCTCTTGCTTGGCCAACTTATCCAGGACCATTCTGGGCAAGTAAAAAGGTGCAACCAATGTAACTTCTACCCTTATGATTGTATGGTCTGGGTAATACCAATAGTCTCCCAGTGACCTCTTTGTTTCATCAAACAAGTTTGGCATTGGTTGGGCATTAACAAATTTGTAGACCACAGGGTAGAATGTATCTGCAATTTTCTGTATATGGTTTCTGAACATATGAATGTGAAATATGTCAAAGTCTTCACATTTCCTATTCTCTCCTTTAGGTTCCCATGTAGATGAACCTGTAGGGCTTATAGCAGCACAGATTGCAACTACATGGACTCAGTTTAATAAAGCCATTGCAATTCTAACTCATGCTTTGAACTGTGAGATTGGGATGGAGCTAATTTTCCTCCTTTTAACAAAGTTGATGGGGTCAGATGCCCAACCTTTCAAAGTATCTTTGACCTCATGGTTCTAAAACCATTTATGGACTACCTCTTGGTTGTAAATAGTGTCTGGTTTGGGCAACCTATAATACCTTTCGAAGCCAACTCCAGCTATATAAGCTACTGGCACTTGACTACCTTCTTTGTGAAATATGTCATCGGTGCAATGCCAATAGTGAACAAATTAAAGAGGGCGTCAATAAAAGGAAATACCTCAGGGTTATTTTGTCTTGTGTAGTCCAACTGTTTGAATGGCAAACGGGTCATCTATGTATTCTGTTTGCTAGAGAGACGGGTTATATTTGTTGTTGTTTCTCATACTGGTTGAACCTCTTCATATACGGCCGAATAATGTGAGAACATTCTACCCAGAGCATTCGAGTTGAAAGCTATGTCTTTGAACTCTTCCTTGGCTCCAAAATAGAACAAAGATGGAGCAGGGATTTGGTTTGTGGCTGCCATTTTAACAATTTGCCAAGCTTGGTGTTCAATTTCACAATTGGGCTGAAGAAAATAGAGGGCTTTGGAGTTTGATTTGCAAGTTAGTTGTTTGCAAGTGATGTTGAAATTGATTTGGGGCAAAACATATAGCTGGGCATAAACGTTGAATCCATTGCTATAATTTCATTCATGAGAATTAATTGCTTTTCAACAGTGTATGTCAACTATCTTTCCATTTTGAATTTTTATTTTATGACTCACACTTTTGCAGGGCTTTATTTGACAGGTGTCAATTTATCGCAACATTTAGGAGCTTAGTCACTTCCATTGGCTCTATTATGTCCATCTTTCATTACATTTGGTAGTATATCGCTTGGTCGCGATTAGCTTTCATATGCTTGTTTTTATATTGGCAACTGACTGGGTTAAGGACACGTGGTGGCATGTTGCTTTGGGCTTGGTTCAATTGTGAATACATAGGGGTCATGCTTGTTCGAGACTATGCTTGATTGTGTTACAGGGGGCACATGTCAATGTGCCGCTTTGATGTTTCGGTATGTCTTTGATCATTCTCTAACGCTATGAGTGTACGGAGCTACAAGATGAAAACACATGGCGTGATATTGCTCAGTCATGTTGTTGCGAGCTTCATAGTCTAGTACTTTCAATTATATGTCTGTGGTGCTGGGAGATGAAGACATGCGGTGTGATCTTGCTTAGTTGCCTAGTCATGAACATTATTGTCTTAACTTTTTAAAAAAAGGTCTGCGATGTTGCAGATGAAGACATGTGGCATGATCTCGCTTAGTTGCGTAGTCATGGGCCTTTGGTACTTAGGCTATTTTGGCATTGCTCTGCGATGGAGTGAGGAAGAGACATGCATCTTGATCTCACTTAGTCACGCTGTCAAAAGCATTTGAAACTTAGAGTTTTGGATTGTTCTCCGTGATGTTGCAAAAGGAAGGCATGCGGTGAAACATCGTGATACGAATAGGCTTGTCGAGCTGTTGTATGTGTGCAAAAGCCAAATCTTTACTTTTTAGTGTAATAAGTGCCATATAAGGGGTATGGGTAGCCGATCTATGATAGGTTGTTGCACTGCTTAGAGCTCAAAAAGAATCGACAATATTTCCAATTTCTTGCAAAGAAGAGACACGTAGCAAAGCACAAAGCTGACCGGTAAAATAAAACCCAATAGACTCGATCATAGAAGGGTTAGCTTTGTTAGATAAATAAACCAATTTAAAATAAAGTTAGCCTTCCAATTAAGTCTTTGTGATTTTAAGCCAAAGATTTATGAAATAAAAGCAATTATCAAGAATTAGGCTTTGATATGCTTGGGATCTAGGGCCAATTTATATCTTAATGGAGACCAAAAAGGGATTTTAGAAATAAAATGGGTCCCTATTTTAAATTTGAAAATGCGGAGTGTTGGTCACAATAGGGCTCAGGGGAGAACCTGGTGGATAACACACTTAATGGGGTTTAATATGTTTTGGCAAAAGTGCATATGATAAAATAGAGGCTGAGATTTATAATCAGGGTGTTGAATAGACAAAGAGAAGCAACATAACAATAGATACCGTGCTAGAACTGTAAGTTGAAAGATTGTATTATACAAAAGTTCTATAAAAATATTTGAGGGGTCAGATGTGTTACATGATGTCTAGCCACAATGTTACTTCCTATTCTATTTCCTCTTTCAAAGAATGAATGGAATGCGCTATTATAAAAATATGGAAGATGAAGAGATGGTTTGTCGATTACAAGAATAGACACTGCTCACTTCGTGACCGTTCATATTTCTCCGTTTTGTCATTTTTTGGAATCTATGCTGCAATTTTTGTAAGGAACAATGTTGACATTGTTGGAGTTGCATGACATCAACGAATAAGATTTCAGACTTCATAGTATGACCACATATGCTTGGGATGGCCTTGAAGCTAATGGTGAAGACAACATATGGCACAAAGTACTGCCATTATACCATGTGGCGATCAAAGTCCCAGATCCCCCTAGATTATCATCCCTCCTTGAAGAAAAATGGTTCCCACTGAATGTAGATGTGGAAAATTGTTGGCAACTTGCACTTTGGCAAACCATTTTCCTTGGGAAGAAATTTGATTTGCTTTGATGATTTGGAAGAAAAGGATCTCCAGTTGTTTGGTGCATATGACCCCGATGTTAGTTTTTTGGTTCATGTTTTCCAAAATGCTGCAATCAAGATTGATCTCTACATGCTGAAGTGTCTTTGCAACATTAGGTATGTTCAACAAAGGTGGAAAATAATGGCGCAAGTATTCAGCATTGAAGACTAGATCTAGACCACGGTAGGAAGTTAGATTGAGTTCAAAAATGTTATCTCCTACTTGCTTGGTGATAATGAAGGGCTCATACTGAACTGGACGAAGCTTGCAGTACGATCATGTGAGTCTTTCCTTCTGCAAATCAAGCCATACGCGATCACCAACCTGGATGGTGTGTGGTGCTCGGTGCTGATCATGGCATTGCTTGTGCTTAGCATTAGCCTTTTGTAGAATGGTCTTCACTTGTGGCTAAATGTGCTTAATGAACTTAATAGCTTTTTCAACTAACTTTTGAGCTAAGGGAGTTCTTATTGTGGATGCTAGTATATGATAAGCTATGCCAATGGGTGCCAAAGGTTGCAAACCCAAGTAGACTTGAAAAGGGTTGTGTGTTGTAGAGTTGTGAAAAGCTCTTTTGTAGTTGTGCTCCCCTATGCGCTACTTCCAGGAATTGTACATTCAAAGAAGATGCACGATCATCCTATTCACTACTTCTATCTATTCATCGGTCTAAGGATGGAATATGGTAGACTTATTCAACTTTGTTTCCATCATAGATAAATGTGCTTTCCAGAAATTGTTCACGAATCTACTATCCCTATCAGAGATTACGGTGGATAGTAATCCAAAGTGAACCCATACATTCGTAAAATATAATTGAGTTGATTTTAGCATTGAGATTGATTTCTTGCAAAGTCTGAGAATTTCTATATTTGAGAATTTGTCGACTACTACATAAACACAATCGTTACCTTGCTTGGTAGTAAGGTAGCTAGAGAGGAAATCCATGGAAATTGATTCCCAAGGTTTAGTTGGAGTCAACAAAGGCATGTACATACCTTGCTTTTTGTTAACCAGTTTGGCTATGGCACAAGCAGGGCAAGATGTGACGTATTTTGGAACATCCAATTTAAGGTGTGGGCAAAAGAAGTATTTATTCAATACCACAAGATTATTTTCAACTTCAAAGTGTCCTGCAACCTTTTTGAAATGAGCCTTCCATATTAGTTTATGCCTCTTTGCCTTGTGCGGTACACAAGTGCCTAAAGATGACACGAGAGTCCATCTTGCAAGTAGAAATCTGGAATTGATTTGCTGCTATGCAATGCATAATATATATCTACAAAGTCTGCATCAGATGTATAAAATTCTGACCAAGTGTTTGTTTCATGTTCACATGCATCAAACACATTGAGGATAGCTTGAACCGGAGGTCGATTCAAACAATTTAGCTAAAAGATTGGAGCTTTCCTTCGTATGCTTGATTTTCAAATGGAACTGCTCAAGGTATGAAGACCATTTTTCATGTTGTTCTTGTTGCAATTTGTTTCCTGTGTCTGTAGAAATTGTAGTGGCTTGTGATTTGTGTGTATTATAGTCTACTTTCCGAATATGTAGTGTTTTCAATGCTTACATCCCTGAACAATGGCATGACACTCCGAGTCATATGTGGGATATTTCCTTACCATGGAAGAGGATGTTTCACTATAGTAAAGCAACTGGATGACCAAATTTGAGTGAGGACCACTTCATGTGCATATTTAGATGCATTAGGCTCTATCTCAAATAGTTGTTGAAGATCATGGAACGCGAGCATGGGTGCAGATTAGAGTTTGCATTTCAACTCTTCGAATGATTTTTGTTTTGTGGCTGTCCAAGTGAAAGTTGCATTGGCGCCACCTTTAGGAACTTGTTTCAGAGGCCAAGCGACCTGAGAAAAACCATGTACAAATCTCTTGTAGAAATTTGCTAATCCCAAGAAACTACAAAACTCTTTGAGATTCTTTGGCATCGGCCATTCTTGGATGACATCGATCTGGGCCTTATCCACATGAACTTGTCGTGCATTGACAATGAATCCTAGATATTATATTTCCTGCATGAAAAATTAACATTTATTTATGTTTGCATACAACCTCTGCAGCCGCAAAGTGTGAAACACTTGTTGAATATGGCGCAAATGTTCATCCCAAGTTTTGCTGAAAACAAGGATTTCATGAAGGCTGTGCACACCAAATGAAGTTGTGAATGGCTGGAGAATGTCATTCATCATCTACATGAATGTTGCAAGTGCATTAACCAAGCCAAAAGGCATAAACAACCATTTAAATAGACCTTTCTTTTCTCTGAAGGTTGTCTTCTAGATGTTTGAAGGTTCTATAGGAATATGATGATACTTAGAATTAAGATCGATTTTTGTAAAGAAGTTGGCACCATAGAGCTGGTCCACAAGGCCCTCTATCTTGGGAAGAGGGCAACAGTTCTTCATAATGATCTTGTTGAGAGCTTTGCAATCGATGCTCAACCTTCAATGTTGAGCACAGGCTAATACTGAGGGAGGGGGTGAATCAGTATTGTATATTCTTTTCTTTTCTAACACTTAATCACTTATTTCAATTAAGATATTCAAAGCAATCAAATCACAACACAAGATAACACAATGCAAAGTGACACCAGATATACTTGGAAACCCTTTCGGGAGAAAATATTTCTCAATATGAATATTCGTAGGCACCAACTTACTGGAGCACCAACCCCAATTACAAGTTTGTAGGCACCAACCCCTTTCGCCGAGCACCAACTTAGCAAGAGACACCAATCTATTCAATACGAAGGCACCAACCTTCTTACAAGAATCACTCTGTGAAGGTTGTCTTCTAGATGTTTGAAGGTTCTATAGGAATATGATGATACTTAGAATTAAGATCGATTTTTGTAAAGAAGTTGGCACCATAGAGCTGGTCCACAAGGCCCTCTATCTTGGGAAGAGGGCAACAGTTCTTCATAATGATCTTGTTGAGAGCTTTGCAATCGATGCTCAACCTTCAATGTTGAGCACAGGCTAATACTGAGGGGGGGGTGAATCAGTATTGTATATTCTTTTCTTTTCTAACACTTAATCACTTATTCAAATTAAGATATTCAAAGCAATCAAATCACAACACAAGATAACACAATGCAAAGTGACACCAGATATACTTGGAAACCCTTTCGGGAGAAAATATTTCTCAATATGAATATTCGTAGGCACCAACCTACTGGAGCACCAACCTATAATTACAAGTTTGTAGGCACCAACCCCTTTCGCCGAGCACCAACTTAGCAAGAGACACCAATCTCTTCAATACGAAGGCACCAACCTTCTTACAAGAATCACTCTTCTATCTCTGATTTGTTGCTAACACAATTGATAATAGAACACTACTTTATCTCCTTTAGATCCGATCTACACTTGAGTATTTTCACTGCTATGCTCTGCCTTATACTTGCTGATTTTTCTTTCAATATTCTAACAATTTATGCTTTTAAATATTTCTGGTCTTCTTTATTAACTTCCACTTTTGAATCTACACTTTTGCCACTCGCTATGCACCTTTTTATAGCCCATGGAATTAAGGTCGTGACTCTTCAAAAGAAAGAGGTCCATTTGAATGGTCACAACTCCTCCCAAAGGTGGGACGACTTCCTAGAAATCAGTGCCATTGTCTTTGAGCAGGTTGGCCAAGGTTGGGGACAATTTTAGCCTTAAAAATTGCCTTGAAAACTTTGCCATAATTACCTCTTTAAGCCCGTTTAAACATAGTTAATTTGTCTTCGATTCCACACAAGGATATGATTGTTACTTGCACGTTTAATTGCCTCAATGAAATTAAATATTCTTCATTTAATTTAATTATTTTATCGAAATACTTTGCCATCAATAAGATTCACGATTACCCTTTGACATGAATGACAATATTTCCAACAATCTCCCCCTTTGTCATTGATGGCAACCACGCACTGAAACTGCTCCCCCTTGCTGTACTGTTTCTTCTGTCTGAGATCTTTTTTGTAGCTCCCTCTTTTGTGACTCCCTCTTTCCGCACTTATTCTCCTTTGACATCAATGGCAAAGGGACGATCCAGGAGCTAGATAATGCAATGCTTAGCTCCCCCTTAATCAATACTTCCCTTCAGTGGCAGGAAGCAAAAGAGATTACTCCCAAATTCTCACATAGGTATTCAAATGTGTCCTTTGGAAGTGGCTTGGTGAAAATGTCCGCTATCTGCTCTGTGGTGGCATTATATTCCAACTTTACCTGCTGTTCTGCAACTTGCTCTCTCAGGAAATGGTATCTGATTGGAATGTGTTTTGTTCTTATTTTGCTCATTGTCTTCTTGCCTTTTCTTCCAGGTATTTGTTGGTTCCCTTTTCTTTATCACTGGAGCCTTGAACTTCTGATATTGTCTTACAGATTCGAACACACTTCTACAATAGCTTGCTATATGTCCATAGTTGTTTCACTTGAGACAAACTATAACTTCTTCATCAAAGTTCGATAGGGGAGCAAACGAATTGTAGCTTTTGTTCGAAGCTCCATAGGTTCCTTTGTTTCCGCTCCCGACTTCAATATCCTTGGCTCTCTTTCTACACTCTAATTTCTTATTACCAAAATGATTACAATAATAACAATATCCATAAAAATAATTACCAAATCTGGTTTTATTGGTATATTTTGGAGCAAGTGGTCTCTTGAAGTTTTGTTCTCCTTTGCTTTCTTTGTTGATAGAGTTGGTTTTTGTATTCTGGCCTTCTTCCGTCTTGGTCTCCTTCACAGGTTCTTTAAGAGCTTCAGGATAGCTGTTAGCCTTCTCTTTTTCCTTCTCATACCCAATCCCTGACTTGTTGGATGGTGATCTTTGACTCTCCATAATCTCATTCAAAACTTGGGTGCTCTTCTCAGATTTCAAGTCACTTGCTATTTTAGTATTCGCCTTTCTAGATCCCTTTTCAAAGCAACAATCTTAGATTCATACCTTTCACAGTCTTCTCCTTTCTTCTTTAGTTGATTCATTAGATCTTCAATTTTCTTTGCCTCTTCGATTTGGACTTTTAGATCAGCAATTATCTTCTTTGATTCCTCAAGACCTTGTGATATTCTGACTTCTGTGTCCTGATTCTCTTTTTTGTATTTTTGAATTTGAAGCTTTTGTTTCATGTTCTTTTTCTTAAGAACTTTTATCTTTCCTAAGGCACATATAAGCTCTTCTTTGAGATCTACCTCGCCTTCTTCTTTCTCCAAGTTCTTTTTGCTTGTGGAAGCATTGTCTTTTATGGCCATGAACAATATTTCCTCATCGTCGTTGTCAGAGTCACTGACTCTGCTTTCCTTGAATGAGCTATAGTTCCTCTTGGAGTATAAACTTTTTTTTTGCTTCTCAAATCTCTTCTTGTCTTTATTCTGCTTGTTTTTGAATTTTGGTTTGCTCTCCTTTAGATCAGCAATTATCTTCTTTGATTCCTCAAGACCTTGTGATATTTTGGGTTTTGGGTCCTGACTCGCTTTTTCGTATTTCTGAATCTGAAGCTTTTGTTTCATGTTCTTTTTCTTAAGAAATTTTATCTCTCCTAAGGCACATATAAGCTCTTCTTTGAGATCTACCTCACCTTCTTCTTCCTCCAAGTTGTTTCTGCTTGTGGAAGCATTGTCTTCTATGGCCATGAACAATATTTCCTCATCATTGTTGTCAGGATCACTGACTTTGCTTTCCTCGGATGAGCTATAGTTCCTCCTAGAGTAGAAGCTTTTCGTTTGCTTATTAAATCTCTTGTCTATATTCTGCTTGAATCCCCTTTTGAGTTTTGGTTTGCTCTGATACCAATTGTTAAGCAGAGGCTTATATTGAGAGGGGGGTGAATCAGTATAAAATACCCTTTTAATCTTTTCAATTTAATCGACCATAACAACCATAAGCATTCAAGATCTATTAATTAATAACACAAGAGAACATAGGATTTACATGGAAACCCTTTCGAGAGAAAACCACGGCAAAATATTGCTTTTATATATATATATATATAACTCTTTTATGATGTTTGCAGACTCCAACATACTGGAGACACCAATCCCCAAATCAAGCACCAACTCGATCAATTTGTGAGCACCCACCTACTGGAGACACCGATCCCCTTCGCCAAGCACCAACTTAGTCAATTCATGAGCACCGACCCATAAGAGCACCAACTCTTAGACTATGAGGCACCGACCCCAAGCCAAATCGATTCCACCATCAGTGATTGCTTCTTCAATCGAATGATGGCTTTGCTTCTCGTACACTTTCTCTCTCATTGATTTTCTCATATACTTTCTACTCTCCTCTCTTTCACAATTATCAAATGATATTCTTCATTCAAATAAATCTACCCTTGACACTTCTTTTCTTAAGAGATATTCTATTTCAGTTTTTGCTCTTCCTCTCTTCCTTCTCTCTCACACTTATATGATATTTATTCAGGTACTTAGCTGCAAAATGACCATTTTACTGCAATTAAAACATTTGAATGGTAACTTACCTTTATATTTGCCCAAACCTTTCTTCAACTTTCGAATGAATAGAGCCTCCTTTTCATCTTCTTTGCTTCTTGAGCTATCGCTTGGCTTAGGTTCCTTGACTTTCTCTTTTTGATGGTCTTTCAGGTTCAGTCCTCATTTCATATGTTGTGAGGATTTCGTGCAGCTCGTCCATCTTTAATTTATCCAGATCTTTCATTTCTTCAACATAGACTTTCACATCAAACCTCAACGGTAAGGACCTCAGCACCTTTTGGACAATTGTAGACTCTTCCATGGTTTCTCCAAGCCCTCGAATAACATTGACTATTTCATCAACTCGGAGCAGGTATCCTGCAATGTTCTCTTCTTCCTTCATCTTTAAACTCGCAAATTGTCTCCTATGAGTTTGGAGTTTTGCTTGTCTTACCTTGCTATCACCCTCATAGATAGTTTTGAGTTTTTCTCATATTTCTTTCACAGAATCACATTGCATGACTTTTACGAATTCAGATTTTGAAAGGCCACATAGGATGACATTCGTTGCTTTAGCATTGCTCTCTCTAGACTTCCTTACAATAGTATCTGTTGGTGGCGGTTGTAGCATTTGGTACGCGGTTACTACTGCTTGCCAAATATCGAACCCAAGAGCCATTAGATATGTCTTCATTCTTATGCTCCAGAAGGCATAATTTGTGCCATCAAACAATGGTGCCTTGTTAGTGGAAGATCCATCTTGAACTTGTGATCCAGCCATGTGTGCTTGTACGATCTACCTTCTAGTGGTTAAACTATATCTGAAGGAACTCGCTTTGATACCAATTGTTGAGCACATAATAATATTGAGAGGGGGGGTGTCAATATTAAATATTCTTTTCTTTACTGACACTTAATCACTTATTCCAATCAAGATATTCAAAGCAATCAAATCACAACACAAGATAATACAATGCAAAGTGACACCAGATATACGTGGAAACCCTTTCGGGAGAAAACCACGGAGAAATCTTTCTCAATATGAATATTCGTAGGCACTAAACTATTGGAGCACCAACCCCAATTACAATTTCGTAGGCACCAACCCACAGGAGCACTATCCGCTTTCGTCCAGCACCAACTTAACAAGAGACACCAATCTCTTCAATAAGAAGGCACCAACTTTATTACAAGAATCACTCTTCCATCTCTGATTTGTTGCTAACACAACTGATGATAGAACACTGCTTTATCTCCTTTAGATTCGATCTACACTTGAGTATTTTCGCTGCTATGCTCTGCCTTATACTTGCTAATTTTTCTTTCAATATTCTAACAATTTTTGCTTTTAAATATTTCTAATCTTCTTTATTAACTTCCACTTTTGGATCTACACTTTTGCCACTGGCTATGCACCTTTTTATATCTCATGGAAAGCCATAAATTAAGGTCGTGACTTTTCAAAAGAAAGAGGTCCATTTGAACGGTCACAAGTCCTCCCAAAGGTGGGACAACTTCCTAGAAATCAGCACCATTGTCTTTTAGCAGGTCGGCCAAGGTTGGGGACCATTTCAGCCTTAAAAACTGCCTTGAAAACCTTGCCATAATCACCTCTTTACGCCTGTTTACACATAGTTAATTTGTCTTCGATTCCATGCAAGGATATGACCATTAATTGCATGTTTAATTGCCTCAATTAAATTAAATATTCTTCATTTAATTTAATTCTTTTATCGAAATACTTTGCCATCAATCAGATTCACGATTACCCTTTGACATCAATGACAATTTTTCTAACATTCAAGTGCCATCCTTCTTTGGCGTGAGCATAACGGGGCTGCCACAAGGTGAAGAGTTGGGTTTCATGTGTCCTTTATCCGCAATTTCATGGATTGGTCATTTGATTTCTTCATTCTTTGGGAATGAACATCGTTATAAAGATGCATTAGGTAGAGGTAGTCTTGGAATCAAATCAATAGTATGCTTTATAGCACAATGCATAAGAACTTCAGTTGGAGACTAAAATATATCCTTGTGTTCTTCTAGCGCATTGTTCAGTTATGGCACATTTGTTGAAGGAACTGTGGTATGAGTTTGAGCTAGAAGGATGTTCTTATATTCAGATCTCATCAAGAGCACAAATTTCTTACTAGAACTAACTAGCTTCTTGCAGTGCTTGGTGCTCATTTGTGAAAGATTATGGACTACTTCCGGTATGCAGTATCTATGTTCATGAACAACCATGACAACATTTTTGGAATTTGCCTCATAGATTTCATGCCGATGAAAAAATATGGTTGCCCAAGTAAAATATCATATAACTCTAACAACGTGACATCATAATGGTTTGCATCTTAGAAATGCTTGATTTTATACACTAGGTGATGTTGACGAGTAACTCATTTCTCAGAACCCAAGTTGAACCATCCAATGGAGTATGAATGTGGTTGAGGTGTTAGTGGCAAGTTCAATCTTTAAATTGCTTTAGGAGAAATCATGTTCTTATGACTTCTATTGTCAATGATGAAGTGTATTGGTTGACCATTGACCCACATCTGGGAGTGGAACAATCATTTTTATTTCACTGAATCTAGATTGGAGGAAGAGGCAATGTTCGTTGTACCTACCATAGCACTAGGTTCAAAATCCATGATCTGCTTACCTTTGTCAAATGCCACAGGGGGAGTACCTAAAGTATATAGTTGTCCAAGTAGAGCTTTCCCAATGCAACATTTTGCATTAGAGCGATTGCTAGAATTGTGAATTGTGCACCCCTTGCCAGTTTTGGACTGCTTCTTCTCACGATTTGACCGGGTATTATGCTTCTGGGAAGACCACAAAGGTCCCTTTCCTTGCCTTGAATTCTGCTTTGTTTTAGACTTTGAATTCTTAGAATACTACTTGCCTTGAGACTTCAAATCTTCTTTCTTAGACTTCTACTTTGAATCTACAAGCATATATTTAGGCCTCTCCCAGAGAAGAGATTCAAAGGAAATCTATGTGAGATTGGGTGTATGGTCTCAAGCATGGCTCATATTTCAAAATGAGATTTTTTTCCGATTCTTGAACATTCAATTTTGAAATCAAAGAGTGAAAGTTGTCTGCATATTCTTGAACAAATTGATCATGGCTTTGGCACAATTATGAAAACTTGATGCATTGATCATCATAGTCCTCAACAGGATAATAGGTAGCTTTCAGTGCTTCTATAAAACCATTCTAGGTATCCACAAATTCTTAAGTCATCATTTTCATGGACAATTCAATAGTTATCCCACCATTTCTTATAGACAAGGAAACTCTCAAAAGAGCAAAGGTTATATTTTCTTTATTAGAAAACTGATTTACCGCATAGTATGAACATATTAGATTCAACTAATTATCTAGGGCATTTGCATCTATCTTGCCTGAAAAAATAGGGATGTCTAGATTTTCTTGTACCTTGTATGTCATTTGGCCATTGAAAGGTCGACTTGAAGTAGATGTTTTACGAGGAACATGAACAAGCTTGAGAATTTGGGTGAAGTGATTGACAATTCCCACTTTCTCATGTGTAGTGTTGTTCCAAATCTTCTCGTTGCCTTTGCAAAGTCTCCTCTATCATTTTCTGAAGCATGTTTGAAGTTGACATTTCAGAAGTAGATTTGTCTACCATTTGAGAATGTGTAGGAAGTTATGATGAAGGGTCATAAGTTTCGGGACCTAACTTCCTATAATCAGATCTCGTATGAGTGGGCACACAAACAAAGAAGGATTTAGGTGGAAACCTCAATACCACTGGAATATGATATGAAGTGTGTATGCTTTGTACCACTGATCTGGGGCCCAAGAGAGAACCCCCAAGAGAGAACCTGGTGGTTAACACACTCAACGGGTTCAAATATGTTATGATGTAATTGTATATGAAACAATAGAGGCTGAGATGTATAATCAGAGTGCTGAATGGACAAAGAGAAACAGCAAAACATCAAACACCATGCTAGAACTGTAAGTTGCAAGATTGTATTATGCAATAGTCTTGTACAAAGATCCAAGAGGTTGGATATGCTACAAGATGTCTAGCCACTACATTACTTCCCATTCTATCTCCTCTCTCAAAGAGTGAATGGAATGCATTATTATACAAGTTTGGAAGATGAAGAGTTGGTTTTCTGGTTACAAGAATGGGCATCTGTTCGCTTTGTGACTGTTGAGATTCTTTGTTTTGTTGTTTTGTGGAAATTTTGTATCACCTCTACTGGAATAGGGCTGACACTGTTGAAAGTTGTGCTGCATCAATGAAGAAGAGTTAGGACTCCATGGTGTGGCCATATATGCTTGGGATGGCTTGAAAGCTGATGGTGAAGATGACACATGGTGTGGACTACTGCCATTATTCCACAAGTCAATCAGAGTACTAGATCCTCTTGGATCAATTACTCATATCAAATCTCTCTAAATTTCTTCTATGTACTCTCTAACTCAGGTGAACCAACTTTATTTATCGATCTGTGACGATTTCTAAACAAATCATATAATGGGCTTCCCTATGATACACTATCTCAATCTTTTAGCAAGTTTGACTTTGAGATTTTCATGAAAAAGCCTCATCATTTACTTCTAGCACCTTATCATTAACACACACAAACACCATGGTGAAAACATCATGGACAAACTTGATATAAATATATTCTCAACCAGAAAATCCAAATTTCTGGCAAATAAATATTTTTGTCTGCTGTGCACTTACTGAAATCAATTTCACAATGTAAGTAGTCAATTTTTATAAACCATGCTTGGGAAGCCTGTTTTCGACCATATAACAATTCTGAAGTTTACAAACCAAAAGCTTCCAACCAGGTAAATGAAATCCTCTGGGCTGCTGGATATAAATATCATTGTATAAATCTCCATTCCGAAATGCTGTTGTCACTTCCATCTGGTGAATCTCTAAATAAAAAACTGCTGCAAATTTCAAAAGAAAGCAATGTTCTCACAGTTGCTATTTTAAAAATAGAAGAAAAGCCTCATTGTGCTCAACACCTTTGATTTTTGAATATCCTTTTGGGAACCAGTCTTGTTTTAAATCTATCCAGTGTGCCATTACTTATACACCCACTTAGATCCAATCGCCTTTCTACCATAGTTACCAAATCCGGCTGGATCTGCACAAAATCTGGCCGGATATGGAATTTGGCTGGCCCAGATAAGTCTGGTCCGAGTAGGTCTTCTTGTTTTCAAATTTTTTATTCACATATATATATATATATATATATATATATATATATATTTATATATTTTTAAGTTTTCTACAGAATAAGACATCCAAAAACCTTATATATTATATACTACTAACATTTTATATTATATTATTCACTTTTTTCATTGTTTTTGTCAATTTTGTACATTTATAAAACTATGCTCATATATATATATATACACACACAAACACGTGCGCGCGCGCACACACACACACACACATGTATGTATGTATTCTAGACCGGATTTTTCCAAACTTTGTCAAAAATTCAAAATTTTTGGATTTTCTTGCCCTCCTGAACAGATCCGGATTTTCGGACTTGGTATCTATGCTTTCTCATTTTTGGATGAGGTACTAATTCCAATTTCATTTAAAAAAATGAAGCACATTCCTCCATTGTTTTGAGATTTCATCAGCTATAGTTTCTTCATAACTCCTTGGCTTTGAAATAGTTGACAAGGTGTTCAAATGTTCAAATCAGAAATAATTGAAGTTTCTTCCTTTTGCTGAAATGAATATAACATAGATCCCGAACCAGCATTTCCCTTACATTCCAGGTCGATTCCCTTTTGTCTTGGAGGAAGAAATCTTCTTTCAGGTTGTTTTGGGGTGGGGTTGCAATGATTTCATCTGTCACATGTGCTCCACTTGATGCTGGAATATGCTTGACCTCTTGTTTAGATTCCTGAATATTGGCATGTTCCTGATTTTTATCTCTAGGCTGATCTGTAAGTAGAAATTTTGCAAAATCCACAAAATCTATATTATATGTTACACCTATACGAGCTTGCTTTGTCTCATTAATTATGAAATCTCTGCTAATATGCATCGTCCTTGTTTGGGGATTATAATGTCTGTACCCTTTTGTTACATTGGATTAGTGAACAAAATTCACCTTGACCCCTTACAGATCAAATTTCTTTCTCGTTCTCCTAGCACATGCATGTGAATCACCCAAACGCTCTTAAATTATCCACTCTTGGTTTCTTCCCTGATCATGCTTCATTAGGGGTGATTGCATCAAGAGCAACTATCATCAGTCTAATCTGAATATGTCTGGCAGTAGCAATTGCTGCATCAATAAGGCTTCTGTTCTTTCTCTCAACTAATCCATTTTGTTGTGGAGTATACATAGCTGTTAGTAGTTTTAAAATTTATTGCTTTAATATATTAATGAGACTTAACTAATCCTATATTAGTTGAAGTCTAACTAATGTAACTGTCAACCATCTCAACTATTTATAACTTGTTTATGGTAAATGAAGGATGCACACAAAGTTCTAAGTGTGCCTTCCAGTTTCTCTTCATTCTTTCATCAATCATACTTGCTTACATTGGTGTCAAAGCCAATTGTTCGAGGAAGCCCTAGTTGGGTACGAATGATGCACTATGTTTGAGGAAACCTTTGATTCAATGGTACAAACTATGAACAAAGAAGCAAAGATCACAAGAGTAGAGGTTGAGTAAAAACCATAACAATAGACTTAGGACACGAGGACACAACAACAGACAAAACAATGAAGACAAAGGAAGAACTAAGTCACAGTCACTAAAGTCATGATTTTGCAGAAATTGAAGGAATTGTGAGAGGTTGTGCGGGGTGCAAGACAAGAACGCATAGGAGAATCACATGAAAATCAGATAGTCAGAAGAGAAACACAAGCAGAATATAGACAACAAGAAGAGAAACACAAGTAGAATGTGAACAATAGAGGAAGAATCAAATTCTAGATCAGAATAATGTAGTTAAATATATTTTCAGGTCAGCCCTGTATCGTCCTTTTTTTGTTCACAGTCAAATGTTGTGTATAAAATGGCCAACATACAACCTGGTTTTGTCAGAAGTGTAGAAGTTAACTGGTCAAAACTACAATGTTTGGAGTCATAAGATTTTGATAATCACGGAATATCGTGTTGTCACAAAATCATTTTGACACTAAATCAAGGCCGACGACAAACTTTGTTGATTATGACAAACATCATAAGGAGGCCTTGCTGTTATGGAAACTATTTTTTTCGGATGACATGATTCCTAATGTCTAGAATGCTACTCAGGCAAGTGTGATGTGGACCAATATGAAGAACAAATATCAAACTTCAGAGAAGAGTCGAGTCCTGTATCTAAAAAATATGCTTTTCTCTACAAAGATGAATGAGGGTGGGTCTCTGTCAGAACACCCACTTTAGATGAAAGATCTTTGAGACTAACTATCAATGATCAACAAATAAGTGGATGATGATGATGTGGTGGCATTGGTTCTGAACAGTTTGACATCCTCCTATGAATTTTTTGTGGAGGCACTACACCTGATGTCGGGAGGTAACACTTTGACATTTGATCAGTTTGTTGCGAAAAGAACGCAGACAAACAATTTAGTGAGTCCAGTTCTGACCACACAGAAAGTGCACTTACTGCTCAATCGAAGGAGAAGTGGAAAAGAAATCCAAAAACAACTACATCTACTTCCATATTTAAGGTGAAATGTTATTATTGTCATAAGGTTGGGCATGTCAAGAGAGATTGCCGAAAATGATAGTATGATCTTTCACATAACAAAAAGTCGAAGGGGCAAGCAAATGTGGCAGCATTTGAAGAAGAATATGCTCTCATGGCATCATTCTCTGATGAAAGTATTACTAGTTGTTGGTTCTTTGATTCGAACACATCTAGACATTTCATGTGTCGCAAGGACTATGTAATGACCCCTTCTCAAATTTGATCTCACAGTGACCGTTGGCCTATTTCTGGAAATCCGTAGGCTATTCGGAAGGTGCAAATTAGGGTTTCCTATTTTTTAGGATGTCCTTGCTCGGAGTTTTGATGGCGGATTCTTTTTGGGTTTTTCGAGAGCTTCGCGGAGGTATGTTTGTTTCGGCTTTCTGAGCATTTTCAGGAATTTACTATTTTTAGTAAATTCTATTTTTGGCAGCTAGTAGGTTTGTCTCAAGGAGTTAACTTTCCCCTTTCAGTTGATTCATTCAGTTTTGGGCTTCAGAATGCGGTCTTGGTGAAATAAGTTAATTTCACTTAAAAAATAATATTATATTTTAACGTTGACCTTGGCCTAGTCGAAATAACTTAATGTTATTTTAAAAAGGGGGACTTGAAGGGGGGGCGCCATCATTGCATGGAAAGGGGCGCCACTTTTGGAGATAAGGCTTCAAGGGAGGCCAACTGAAGCCTATAAAAGAATGCATTGGGTTCTCATTTCTTCATCTTGGTTTATTACATTGTTATGCTGCCGCTTTGGCTCTGGAACTGCTTCGGGGAATGAAGGCCTCCTAGCTAGGGCATCGCTTCATGCTTGCAAGACAGCATCTAGTGGTGATTTAGTCATTGATATTTATATTTACTTATGTAATGATTTCAGTTATTTCATTGATTAGTTTATTCGGAATTATTAGTGTTTCAGTTATTGTATTTTGTATAAGACAGAACTAGGTTTTTACTCATAAATAAAAAAAAAACAAAGAAAAAAGTTCTGGGTATCATTTCATGGTCTTGGCTAGGCTTAGGCGCCCCTTTGCTCTAATTTATAGAATTTTTAGGGTTTGCAATGAATTTCTAGAGCAAATCGCCCTTTTCAGCTGGGACACCCTTTGGGGGTTTGCATTGGAATTTGTGTAACACGTTTTGGATGCAGATTTGATCAGAATTTTGATGCTAACTTGGGCGCCATATTTAGGAAGAGACTTTGCAACAAAAATCAGGAAGATTGAACAAGTTTTGTGTGAGTTATGAACATCTGAAGAATTTAATAGGTGGCTGGTTTTTCTTCTTTCTGAGAGCAAATTCTTCTTATTTTGTAAGCTGACAGTAGTACTGGCAGCCATTCTTTATTTGTTCAAAGCTGATTTCAAAAGTTTAGTTTCTATTAAGTTATTGTATTAGTTTATAGCTCTGCCTTATGGTAGCTACTTTACCTATTGGGGTTAGCAAGCACATTCTGGGCGTAGAGCTCCGCCCTATGGTAGCTACTTTCCCTTCTGGGGTTAGCAAGCACATGCTGGGTGTGGAGTAGTTTCATTCTTCAGTATTTAACAATTAAAGCATTGTTATTAATTTCACTCCGTCATATGGTAGCCCCTTACTCCTCCTTGGATTGGGTAGCACATACTTGACGTAGAGTTCCTTTGTTAGTAATTTACCCCGTCTTATGGTCGCCCCTATTCCGCCTTGGATTGGGTAGCACATACTGGACGTAGAGTTCCTTTGCTTGTAATTTACTCCGTCTTATGGTTGCCCCTACTCCACCTTGGACTGGGTAGCACATACTGGACGTTGAGTTCCATTTCTAGCATTTTAAGTGGCAGAGTTATTTCAGTACTTTTGGAATTATCTTCTAAACTTAACGGTATTTACTTGTGATGTTGAAATCCAATATCTAAAAAAATAAAAAAAATTGGTTCGGAATATTCCAGACTAGTATGTTAACTTTGATGCAAAAACAAGTTCTTTTGGTCCAGTTTCTTTAGGTGATGGAAGATCACATGTTGCGGAAGGGATAGGAGATTTTCGCATTTTATTGAATAATGCTACAAAATTCATGGTAAAAAATGTTAGGTCTGTCCCTAAAATGAATAAAAATCTCATGTTTATTAGTCAGTTAATTGAAAATCCTCACATTTCAGTAAATTTCTCGGGGAGGAAATGTATTGTGTTTGATGTGAAACTTGACAGAGTCATAGCTCTAGGCATTGAACAAAATGGCTTGTATCAGCTTGTTGATCATGTTGCAATCAACTTGCATGCATTAGTTGTGGAGGATAATACTAACATTGTGTGGCATGAGAGATTTGGACATCTCAACCTTCAATATTTATACAAACTTAGAAGAACAAATATGGTTCTTGGGTTGCCTTCCATCCAAGAAAAACATGATATATGTCTAGGATGTTTGGCTAGAAAATAGAAGCGGAAACCATTTCCCACTGAAGGTGCCTATCGAGCAAAAGGGATCTTAGATCTTGTTCATGCACATCTTGCGAGCCATCTTAGAAATCATCTATAGTCCTCGAAGTGAGGTATTTTCTATTTTTGGTGGATGACTTCTCCAGGAAGATGTGGGTCCACTTGAAAAAGAAGTCTAACTATTTTGCTAATTTTGTGAAGTTCAAAACATTGGTGAAAAACCAGACAAGCCGGCGGATCAAGATTCTTAGATCCAACAATGGGGGTGAATTTACTTCCAAGCAGTTTCAAAACTAGTGCAACAAGGAAGGAATTCATCAATAATTGATAATGCCGTAAACTCCACAACAAAATGGGGCGGTTGAGAGGTGTAATCACACCATCATCGAGATGGCTTGGTCCATGATGCAAAGTAGGGGCGCACTATACAAATACTAGGGATAAGCAATGAACACGGCAATATACATCCTATTCTATTTGTACAATTTTGGGACAAACTTGGTGTTGTTTCCGGTTTAGTCATTTAGATGGGGTATTAAATATTTTGCTTTAATATATTAATGAGACTTATCCTATATTAGTTAAAGTCTAACTAATGTAATGGTCAACCACCTCAATTGTTTGTAACTTGTTTAAGGCATTAATAAATGAAGGATGCACATGGAGTTCTAAGTGTACCTTCCAATTTCTCTTCAATTTTTCAGCAATCATACTTGCTTACAAACAGTCTCAAGATACGTTTGCCTTTACAAAAAGCATAGAAGACCTAGTTAGTATATGCTTTCCCATTGTTAGACCTTAGTACCTTGACACATCAACCAAATTATTTTTCAATCATTTGAGAACCGTGTAAAAACATCGAATGCAATACTTTTCTTTTGAAAAATAAATGAAAGTTTTTCTTCTAAAATTGTCACTAAATTTTATGAAATACTTTATTCCATGAGTGATTGCAACTTTCACAGGTCCACATTTGTAGAAACGCACGAATAAGTCCTTTTTCTCCGGCTCCAACATTTGTGAAAGACTTTCTATTTTGTTTACCCACTGCACAGGGCTCACAACACCTGGCTTTACATTTCCTTTGAAATCCATGACTTCACCATTTGTTTTTCTGCATTTCTAATATTTGATGTTAGTCTGCCATGATATCTACTTTATCGTGCCACTAAATTTTAAATTCTGCCCAGGAAGCTTCCATTTTTTCCACCATGTTTATTTTCATTGTCTATGTTTGGATCGTTTCAAAAATCAAGGGCTTCATCTGCCTCATGCAGAATCGAATTGGTTTTAGTTAATTGTTGTGCAATATGTATGCAGAACATTAATTTAATGGGTATGCAATATATTTCTATGGAAGATGACTGACTTACTCTCTAAAAATTGGTCATTGTTTATTTGACATTTAGGTTGCTGGCAAATATTCTGTCAAAATGCAGAAGTTAACAGTGGCTCATCTGTTCAATGCTTATTACTTTTATTATGTGATATGATTTTGGGGTTCAGCTGTGTAGTTTGGAGTCAACCTACATTGACACATATTTCATGAGTAGTAGTTTGACTTGAAACTATGCAACTGAATCCCAAAATCATATCACATAATTTGATGCATTTACGGGAAACTGCCACCTGCATAAATTTAAAGAGCTAGAGAGCCCCATATTGAATGATTCATAACACTTGCTGAAAGTTTTACAAATGGGGTCACAAGCCAAGTGGGTTTGATTATAGGGGAAACTCCATGATTAAGCACACTTGAGCTGAAGTAGTATTGGGATGTTTATAGTCATAGAAAATGCGAATTACATGCGAGACCCTGCATGTAAAATCTACACGCTCTCTACACCATGCCATTCTGACCTGGGTTGCCCGATTTTTTCAATAAACTGGTCAAACCTAGTCAAATTGGCAAAAACCCTTTTTTCCCAAAAAATACGTGTTTAACATGTGTGAAATTGAAAATCAAGCTGGCCATGGGTTATTCCCTATAAATCCCTCAAAATTGATTTTTTGTCATTTTTTCACTTTTAGGCAACAGGGAAACAAATTAGCGTCTTTTAATTTGCCATGTTTTTTCCATTTTAAACCCGTGTAATTGAATTCCATTTACATTTTCAGTTTGCGGTGTTGTTGCCGTGTAAGTGTACTGTGACTATGAGGATGGGTGACCTCCTAGGAAGTCCCAATGCTTCACCCCAGTGAGCATCACCTAGATGCAATGAGTTCTAAGTGGACCATTCATACTCATGAGTGTTGGATTCTTGTGAACTACTACTCATGAAATATGGGTCAATGTAGGTTGATTTGAAACTACGCAGCTGATTCCTGAAATCATATCACATAATTTGATGCATGTGGAAAACTGCCACATATATAAATTTAAAGAGCTAGGGAGCTTCATGCTCCATAATGATTGTTCATATGGTGCAACACATGCTGAAAGTTTTGAAAATGGGGTCGCAAGCTAAGTGGGTTTGATTGTGGGGGAAAATCCATGATTAAGCACACTTGAGCCAATGTAGTACTAGGATGGGTGACCTCCAGGAAGTCCCGGTGCTTCACCCCTATGAGCATCACCTAGATGCAATGAGTGCTGAGTGGACCATTCGTACTCATGAGAGTTGTGGTCTTGTGAACCACTACTCACGAAATATGGGTCAATATAGGTTGACTCAAAACTACACAGCTGAATCCCGAATCATATCACATAATTTCATGCATTGCAGTAAACTGCCCCCTGTATAAATATAACTTTTATTGTCAAGATAATATGGGCAAACGTCCATTTGATTAGGGCAAACCGTCTTGTTGGGTAAGCAGATGTGCGACTATTAGAATTTAACTGTGTGGTGGTGTTTTATTTTGGACCTACACAGCAGAAAACAGGACAATCTCCATTTCTTGCACAACAGACAAATCCTGTAGAGCCAAAAAAATCCTGCACAGCCACCCAAATTCTGCACAACAGATAACAAATGGACAGATGGATCTGAAACAGAGAAGAACATGTAAGAACACTGGGAAGACAATTCTGTTTGAATACCCCAATACAAAAACTAATTTAATTAAATGCTATGAACATATAAAACTTTAAAAGTTTACATATGTACAGTTATGCATAGAGCAATGGAACACAAAACATTTATATGCTATAATCCCTCGTCATTGGGAATCTGGGATCACCTGCAGACAGCAACCGGTTCATATCCCTTTTTGGAAAACTCCTCGAATAACTGAGTTCGAACTTGGGTAGCTAATATGTGTGGATTTGTGTTTTAGATCTGATCCTCATCAGATCCAAATTAAAAACAGAGAATGGCTCAAAAGTTCCCAAACGGAACATGTGATCAAAGGCTGGAGGAACAAAGATGGGCCTCAAGGAACCAAGAGGAGGCCCAAAGGGCCTGAGAAAAGGTATTACAATAAGTGTGAGATCAATACAATTAGTGACTGTTGGTCCATATTAAACCCAAGATTATGTGGGTTCAAGTCATACTTGTTGTAAATCATTGGTATACTTCCTTTACTTTTAATATTTATAGATCTGTTGCTATAAGCTCGCATTAAAGAGCTTGTCTGTACCACAGATGAGATTGCTTTGAATCTTGAGATAGGAGATCTGTGAATTCAACACAGTTTAGCTGGTAAACCTGTTTTTGTGCACACTGCCTAGGTTTTCTTATATTAATGGTACTAACAACTTTCTTTCTAGCTAGCGGCATCTAGACAAAGATAGCATATATTGATTATCTTCATTTTCAAGATCTCAACATTTTATAACTTCTATTGGTCCCTTAAATTTGGTTGATTGCTGATGGTGTACACTTTCTTTTTGTTACCAGATTTTATTTTAGTAGGACTCTTTCTTGCAATGTCGAGGGATATATCAATGGTTAGCAGTCAAAGAGAAGTTGTTAAAGGAGGATTTGATACTTCTTTTATTACAGATATTTCAGTTGAATGTTTTGATCCTGGGCACAAGATAATGTTTAGGGATACTTCTAATTCACGACTTGCAAAACCTTCACCCTGTTACTTGGGGGAAGAAGAAGCTAATCCTTTTCTTGGAAAGGATTTCCATGTCGAGGTTCCATGGCATTTAGAAGGAGAGGAGGCTGAATATGAATTACAAAAGCCTATTATGGAAAAGTAGGATTCTTAATTTCATGTACAATGCATAAAACTTAAAAGCTCTATATTCTGTTAATTTACAATATCATGTGATTATTTTGTGAGTATTTTTCAGGCATTATGGGAATTTAACTAACATCTCAAGGTTTTTTCTCAAACAATTATTCAGAAAATGGGTGAATTTGCAGCAACATGCTCTTATCTAACCTGATTTGGGAGTTATATGCAAGCACGCTGTTCAAATAATTTTGTTGTTCAGAGAAGGGTTAAGATTGTCCTTTAGAGGCTAAGATTAGATTCTCAGAAGTCTGGGATAAACCTTCGCTTGAGAGCTGACCTTTGGAGGCTTGATAATCAACCATTACGAGTTATCTCATTCCAAACAACTCACAAAGTTTATTGATTTTTGAAAGTAATGGTCAATAGATATTTGAGTTTTCCATAGGTGAATATTTGTTACATTAATCTCCATGTTAATATTGAATTTTCTCTCCATCTCAGTGTTGTGGATTTGCGCCTTGACCGCTTCATGAACTGTGGGGACAGGCACACATTATGAGTTTATTTGCTGCTATTGGAGCTTCTTTGGCCTTGGCTTTTCTTCCTCCTAGAATTACCCAGCCTAGCCCCCCTAGCCTTGGATGTTCATCGATGAGCATTATCCTATGTTGTTAGGAAATGAAAATGGAAACGGGTCCGAAATGCGGATTTTCAAAAACCCTCGGGTTGGAAACATCATGGAAATGCCCGTACAATATACTATAAAAATATATATATATATATATATATATAAAGTTAAAACAATGCATAATACTCATTTTTAGTCCATTAAACATAAAACACTTAAAAAATATGGTATTCGTGAAAGTTCAAGACATTCAACATGCTGAAAATTTCACATATTCATGAATCTTGTGTCATATCATGTGTTATAGCCTAGGTTCAAACTTCAAAGACAAAATGTACATTCAAATGATTATAATCTAGAATAAATCATATATTTTTCTCCTTAAAGCTGCTCCTCAAGGTTGTGTACCTCATTTTTCACCCATGCAAACACAACAAATTTTTAATTTGTACCCTCGTTCTCCATCAATGATCCAAAAATTTAGTGACACTTTTGGCTGGGAAATTCAAGGATCCATGTAATTGCAAATCCCAACAATGTGGAAGGCAAAATCAGCGCAACTTCCAACATAGACCAAATAAAAACATTCAATCGAGTAGGATTAACAGTGGCTGGCCACAATTCAGATCAAAATACATATCTGCAAAATAAATTGACAACATCGTTCTCATGCAACTAGCTGCCACTCATAGCAATGATCTGTATGTAGATGATTATTATCATTAGGCTATGCAAGCCAAGAAAGCCTCTAATTTAACATAGTGTATTCTAGAAGATGAGCGTTTTTAAAAAAAGTTTTAGTTTAATTTTTTGGACTTATTCAATGAATTTTCCATCGAAAATGCCCAGAAATGTGATGGAGACTTTCTCAACATTTCTAGAATATTTTTGGTGCATTTCTGTGTCGGAAACATTTCCAAGTAGAAACGTGGGGGGGCGGCGAGGGGCGCTGGGACGTTTCTCGATAACGTGAGCATTATCAGATCTTGCATTGGTCCTTTCACAATGATAGACAATTAATGTAATGTCCCTTTTTGGGCATATGATCCTTCACCCTACAGGGTAAGAGATAGAAATGTTCAAACATTTGAAGAATAAAATCATCACATTCAAGATCTAACATTAGAACACAAGACTGACTTTTGCAACAGTTTCTAAAATTATAACCCTCTTAGCAAAATAAGGACTTTTGATTTTATCACTATCTCGGAAGCTTTCCACAATCAACTGGGATATTTCCCTCATGGTGGTGTTGTTGTATGACTTTTCAAGAGCTGTTATTTTTGTAATTTCACTAATAAAAGTGATAAATTCAAGTCTCACATCTGGATTGGGGTGTCTCAAAAGCTTGGGCTTAGCCAAATGAGTCATCGATGGATTCACTGCCCATAACATAGACTCAGAATTTGATTGTCTTTTCATGGACAAACACCTTGGCACTTCCTCCAAAATATTGAGTAGAACATTTTTTCGAATGAGGCATCTACTCAAGTTTCTTCTCTGCTCTGTAAAGCTTTATTCTCAGATCTATACTCATTAAATTCATGATTCACATGCTATGCATCAAATAGTATCTGCAAAATATTAATTCTTCTCAACAGGCTGGAAATATTATCAGTGTTGATACCATTGTAATGTTCCTTTCCAGACAAATTTGAACAATTTTGGATTTTACGTAAACCCTTGTTTTCTAAATTGGCAATTAAATAAATGATTCTACAATTGCTTTCAAAGATATAACAAAATTGTAATTTTACAAGAAAGTATTAACTTTATTTCAATTCTTTAATCCTTTAATAAATTGGGTTTATTGCCAAAATCAGATTACAAAGGAATGCTAACAATATTTATGAAATTCCAACCTTATACTTGTTGCTGGAAGGGCAGTGTGCTACTGCTAAAATGCTGGAACTTATTTGATATTCATATTTCTGCAAACCCTGACCTTTGAAAGGATAGAAGAATATTTTATGAAACCCTTGTAATCCCTTGGTCAGCGTTGGAAACCCTACTATCAATTGCATTCTCTGTATTGGGTGGCTGAAACACCACTGTAAGATGTGATCTTATTTTGCACTTGGTGGAAACTTTGCCAACAAATTCAGTTAGTGTTGATGTATTAAATGATGTGCCCAGGTGGTTGTTGCTTTAGATTGCGATCTGTCGTCATAACATTAAACCCTATGTCAAGATGAAAACTTACAAATATGAAACCCTAGTGCTCTATTGAATGGTTTTTTAAAGATTTTGATGTAGCACACATAATTTTTGGATGAAATTACCTCAAAGGTTTAGAGGGTTTTCATCCTCAAACCTAAATCCGAATGGTGAGGGTTTTTCATCCTCACAATTCATTCCAACTATAAGGGGTTTTGTCTTTATACTGAAAAAATTGATGAACTAAAAGCTTCAATCAATTGAGAAATACTGATAATAAAAATTGAATGATTTACAATGAGGACTCTCAATATATAGATTCAATTGTCATTTTTAGGGTTATGGTTATATTTTTAGGTTTAGGATTTTACTTTTCACTTTTACCCCTTTCTTTTATTTTCACCTTTCCCATTTCTCGGCATTTTATTTTATTTCTAATAATAATAAAGTAATATTAAGTTGTCACATTTTTTTAATAAAATAAAAAGCAAGTCACTTAGACAACTTAAAATGTTAACTTTATTATTTTTCCCTTTCTTTGAAAAAGGGAACATGATAGTCCGCCCTTCCCAAAGATTGCATGCCCTCAAGCAATTCCTGAACCGTCTTGCAAATACTATGATCCCAAACTAATCTTTCTATTTCTTCCATTCCTTTTTGTGATGCTTCTCCAACTGTCTCAGTTATGCTCAACTCTGAATTTGCATCTTATGGCTTCCCTGGAAACTCTTCTTTATGGAACATGTTCTCTCCATTCATCTCACTAAAAATTGTTGCAACAATTTGTGGTTCTTCTGTCTTATGAAGTGAATAAGAGATTGAGCTAAACTTCATAGTGAGGGCATCAACCTTTTATTGCATTTTTTTAGATGCAGTTAAGGCCTCTTCTGCAATTCTGATGACCATATCCCTGTCTTTAATCACACACAAATATTTTGATTTCATTGTTTCCAATGTACTCTTTACTATTTGCAAATCTGCAAGTGACTGTATGCCTAGTGCTAGCAACATTTACGTCACCCATAGTGTTGTTCTCCGCTACAGTTTGAGCACTCTGCAAACTTAGAGTTAGATCTCAATGAGCTTTTTCATACTCTCCAACTCTGTTAGGACTTGCACCTCTTTCTCTTTTGTTATCAACAATTGTAACTCTTCAATCTTCTTCTCTACTTTCTTTGTTTGCTCTTGGTTGAACTATTGTAATTTAATTAACTTTGATGTCGTTGATTTCTCATCAATTTCTGCTTCCTCAACCCTTTCAGATTCTACTGCATCTAACATTTTTTTGGTTCTTCATCTGACAACACTTCTACATGTCCTTTGCCTAGACAATTGCGACTTGGCTCCCAAGGTTCTTTGTATGAAAAGTAAAGTTTTTGTCTTCTAAGATCATTTTTGTCGTTATCTTTCTGAGAGTTCTTGTTCAGTTCAGCGATTATTTATGTTGTTAAGTATGGTTTCAACTTTTCTTCACATTGATCAACCGTACTTTTAGCCAGTGCACCTACTGCTGTTCAAACTTCTCACACATCCTCTCACATTAATCAATAAAATGGATATGAGTGGCTGGAAAATATTGTCACTCTCATTCATAATCAATGTCATAATTGTTTGCATTGAGGCAACAATATTTTTTGCATGATTCTTATGAATAGTAGCAAAGAAATATTCAAACATTTGGAGCATAAGATCTTCACATTCAAGATCTAACATTAGAACACAAGATCTGACTTTTGCAATAGTTTTTAAAATTCTAACCCTCTTAGCAAAATAAGGACTTTGGATTTCATTTCTAACTCGGAAGCTTTCCACAATCAACTGAAATATTTCCCTCATGGTGTTGTTGCTGTATGGCTTTTTAGGAACCATTATTCTTGTAATTTCACTAATACAAGTGATAAATACAAGTCTCATATCTGGATCTGGGTGTTTTGAAAGCTTGGGCTTAGCCAAATGAGTCATTGATGGATTCACTGCCCCTAAGATAGACTCAGAATTTGACTATTTTATCACGGACAAACACTTTTCCACTTCCTCTAAAATACCGAGTAGAACATTTTTAGAATGAGGTGGCTGCTCAAGTTTCTACCATGCTCTTTAAAGCTTTATTCTCAAATCACCTTTACTCATTAACTCCATGATTCACAGGCTATGCATCAGATAGTATCTACAAAATATTAATTCTTCCAAACAAGTTGGCAAGATTACCAGCATTGATTCCACTGTAATGTCCATTTTCGGACAAATTTGAACAATTTTGGATTTTACGTAAACCCTTGTGTTTCTATGCAATTTCGATTTCACATTCAAAGAGAGAAAATGAGAAACTAAAAGGAATGGTCAAGGCTTGTATGTACCTGGATATAGTCTGCGCACCGTAATCCAGACGTTGTGAGAACTCCTCTTTTGCTGTGGAGGAATGACACCTGAAAGAGATAGACACTAAAAACACGAAGAATGTTAGTTGATAAGAGGGTGGATTGCCAAGTAAAAGCTTGGTCCTAGAAGCGCTAAGGCTTCTTGGAGGATGACAATCCACTGTTTAAGACAGAATATGACAGAGACAGAAAAGAGAAATAATGAAAGATGTGAAAAGAAAGAACTAAAAACAAATGCGTACCTGAAAAGTTGCAATCTGCTAAACACAGTTGCCGACGTCGGTGATATTGCCGGCGTCGGTCCGGGTAGTCGCCGACGACGGTTAGACTGCCGACGTCGGTAGGGGAAGTGGACGAGGTCGGTCAGGGCAATTGGCCAACGACGGGTTACAGGTCTAGTTTCTGGTCTGCAGAATGGATTTGGTCTCGTCTGAGGGTCTATGAGGGATTTAGAGGGACTATTTAGGATCTAAGGGACTGAGAATCTTGTCAAGAAAAAGAGTGAGAAACAGAAAAAAAACTTTTCGGCCTTTCCGTAAAGCAATTTAGTCAGGTTGATTAGATGGGTCTTAAGGTCTGTAGGTCTCTGATAACTTATGCTGAGTTGATTGGACAGAGGATGTTGCCTAAAAAGAGACTAAGGGAGTGTCAGAGGCAAAGAAAAAGGAATAAGGGGTGAGAGAAGGCTTTTCAGTCTCTCTGGGAAGAACAGGGAAGGTTGGGTCAAGGATGCTTGGAATAGACAGAAGACAGAATACTAATATATTTGAAATGATATTAGAATGAAAAAAGTACAAATACTTAGCTGTGATATGAATTGGCAAAGGTGCAGAAGCTGTGTTTCGGTTGTTACTAGTGATGGAGATATCGTGCAGTCCCTGTGCAAAATGTCTAATGCAAGACCTCAGTGCCTAGAAAGTGCTACCAAGAATGCTGATCCCTGCAAGAACACCAAGAAGCCCAGAACACTGAAAAGCAAAAGCACGAGAACTTTGTTTCGCCGAAAGAGGGTTCGAGAGTCGTGATTAGCTTCAGAGATTAGCCGATTTGTGATTGGGATCGTCAAAGGGTCAGAAAATTTGGTTAAGTATAACCGACGTCAGCGATTCCGCCGGCGTTGGCCGACATTTGACTGACGTCGGCGGGTTTAGAACGGGCAAAAAGAGCCACCAAGCCCGTTTTTCATCCGCCAAGTGCACTATCCATTGGAGAATGTCAAAGGTTGGGCTAAATACGCACGAGAGTTGGTTAGGCGGTTAGAGAGAAGTAAGAATAGGTCTTGGGTGAGTCATAGGATGGGAATTAGTCCAAGGCGAGGTGTCATGGGTGATGTGTCCAAGGAGGAGGGTTAATTCAAAATAAGTTTATTATTTTAAATTAGTAATTGCATGTTTTTAGGAATGGGTTAGGAATGGACCAAGGGGGAAGGTGACCAAGGGTTAGACACTATTTAGGTGTCTACATTTGCCTATACTTGTGAAGGTCAAAAGTGTGCGCACAATTTTGCTAACCAATCATGAGGTAGCATACATGCAAAAACAACCAAGGCAAAATCGCTTTGGAAGTAGTCGCGGTTAGAGGAGATGGTCATGATCTCTAAGGTCTGGTGGTCGATGGATGGATGCAAAAGTGATCTTAAGTGTGCCCCAGGGGGCCAAAATGACGTGGTCTGGAGGACGGACTGATTGGGGGCATGATTTTGGGGCAATGGAGAAAAAAGGAGGTTGGAAGGACGCCGACGTCGGTGACAAAAACCGACGTCGGTAGACAAAAACGGCCGACGTCGGCGGATTAGGGCACGCAGATGCCGACGTCGGTGGCCTGCCAAATCCGACAAAACCGGATTGGCGGCCCACCAAAAGTCATTTGTGATTATTTGACTGAGAGAGAAAAAAGTGCTCTGGATTTTGAGGAGTGAAAGTGACTCATAGTGAGCGAATTAGAGGTGTGAGGTGGCAGAGTGAGATTGGTGGAGAGAGGGAGTAGATTGGAGTTGGGTTAGAGGTTGAAGAGTCAGCTGTGGGCCAGCAGGAATCCGAGGCAGAAGTGATGGCAGAGGGCAGTAGAGGACCCGCGGGAGGTCCACCACCAGCGGCACCCATCGTGCCACCACGCCGGCGACACTGAGACGAGGTAGGAGGGTTTCTAAGCCCCATTGAGTTAAATTTTGGTTTTGATTTGTGTTTTGCATTTTTTGTTGATATGGGCAGAAAACGAGGGGGGAGGGTAGCTAGAAGGGTGGGAAATAGATCTAGGAGAGGTTAGGAGTCTGAGAGAGGGTTTTGGGGGGTGTAGGGGGAATAAAAGGGGAAGCCCTAATTTTTAGGGCTCGTCTCGTTCGGCCCTAGGGCCGAACCAGTCGCCGACCAGCGATCGACGTCGATCATTAACCTGACGACGTTGGTCACTAAGTGACCGGCGTCGGTTAGGTGAGTGCCGTCGCCGGCACGCTAACTGATGTCGGTTGGCTGCCTGGTCAAAAGAAGGATGAAAAATGTTTAAGTCGAGGGGTCGAAGTTACGCCAAGGGCTTCGCCGGTGTTGGGTCAGGCATAGATAGTGAAATAGGGAAAATTTTTAACATGAGATTGACTTGGGTGGATGCAGGCGCGACTGACTTTGATGTTGCGGGATCGTCTCCCGACATTGTTGACGCAGATGCGCGGAGGGGTGACAGTCGATGAGTGGGCGCAGATGAGCGCAGTTGGACTCGGCGGGCTGCGATGCTACTGCAGAGTGGCGCGGGATGAGAGTTTGATGGTGGCGTTGATCGAGCGGTGGGATCATTCCACCAACACCTTTCACTTGCCCACGGGAGAGATGACGGTCACAGTCGAGGATGTGTACCGGATTTTGCGGCTGCCAGTACACGGAGCAGACCTGTATGCGTGCTCGAGAGAGGCGCACGACATTCATATGGTTATGCTTTTTGGAGAGCACGTCGCTGAGACGAGTTACCACTCAGCGAGCTTTGCGTATGAGCCTTTGTACGTTGCAGATGAGGACGCACATCGGCTAGCGGTGCTGATGATGATAGGCATCACGGTATACGCGTTGCCAGATGCAGAGGGCGGCAGGTTTTCGGTCACTATGACCGGAGTTTTGCTTGAGATAGAGCAGGGGACAGTGTTCGCCTGGGCACGAGTGTTTTTGGCCCAGGTGTATAGAGAGCTGTGGGGTATCAGTCGGCGGCGACGATACAGTTTGTGCGTAGGCCACCTGTTACATTGCTGGGCCTATGAGCATATAGTGGTTACCCGTCCTCTTGGCCTCCCAGTGGCAATTTTGGCTGGCTTCAGGGTCGGATTCAGGCGGTGGCGCGAGGTGATGGCGTAGACGCGGGTAGACGGAGTGGTCAGACATTGCCCACTACAGAGGGGTACTGGAGGTCTTGATTCCTGCAGACATCATCTGGAGACCATACTTGGTTTATCCAGCGTTCAGAGACCAGGGAGAGCAGCTGGTTGGTGTGCAGAACCTGAGATGGGTCAGGGGCAGGCGAGCCGGTGAGCTCGAGAGAGTGCCAGCAGAGAGTGCGGCGCCGGTACGGGCTGCTACAGGACGTACCTCCCGCATTCCCACTGTACAGACGGGATGACATTGAGGCGCCGCTCCCACTATCAGAGGAGACAGAGGGCCCAGATTTTGAGGAGTTGCCGGCAGGACCTAGGGTGGCTGACCCAGGTTGTACAGAGGCCTACACGGCATGGTGGGCAGAGCAGTACACAGGTTTACAGGTAGGGCCGCAGCCAGATCCACAGGCCGTTACCAGGGAGCGGGATACAGCCCGCGAGGAGAGGGACACTGCGCGGCAGGAGAGGGACGCGGCACAGGCCCAGGTCGCAGTTTTGCAGGGACAGCTGGCAGGGGTTACAGGGCAGTTGACAGAGATGACGAGTCGAGTGACAGTGTTGATGGATCAGGTCACACTGCTACAGAGACAACTCGCCGTAGCCCAGGCACAGGCAGCGGTAGGGCAGGTCTATAGAGGACAGGGTTCGATGCAGCAGCCATCACAGCAGCCGGCATTTTCACAGGGGCCAGGACAGTCGGCATCGGTGCAGCTAGGTCAGCCACAGCCACAGGGGTCATTACAGGGCACAGCAGCAGGGCAGATGGGTCCACCGCAGACTGTATCTCTAGTTAGATACAGTGATGCGCTGGACGAGATCGCGTATTATGAGAGGGCCATCAATGGTTTTTCTCAGATACAACGATACTCGGAGATGAGGGCAGAGCAGAGCCGACAGCGGTCTATGTCTCGAGCGACGGCTTCTGGGTCTCGCAGACGGCACAGATCAGAGGGGGGAGAGGATACATCATCTTCCCGGCCACCGCCACCACCACCACAGCCACAGCCTTGAGGGCAGACCTTGAGATTTATTTTTGATGTATATACCGGCCTGCGAGCCGATGATGCGAGATGTATAAGAGAGAGATAGAGGCATATATTTATGCAATTGTATAAACATTGATATATATATATGATGAGATATTGAGCATTGACATGAGTTATGGATGTGTTTATAAAAAATGTTGTGGATGTGCTATGTTATTTTGATTTGATATATGTTTAGGATTATGATGCTGATATTGTTGTGTTTATATGATGATGGATGTATGATTAAGATTAATGATTAATGATATATATGAAAATGATTAATGTGATGGAAGAAATGGGATGAAGGAATGCGATGAAGGAAAGGGATGAAGGAATGGCCGAGCTAACCCCAGAAGACCCCAAGTCAACTGAGTGCTGCCTACATAGCCCCTGTCGTTAGGGCCTCAGGCCAATGTAGTTCTCCCAAGAAGGGAGGAAAAAAGATCGAAGTGGTTGATTTTGGTCATGATAAGGATATAACATTTCCCATATGTCCGAGGGTACATGCTTGAAATGACAAGGAGGAGAAGATGATGCTACAGCGTTTTCCAAATGGTGTATTCTGTAACATTGGTCGGGGTTTTTCATCCCTAGCAACTATCCATATTCGTGATGGATGTTTGCTAAAAATGAATTGCAGGGCGATTTATGTTTCAACAAGTAATGGTTTATGCTTGACATAAATTGTGTGGTTGATAATTTCCATATGTATTGATGTCTATGGAAACCATAATGATTAGGCTATGTGAGTGGTTTGAAAAGAGTCGAATTGAATCGTTTTGATAAATGATGTGGTTGAATGTGACCAAAGTGTAGGCAAAAAGTAAAAGACATAAGCGCCCTTTTATTGACAAGGACCAAAATGACAACATGGACAGGGGTTGTTAGAACCAAGAGCCCCATTTATGCGTTGCATCATTGACCATAGTTATGTTAGAGCGGTAATCGAATCACTTTTGACATTAAAGTGAGCTCGAAGTCCCTTGAGTAGGTGATATGATAGGAGGAAAAGGGTAACCCGTTTTAGAGTATGAATAACTTTGCCCCTTTTTATAGGAGACACTGAGACAACTACAAGTCAAGTCCATGACCTGGTTTTTTTTTTTTTTAGAGCGGACTGATCAATGCGGGAAGTCCACATAAAGATGTCACTAGTTTGGTGGTCATTTGTGAAGCTGATCGATGCGGGAAGCTTCTAAGAAAGTGCTGTTTGTAGCAAGATTTAGTCATAGCCATCCTTCGAGGGAGTGGTCTATACTTTGCGTTATGGATTTAAGGGCTTTTGAATAGTTGTCCTTCGAGGGAGCAGTCTGCTTTTTGATTTGGTTTTGTGACCTTGGATATTTTGACATCTTGATTTAGTTTTGACAGAATATTGAGTAATGGACAAGACTTATAGAAGGTCAAGGGCTCCCTTTTATTAGGACGAAGCATCCGTACGTCATAAAAAGGTTGTAGAGGATTTTGTTAAGGGAAAAAAGGGTGGAATGGATTGAGGATTAAAAGGACAAGGGTTGCTCAAGGGACGAGCTCAAGTTAAATGTCAAGTGGACGAGTATTCGACTAACAGTAGAATGGTTGTAGATGCAAAGCATTAAGGGGCTCAGGTTCGGGTCGGCCTTCAAGAGAAGACAGACGATAAGTCCCTGATCCATACTTGTGCGTGATGATATAAGGTCCGAGCCAATTAGGAGCAAATTTGCCTCGTTTACTCCGTTCCATATTGGTCACATGTTGGTTCTCTTTGAGGACGAGGTCTCCGATATTGAAATCTCGTTCTCTCAGAGTTTTATTATAGGCTCGTTTGATGCGATTTTGATAGACATGGAGATGATTGAGGGCAGCGAGACGACGCTCGTCGAGTAACTCAAGTTGAGCTAATCGATCTTGACGAAAGTCATCATTAGAAAGAATGTCATGGAGTGAAATGCGAAGAGACGGGATCTGTACTTCGAGAGGTAAGACAGCCTCTGTTCCGTACACCAGAGAGAAAGGGGTAGCACCCGTAGAGGTTCGGATGCTAGTGCGGTAGGCCAACAAAGCGAAGGGTATGTGAACGTGCCAATCCCTTCCAGTGTCGTTGACCACCTTCATGAGAATTTTAGTTAAGATTTTGTTAGAAGCCTCGGCCTGCCCATTTGCTTGTGGGTAGTAAGGCGAAGAAAAGCTGAGTTTGATGCCAAATGAGTCGCAGAGTTTTTGGACGGTCTTGTTTTTAAATGACTTGCCATTGTCGGTGATGATTTTGTGAGGTACACCGAAACGACAGATGATGTGGGTGTTGATGAAGTCGACAATCTTGTCGGCTTTTGTGGAGACAAGAGGAATAGCTTCCACCCACTTAGTGAAATACTCGGTGGCAGTGATGATGGATTGATGACGAAGAGACGAATGAGGGTTAATCTCGCCGATGAGATCTAAACCCCATTGTGAAAAAGGCCAGAAATTCTGAGCGACTTGTAAGGCGTGACTGGGGAGATGAAGCAAGTTAGCATGCTGCTGACACTTGATGCAACGCCGAACATAATCGCTACAGTCTTGATGAAGAGTGGGCCAATAATAACCCAGGCGAAGGATGCGCTTGGCAACCGAGTTACCACTGAAGTGTCCACCACAAATCCCGTCATGGGCTTGTTTAACAGCATGAGAAGCTTCAGTGGAGTTTAAACAGCGAAGAAGAAGGCCGTCAAAACCTCTTTTATAGAGAAGGCCCCCTAGCATGGTATAGCGAGCGGTGCGCTTGATGAAAGCCCGGCGCGCATTGCTAGAGAGGTTGGGAGGAATGAGAGAATGAGCCAAGTAGTCCTCAAGTTGTTTATACCATACATCTTGTGAACTAGAGTCTATGGTGTGGACGAGATTGATGTCAGTGGAAATGTATGAAGGCAATGGCAGATGATGTACCATGACATAAATTTTTGACGAGGATGATGATGAGGAAGGATATGCGAGGCGAGGGAAGCCATGGTGTCAGCAAACTTATTCGTCGATCGAGGAACAGTCTGCAATAAGTGATGGTCGAAAGATGCTAGAAGAGTGTCAACACGGTGCTTGTACTTTTGTAAAATTTCATTTTTACAAAGATATAAACCATTGATTTGATTGACGACAAGTTGTGAGTCACCGAAGATGTTGATGGACGTGATGTTTAAAGAAAGGGCAGTTTGAAGTCCCAAAATTAAGGCTTCGTATTCGGCCATATTATTGGTACATTCAAAGTCGAGTTTGAAAGACAGGGGCATGGGTTCACCTTCATGTGGAATGAGGATGACCCCCGCACCCCCACCGAGTTGACATTTAGAGCCATCGAAGAACATCGTCATTTGGTAAAATGTGTCATCAGTCAAGAGGGTGGCGATAGATTCATCGGGAAACTCGCACTGAGAAGGTTGATTGTCGGGAAGAGGGGCATCTGCTAGTTGGTCAGCGATTGTTTGCCTTTTTATAGATTTTTGCTGGACAAATTCTAAGTCAAATTCAGCAAGAAGCATGAGCCAGCGAGCCATACGCTGGTTTTGATATGGTTTTGAATGCATGTATTTAAGGGGATCAGTGTGAGTGACGACAAAGGTTTTGTGATTGAGAAGATAGTGACGGAGCTTGGTAGTGGCAAAGACTAATGCCAAACAGAGTTTCTCGGTATGAGTATACCGGGTTTCATAGTCGACCAGTGTTCGGCTTATGTAGTAAACTGCTTGCTCACGGTGTTGCTCGTCTCGATGCGCGATCATGGCACCTAACGAATGATTGGTTGCTGAGATGTAGAGGTAGAAGGGTTGGTCGTCTTTTGGTGGAATAAGGACTGGTGGAGAAACCAAATAACGTTTGAGGGCTTTAAAAGCTTCTTGGCAATCTTTATCCCATTTAAAGGAGACGTCCTTCTTGAGGAGGTGATGAAAGGGTTGGCAACGGTCAGAAAGCTGCGAAATGAAGCGGCAGATGGATTGGAGCTTCCCTTGTAGACTGCGAAGTTGCTTGAGATTAGTTGGAGGTGGCATTTCGAGGATAGCGCGAATTTTGGTAGGATCTATCTCGATGCCACGAAGAGAGACAATGAATCTCAGGAGCTTTCCGGAGAGGACCCCAAAGACGCATTTCTTGGGGTTAAGACGGACCTGGTACTGAAGAAGGCGAGAGAAGATGATTTTGAGGATAGTCAAATGGTCGCGACGAAGCTTAGACTTGCCAAGCAGGTCATCTACATAGTCCTCCATGATTTTATGGAGGAGATCGTGAAAGATGTAAGTCATGGCACGCTGATATGTGGCGCCTGCATTTTTCAGACCAAAAGGCATGACTCGATAGCAGAAAGTTCCCCATGGTGTAATGAAGGTGGTTTTGTGCTGATCTTTCGGTGCAATCAGGATTTGGTTATATCCTGAAAATCCGTCCATGAGTGATAACATCTCATGGCCAGCCGTAAGATCAACAAGTTGGTCAATGTTTGGGAGAGGAAAGTCGTCCTTGGGACAAGCTAGGTTAAGGTCACGATAGTCTGTGCAGATCCGGATCCTCCCAGTCGCCTTGGTGACAGGAACGATGTTAGAGAGCCACTGCGGATAATCGATGGGTTGGATGAAAGAGACAGAAAGAAGGCGCTGAAGCTCTTCTTTGACAAGTGCAACACGAGGATGCATTTGCGAAGCTTTTGCCTAACAGGCTTAGCCTCTGGGTTTGTGACAATGTTATGAGTGGCAATGTTAGGGTCGATGCCAGGCATGTCAGCGTAGGTCCAGGCAAAGGCTTTGCGATTGTCTGAGAGAAATGTGGTATAGTCGATCTGCTCCTGGGTGTCTAAAGACTGCCCAATCTTTAAGACATGGGGAACATCAGAAGATGAAAGGTTAATGTCAATGGTTGATTCATTTAACATACCTGTGTTTCAGAAGGGAGGGAGCGCTGAATGAAAGAATCGTCGGCACCCATATAGGTAAGAATGGCGTCGTCGTCTATGCAGTGGACTGTGTTGATGGTTGCCGATTCATCGTCTATCATGCTGGGATAAACGAGAGGGAGAGACTTGGGAACCTCGTTGAGCTGATAGGTTAGGGGTTCCAAGCGGATGGTGTTTATGCAAAAAAAAAATTAGGAGGGATGGAAACCACCGACTCCGTAGGTGAGGATGGAAGAATAGGCGAGTCTGGAAGAGATTAGTCGATGGTTGGTTCGGGGCAAAGGTTTGTGGAAGCCTCAGTGGGTTCTTGGAAACCCAGTCCATACCGTTTCTTTGCATTATCGTCATTGGGTGGTTCGATAGGCCGATGGGAGCCTTGTTCGTAGCGTCCAAAGCCAAAACCCTTCCATGCACACCTATAAAGGTAGGTATGTGCAAAGGTGGGGTTGCCAAGAAAGGAGAAATCGGATGTGAATATTTGAGGTGAGGAGGAAGGATTTGATTCAGTAGGAGCTTGATCCAGCCCCCCATAGACGAGATTGGTTCGAAGGCTAGGAGGACCATAAGGAATGACCATTTCGATCCGACAGTCATAGCTTGGGTTTTGATGAAGCTGTCCATACTCTTGAGGAGTCTGGAACATGTTTAGAGTAAGTAGGCGATATTCCCCCAGTGAAAGTCTTTGGAAGATATCGTCCATGGGGTCCTTGGTTGTTAATTGAGAAGATGATGTGGTGGCAACCGCTGTTTGTGTACTAGTTGACGCTTCTGCGGATGGAGACGATGTTTGGGTTGATGCCTTGAGCGGGATAAGAACGTCGTTTGGGCGATAGGTTGTGTTACAAGTCTTAAAAGGGGATGGGTCGGCAGGAATGACATGGACTTGTTTGTCGTGTTCAAATTTGACACAACGGTGAAGTGTTGAAGGGACGCAAGCCATGGCGCGGATCCAGGGTCGCCCTAATAGCATGTTATATTGGAATTCTCCCTCAATGATGTAGAAGAGCTCCGGGATTGTGCGTGGACCAACGCAGATATGGAGGACAACAGTGCCAATAGTGTTAGCGGTGGTGTCATTAAAGGATCTAAGGATTGCGTCGGTTTTCGATACGCAATTCTTGGGAAGAGCCAATTGATCAAAGGCGTGGGTGGAAATGATATTAATGCTGGCGCCCCTGTCAATCATAACTCGTTTAATACGGGTTCGATCAACGTAGGCTGTGATGAAAAGGGCAGCGTCCTGATCTTCCAAGGTAGAGGTAGGAATTTCAAAATCACTGAAAGTGATAGAGGCGACAGGGGATAAAGAATGGACTAGGGCAGCTAGTGGTTGAGGGTCTTCAGGTTGGACTTCCGCTGCCTGTAGGGCTTTGATTAGAGCCTGGCGATGCTGGGGGGAGCTTTGGATAAGGTCATATAGGGTCATCTTCACAGGGGTTTGGTGAAGTTGTTTTATCATAGAGTCTTTGATTGCCTTTGAAGAAGGGGGTTGGGACGCACCTAAGATGAAAATCTTGAGTTTCGGTGGTTGAGGTGCCTGAACAAAAGGATAGGTCCAAAGAATAGCAGCTTTTTCTTTCGCCTTATCCTTTTGTGACCTAGTGGTTATATGGATGGCATTGATTTCAAAGATAGGAGGTGAAGAAGGGGTCATGGCCTGTTGGTGAGATGTTGATGTGGTTGAAGAGGTTGGATGGGAAGGTGTCGAGGGTCGGTCAAGAGTGTCCTCAAGGAGAAGAGTGTCTTTCTCCATATAGCGGCGAATGACTGCCTTGAGGGCACAACAAGTCTCGGTATTGTGTCCTGGCGTACGATGGTATAAACAAATCTTCGTATCATCGAATCAAGAAGGTTTTGACCCGAGGGGTTGGAATGGTTTGATAGAAGGAAGGGTAATGCTAGAAGTCTGCAAAAGTTGGCATAATATCAAAGCATATGAACCTACTAAGGGGTCCGTGCTTGTTGATGCATGACGCGCTGGTGACTTTTGCTTGGGGGATGTTGAAGAAGGTTTTCGTACCACCTTTTGGGTTGGTGGTGCGGCCACATGTGAAGACGGCACTTTCTTCGTGAGAGGTGCCAAATTTTTGAGAGGGGGTTGACTTGTGGTTGGCAAAGGAAGTAATGGAGATAATTTGTTTTGGTTAAGGGTCGGAGTAGGAAGCACGCCGATTAGGGTAGAAGGATGAGGACCTAAAATGGAGGGTAATGTTGACGGTGGAGGAGGGGTTCGCTTCTGTGGTCTGGTAGTCTTCTTTGACTTGGTTGGAAGACTACTTTTGGTCGAGGTCTGGTCTAAGTCCACCTTCACTTGCGGGTGAGTGAGGGTAGAGACAGGGCGAACGCCGAGTGACTTGATCGGTTTAGATAGGGTAGATGCATGTTTAGAAGCGGGAGTCTGGTCTTTGTTGGGAGTCTTGGAAGATTCTGCCTTGGGAGGATTGGCAGCATGAAACGAGAGGGCACGGGAATGTTGAAGAACTTTAAGACGCTCCCACAATCCTTGATGCTCCACTTTCCTTGAAGGGAGAAGTTCGATTTTCTCCACTAGTCGGGAAAATGGTTGAGAGGATGTTGGATGAGGTTTGGATTCTTGAGAAGACGTGTTAGGTGTGGCAGTAGTTTCGGACCCAAGGTGTGTGGGAGTTATAACTGGATTGTCGTTGATTGAAGAAGATGGAGAGTCAGGTTCTTTTCTTGGTGGAGAAGGAACTGGAGAGTGACTCCTCAAGCGGGTAAAGGGCAGGGATTATGGTGCCCTCCACTTGCGGTCGAGGAGTAGGTAAGGTCAGGTCCTCCATAGGCAGAAGAAAGGAGGATGGTGAGACCGGTGGTGCTGGTAAGGTTGAGGCGTCCTCCAAGATGATAGAAGTTGACGGAGAACTAACCGGAGAAAGAGGTTCGTCCACACGTGATGGACTGGTAGATGGATTAACCTCTTGAGGTTGGTCGGGGATGAAGGGCGAGACCGTATTGACCGTTCGAATGTCGTGTTCATAAGTGTTGTCAATCAAGGTCTGGACATTATTTTGGGTCGGTGGATGATTGGGGAATGGTTGCTTGAAGATGTCAATGCCCTGGTTAGGAGGTGCATTGGGATTATCTAGAACGAGCTCACCCTTTTCAAGCATGTCTTGGATTATGTTTTTAAAGGTTTTGCAGTTTTCCGTGTCATGACCTTTGACACGGTGGTAATTGCAGAAGTCATTTTCCCTATACCACGCAGGGATGGCGAGTGAGGGATCAAATTGTGGCGGTGGTCGAATCTGGGGGAGGTTGAGAATCCCCTGTTTAACAAATTTTTCCAGTATAGACGCGTAAGATTCTCCAAGAGGAGTATACTATCGTTGTACGTATCTCTGCTGGAATTGACGGGTGGCGCTCTGAGATGTGGATGGCTCAGGTTGATTGGTTGAAGAGGACGAAGGTCTAATGACTACAACGTTAGCTGAAACTTTAGACTTAGGATTGGATGATGAAGGTTTAGAAAAAGAAGAGTCATTGGTCTTAGAGTTGGGATTCTTGCTCCGCAACTTGACTTTATTCTCGTCGATGGCACGTAATTCAAGTTTACGGGCCATCGTGAAGGCTTCGTCGAAGGTGCGGAAGGTCTGAACCCGTAAGGTGGAAAAAATATGTTTGGCGCAAGCTCGGGAGAATAGTTCAATAAGTTCAGGTTGAGGTAAGGAAAAGGAGAGTTGATTGATGAGGCCTCTTCAGCGAGCAACGAAGTCAGCTATTGATTCGTCCTCGAATTGGCGGATAGTGTAAAGGTCCGTGATCGAGACCTTCTTGGTGATGTTAATGGAGAAGTGATCAAGAAAGAGCTGGGCCAGCTGTGTAAATGTGAAGAGGGAATGGCTGGCAATAGAGCTGTACCAGTCAAGTGCAGCGCCAGAAAGAGACATAGGAAATGTGCGCAAGAGCAATGCATCGTCATGGGCAATAAGGTAACAGGCATGTCTGAATGCCCGTAAGTGCTGCTGTGGGTCTTCCTTGCTTTGAAAGCGAGAAAATTTGGGAAGCTCCCACTGGTTGGGGTATGGTCTAATCGGAACGGAAAGATGAATGGGCTCATTGCAAATCTGCTCGTATGAGAGAGCATTGCGTGAGCCGAAAACGGAGGTCTCTAAGCTAGACATCTTATCCATCAGCATTTTGATGATCTCTGCTGACGGATTGGCGGGTGGAGCGCCCCCTAGATTATAAGGCGCTTGAAAGATATTGGGAGGGACGTATGACGTGGTTGGTTGCGTAGACGCAACATATGGGTAGCTGGTTATTGGAGCGAAAGTTGGAGCCAAGGGCACTTGTGTTATGGGGTTGGTAGGCACAAGTTGGATAGGGGCCGTCAAGGATGGTTGAGGAGTAGCCACGCTTGTTGACGGGTAAACAGTTACTTTTGTGTTGATAGGTGCAAGAGTAGGGGGGATAGAGACTAGTAGGTTTTGGAAAGGTGTGGGGTTTGGTTGAGTATTTTGAGGTTGAGGGAGTACCGGAACCCCCATGGAGGTAGGTTTAGATGGAGTGGCTACGTTTTGAAGGTAAGACACAGTTGGGTTATTGGTGGAGGTGTTGACTTGATTGTCTAGTGGTTGAATTGTAGGTGCTGTTGATGTGATTCTTGTCTCGACTAAGGAAGTCGGCATCCCATAGATTGGGTTGCCTAGGGAGTCTCGCGTTTGGCTATGCGCGAGATAGTGCTGTAAGGCTTTGACGTTAAGGTCCAAGAATCGTGCGAAATCTTAGTCCCCTTCTGGGACAATAGGAGTCTGAGGCGGGGTTGGGTGAGTAGGAGTTCTTTCAGTCTCCAAGTGGAACTCCATTATAGGACTGGTTATAGATGGTGAAGATGGAAGCGGTCGTTGACTAGCGTGGTCAAGAAGGGCCTTGGTTTGACTGCGTGTCAAAACCATTCAAGGCAAGAAAGGGTCAGGTTTCATAAAACTGTGTTTTTTCAGTCTCAGAAAACCAGAATGGAGGTTTAGACAGGAAGAAAGTTGGATTTTAAGCTTGCTGTTTTTGGAAAAAAGAAAATGGACAGTGACCGACGTCGGTATAAAAACCGATGTCGGTGAAGAAGACTGCCGATATCGGTCAGATAACCGATGCCAGTGCAGAAAAGTTGCCGACGTCGGTTAAGGACCGATGTCAGTTACTGTGTTTTCCAGAAACTCAGAAAAAAAGTTTTTGAAAATGAAGAAGACGTCCTTACCAGCTCAAAAAAAACAGATAAAAACAGAAAATAAGATGAGAACAGGCAGATCCTAGCGTTAAATCTCTAGAAACAATTTTATTAAGATCGTGTGGCTTATGCCTTAATGTGATGTTTGAGGAGGTTGGCTGTTAGAAGGGTCCTAGAATAGGTAATCTAAAGATGGTTTTAGGTATGTTTAGGCACTCAAAAGTCTGTGTTAGGTTCCGTACATGGCCTGGTGCTAAGGAGCAAGCTCCCCTCACTTCACGATTCCAGTGGTTAGCTGGTTTCGCTTAGCCAAAATATACTTTCCCTATAGTTTAGACTCTGCTAGAGAACAGAGTGGGCTTTCCCCTTGGTGGTGAAATCCAAGTAGGATCGCCGGGATGGGTAAGGTATCCGCTAGGTGATGAAATCCCAGTCGGGCCTTGTCTCAAGTGAGTTTGATGTTTAATTTAGTGTACGTGGTCTGGTTGTGTAACATCAAGTGATCTACGATTTATTCAATATGCAGTTTACTAATTATTAAGTGTGGACTAAGAAATGCAAGAAAGCAGGAAATGGAATGCAGTATATTTTAAAGCCCCAAATCGAAATGTTAAGTTGGAATGAAAACAAGTTTAAGAAAGGGTTGAAGAAAATGATTTTTTGACTAGTCTAGAAATGCAAGAAAAAGAAAGAAAAAGTTCTTTTTATTCCTGCTTATGATGTTTTTTTTTTTAAGAAAAGAAGAAAGAGGGAAGAGGGAGAAACCTAATGCACCTAAATGAAAAAAGAGGGAAAGGAACCCAAAGAAGGCCCTAAGGGTCCCACCGGGCGTGCCAGAATGTTTCTATGCAATTTCGCTTTCACATTCAAAGAGAGAAAATGAGAAACTAAAAGGAATGGTCAAGGCTTGTATGTACCTGGATATAGTCTGCGCACCGTAATCCAGACGTTGTGAGAACTCCTCTTTTGCTGTGGAGGAATGACCCCTGAAAGAGATAGACACTAAAAACACGAAGAATGTTAGTTGATAAGAGGGTGGATTGCCAAGCAAAAGCTTGGTCCTAGAAGCGCTAAGGCTTCTTGGAGGATGACAATCCACTGTTTAAGACAGAATATGACAGAGACAGAAAAGAGAAATAATGAAAGATGTGAAAAGAAAGAACTAAAAACAAATGCGTACCTGAAAAGCTGCAATCTGCTAAACACAGTCGCCGACATCGGTGATATTGCCGGCGTCGGTCAGGGTGGTCGTCGACGACGGTTAGACTGCCGACGTCGGTAGGGGAAGTGGACGAGGTCGGTTAGGGCAATTGGCCAGAGACGGGTTACAGGACTAGTTTCTGGTCTGCAGAATGGATTTGGTCTCGTCTGAGGGTCTATGAGGGATTTAGAGGGACTATTTAGGATCTAAGGGACTGAGAATCTTGTCAAGAAAAGGAGTGAGAAACAGGAAAAAGACCTTTCGGCCTTTCCATAAAGCAATTTAGTCAGGTTGATTAGATGGGTCTTAAGAAGGTCTGTAGGTCTCTAATAACTTATGCTGAGTTGATTGGACAGAGGATGTTGCCTAAAAAGAGACTAAGGGAGTGTCAGAGGCAAAGAAAAAGGAATAAGGGGTGAGAGAAGGCTTTTCAGCCTCTCCGGGAAGAACAGGGAAGGTTGGGTCAAGGATGCTTGGAATAGACAGAAGACAGAATACTAATATATTTGAAATGATATTAGAATGAAAAAAGTACAAATACTTAGCTGTGATATGAATTGGCAAAGGTGCAGAAGCTGTGTTTCGGTTGTTGCTAGTGATGGAGATATCGTGCAGTCCCTGTGCAAAATGTCTAATGCAAGACCTCAGTGCCTAGAAAGTGCTACCAAGAATGCTGATCCCTGCAAGAACACCAAGAAGCCCAGAACACTGAAAAGCAAAAGCACGAAAACTTTGTTTCGCCGGAAGAGGGTTCGAGAGTCGTGATTAGCTTCAGAGATTAGCCGATTTGTGATTGGGATCGTCAAAGGGTCAGAAAATTTGGTTAAGTATAACCGACGTCGGCGATTCCGCCGGCGTCGGCCGACATTTGATCGACGTCGGCAGGTTTAGAACGGGCAAAAAGAGCCACCAAGCCCGTTTTTCATCCGCCAAGTGCACTATCCGTTGGAGAATGTCAAAGGTTGGGCTAAATACGCACGAGAGTTGGTTAGGCGGTTAGAGAGAAGTAAGAATAGGTCTTGGGTGAGTCATAGGATGGGAATTAGTCCAAGGCGAGGTGTCATGGGTGATGTGTCCAAGGAGGGGGGTTAATTCAAAATAAGTTTATTATTTTAAATTAGTAATTGCATGTTTTTAGGAATGGGTTAGGAATGGACCAAGGGGGAAGGTGACCAAGGGTTAGACACTATATAGGTGTCTACACCTTGTTTTCTAAACTGGCAATTAAATAAATAATTCTACAATTGCTTTCAAAGATATAACAAAATTGTAATTTCAAAAGAAAGTATTAGCTTTATTTCAATTATTTAATCCTTTTATAAAATGGGTTTATTGCCAAAATCAGATTACAAAGGAATGCTAACAATATTTATGAAATTCCAACCTTATACTTGCTATTGGAAGGGCAGTGTGTTGCTGTAGAATTTATTCATTGTTTTTATTTCTACAAGCCATGACTTTTAAAAGGGTAGAAGAATATTTTATGAAACCCTTGTGATCCCTTGGCCTGCTCTGGAAACCCTACTATCAACTGCGTTCTCTATACTCGATGGCTGAATCCCTACTGTAAGTTGTGATCTTATTTGTGCACCTGGTGGAAACTTTGCCAATAAACTCAGTTAGCGCTGTTGTATTAAATGACGTGCCCAGGTGGTTGCCTTAGATTGCGATCTTCAGTCATAACATTAAATCCTATGCCAAGATGAAAACTTACAAATCTGAAACCCTAATGCTTTGCTGGATTGATGTTTGAAGATTTCGATGTAGCACAGTTGTAATTTTTAGATAAAATTACCTCAAAGGTTTAGAGGGTTTTCATCTTCAAACTTAAATTTGAATGGTGAGGGTTTTCGTCCTCACAATTTGTTCCCGCTATAAGGGTTTTCGTCCTGCTAGAAAAACTGATGAACTAGAAGGCTCAATCAATTGAGAAATTGTTGGCTAGATTTTATGCACAGCTTAAAACCTAGGCAGTGATGAAATAAATCTCATTCATTTCACGGTGAAGCTCCCATGTAAGATGTTTATCTATCAAGGTTGTGAATACTAATAACTAATTTCGGGGGTATTACTTTAATCGCCTCAGCTCGTGAACCACAGCTAGGTAATTTGGCAGCAAGTAAGCAACTGTGTTTGGAAATATTGTAGAAAAGGAGAATATATAGCAATGGTTACAGAAAGAGAAAACGTGCTTAGCAATAAATAGATTTCAGAGTTTACTGCATCCACACAATCATAAATAAACAAGAAAATCACACTTTCAACAAGAAAGAGAAGGAATAAATTCTACCTCAGATCCAAAATAACACAAAGTTCATCTTGAGATCTTAATAGAATGTTCAGCAAAATTACGTAGACACAAAGTTCGCTAAAAATCTACTTCCCTTTATTCAATCCATACTAGTTCACAAAATCACATCCAAGAGTTTCAACACAAAGTTTGAAATCTTAAAAATTCACAAGTTACCATAGTTTTTTGCCAAAATCTTCTGATCCTTAGTCTGTAGGCTTCTTCCTATATTTATAGTGTCCAGAAGACAAATACAAATAGGAAACATTAATTACTTTTGCCGTATGTGCAAGCTACAAAATTGGAGACAATTGAGTCTTTTTTCTAAATTCCCTCATTGTATGGCACGGATGATTTTCAATTTAAAATAGAATCTCCCATTTTGCATGTTTGCCACCTATTTTCAAGTAATTGACTTTTTCGAACAACTTGAAGTAATGGCTTTTAAACCAATTACTTAGGTTTTTACAACTCAACTTAATTACTCAATTACTTTGTCAGAGAGAAGGAAAGGAGAATAAGAAGAAAGAAGAGAAAGTTAATCTAGTTGCACGGCCTCAATCTTGTTCTTATTCTGGTATTGGATGTACCTATCAAATATGTATTGCACCACTCCTCTATCAACCTTTGCAATAGCTTCAGTCTCCTTTTGCACCATCTAGAGAAAGTACTCTTTCAAACTCTGTCATTCTCTCCACCATCAACTACTTCCTTAACTCTTCATCTGTAGTAGTCCTGCTACTGCTTTCTTCTCCATTTACCTTTTCCGCCAATGCTTCTTTATGGGCATGAGAATCCCTCAAAGATGAAGAAATGGTATCTAAAGGAGGAGGTGGGTATCTGGGTGGTGAGAAAAGAGGAGGGTGAGGTGATGGATCTATTTCTTTTACTGAAGGGAGAGTGAAAGATGCTGGCTTCAAAGGTGGAATAATTGTGATCTTTCGTGAAGCTTTTGAGGTGGGATTTAATGGGGATGTTGAAGTGCTATGAGCTGATACAAAAGGAATTTTGTCAATAGGAGGTGCTTGTGAAGCAGATGAAGATTGTCGCTCGCCTGTTGCTTGAGATTTTTCTTTTTCTCTCTTTCTTGAAGCTTTTGCAGTTGCAAGACTGGGATCTTCTTGTGTGAAAATTACTTCTCTTGACCTTCCTGCTTCTTTTGTCTCTGAAGATATCTCTTGTACGTGAGACATTTGCCACAACTTCCCTCTCATAAATATGTGCACAACTTAAAATGTTCCTGTAGAAAATTTGAACGAACGTGTAACTCAACATTTGTTAAGTTCATTTATGCATATGATCAATTTTAGTTTCCCAGGAATCATGCTATTTTGAAATTTCAGGTAAACTTTCAGTGCACATAATGAGAAGTGGGCTCAATTGGGAGAGAACAAAGAGCTGCTTTGGTCTGCTTGCCTTTGCATGGCGGATTTGGAGGGTTGCCTTACTCATTTTTGAGTCATAAAAATTCCGGTTAAGCTTTCTCTTTGTATTGAGGACTTTTGGGGGTGCATTACTTTATAAAAGAGAAATAAGTAATGACTTAAAAAAGTTCTCTTTGTATCGAGGACTTTTGGGGGTACATTACTTACTTTATAAAAGAGAAATATGTAATGACTTAAAAAAGTTCCGGTTGAGCTTTCCTTTGTATTGAGGACTTTTTAAAGTCACTTGCTTCACAAAAGAAGTAATCACTTAAGCCAATCCCGATTTACACTTCAATCTTAAAATAAATGACTTTTTGAATGCATCGACTTATTAAATCAAGGAATAAGTGATGACTGCAAAAATGTCCAATTTACTCTTACTATGGATTGCGGAAGTTTTAAGAGGAAGGACTTGATAAGAAGTGAAGTAATGCAGTCCTAAAAATCCAATTTGGTCTATAGGGTTAAAATAGCGGATTTTTGAAAGCCTCAACTTGTTTGTGAATGGAAGCAAAGAAAATAAGTAATGCAACCACAAAAACCCAATTTTCTTTGCATGGCGTGTTTCTCCTTGGGCAACGATTATGGCAAATTTGATAGGTATTTCGAACCTGTTTCTCATGGCATTGGAAATGGAATGAAGGTTCGACTCATTTGTTGTTTTAGAAGCAATAAATTTCTTGGAGCTGCATATGAATGGAGCCAGATTTAAGCACAACTTCACTCACACCCAATCTATATTGAAACGGCGATGGAAAAGCATTGACTGGTTTTTTTTTTGGCAAAGGAAATAAAATGATTTTTAGAAAATTACAAACCAAATCTGCAGTTGATGTAATGGCCATTCAAAACCCTAGGCAGGGAAAAGATCAAACAATGGAGGCAAATGTCCATAATGGGAAAGAACGATTAGGGCTTGGGTTTCCACAAAAATTGGGAAAAAATTACGGCAAAATACACAAAACCAAAACCAAAATAAAAAGAAAAACATACTTGAAAGCAAAAAGAAATTGCGGGAAGAAATCTGCTCAAAATTACTCCATAAGCCAGTCCAAGGAAACTTTCATAGAGTGAGCTGCTCCAAAGTGACGTGGAGATGACCTGGAATGAATCTTTTATTTTCTCAACTCATTACTTTATATAACGGGCTTGGATGACTACCTTGCTTTTTTTAGGAAATGAAGTGAAGTTCCCTTGTAAACCAATTTACATTGAGTTATAATAAGCGGGATTTTTAGACAACTTTACTCAATTAAAACAAGTAAAGCATCTTAGGAAACCCACTTGGGGCTAGGATGAATGAGCTTTTGGCTTTTTTAATGATATGAGTGATTTCATGCTTGTGGGTATTTAGCGAATGTGACTCAAGTATCTTTTATGACTTCCTGGAGAAAATTTTGAGCAAGTTTGCAAACGAAAGCGTTAAAACAAAACCAAAAATTAAACTAAACAAGAAAGCGACAACATGACCCACAATTAACACAAGTCAAAAAGACCAAAAACTTTTAAAGGGGTACTCCATGATTTCCAGGTGAAATCTTGGGGACACCAAAAATATTGAGAATAAAAATTGAATGATTTATAATGAGGACTCTCAATATAGACTCAATTGTCACTTTTAGGGTTAGGGTTATACTTTTAGGTTTAGGGTTCTCTTTAGCACTTTTACCTTTTTTTTAATTTTCACTTTTCCCTTTTCTCACCCTTTTCTTTTATTTCTAATAATAATAAAGTAATATTAAATTGTCACTTTTTTTTTAATAAAATAAAAAGTAAGTCACTTAGACAACTTAAAATATTAACTTTATTATTATTTTTAGTTTATTTGAAAAAGGGGACATGATATTGACAAATAATTCCTCTGGCTTGGGCACTGATAGAGAAGTACGATGGAACTAGCTTCCAGTCATTTTGACTTTCATCAGACCATGCTCTTTGGGGGGTCTTGCTCCCACCACATGACTATTTGTATTTGTACCTTAACCACACGGGTTTTAACTTTTGGCTTTATTGCTTTGTGTTTACCCCCCTCATTTTTTTGGTACTTCAATTCTTTTTTACTTAGTCTCTGATCCTAGGGTCCTTTTAACCTAGCATTTTCTATTGTAATTGGATGTATTCTCGAGTCCCATTGACCTACTTTTCGTCATTTGTGGACATTAATATAATTGCTTTCTCCAAGGTACAATACCCTCCGACAAAGTGCACAGTTTTCGATGGGCACAAACCTTTGTCATATATAATTGACTTTTTTGATTAGAACTGCAACAAATTTAGACCAGACAACTTCTTTGGGGATATTTGGTTTTTTTCACATGAATCTACAAAATTCATAAAATTTTGGTTGAGACTTGATTCACTTCTTACATAAAACTCATTGTGATTATTCACGGAGCTTTCTACAACTTTTAGAATTCTACCTTACTATCTCTATGGCCTAATGAAGCCTGCTACAACATTTGCAATGTATTGTCACATGATTTAATTTCAAAACAATTATCCTAACCAAAGATATATATTCAACTAGACAATTTGCAACAAAATTTACAAAGCTCAAAGGTTATCTCACTCTGGAAGCAATTCAGCCCCTAAGCTAAACATGTCCCCCTTGAGCTAGCGTTGTCCCACAACCTAATTGCTTGCTTGTCTCTGATGAAAGCATTTCAATCTCATTTTTCTAGAAGCTCCTATTTTGTGTTTCGACTTAATTATAGAAGCATTGGAGAGAAGGCATGTCCTCAGAGGTTACCAATTTCTGCTATGAAATTCACAAGCAATGAGGCTGCCAATCATTAGATGCATTGTTTTTCTCATAAGCCTTGCATCCTCAGTAGCTGCACTTTGTTGCTTCTCTTATCTCCCTCACAAGGATTTAAGGATTTTTCTTCTGTATTGTAGATTGAGGAGGAAAAGCCGTTTCGGTCTCATTGTATTCAGTCATTTTGCTACCCCTTTTCCCCAGTGTGCACACACAAACTCAAGTTAGCATAAATATCTATAAACTCCTTAGGAGATGCTTGTTTTTGCATGATAATAGTTACCGTGTTTTTGTTCTATTGGATTTGCCTCTACTAATGTATTCGATAAATTTTGCTTCATTTAACTACTTTTCACTTCAACTTAGCCATCTACAAGGAAGAACATTAAAGTATCAAGGCAGTTCTGATTAGAGTATTGAACTAACTTGCATTGATATAACTGCTCTATTCTTGATTTTTTAACTTGTCCCTTCTTAAGATTAGATAGTTATGCATGATGTGTACCTCTTATTCAGTCAGATGTTGATTCCAATAAACTCTTGAGAAGAGATTGCCTTCAATTTTTGATTCCAATAAACTCTTGAGAAGAGATTGCCTTTAATTTTTGAATTCAAAATTTAGAAACTACTGGATTTTAATTTTAGAAACTTCTTGGCTTTAATTGTCTTTTTCTTTTAAATTTCTTGCCAATAGAGGAGAACTGCTTTCATTAACTAACTCTAGTATAAATTGTGTTGGAGGATGGCTCCCTTGTCCAGGAGATATTTCTAGACTATTGATCACATTTTCACTCTTCGAATTATTATTGAGGATGGTCTCCAACGATTTTCCAAAGTCCTTTGTTGTTTTGTGGGCTTAAATTTTTTTTGACTTTGTGCCTAGGCACTTGGTAATTTTAGAGGCTATGTGCTATTGGTATCTGATTGAGTGACTGGGATGCTGATCTTGTTTTTTTTTTAATTTTGAGCTGGTGACGCTCAAGGCTCAACTCTCGCATTGTCTTCTTAACACCCTTTGAGTTCGAACATCGACCATCAAAGGGGCTTCCTAAGCTCAACAACAATTCGCCACCTCCAATGTGCACTACCTTGCTGATCGCATCTAGCCTACATGCAATCCTGATGACCTGGGGAACTCTCCAATCACATATGAGAATAGGGATCCACCTGTCAAATAGTTGCCTTGCCTATGAATGATAAATCCCAAATTTCGTAACCTCTGCGTACCCAACAAGATGGTTTTTCGGTTTTCCTACCCAATTGGGCATCGGCTCGAATATATATATGCATACTATCATGGATATGAAAAACATTCCGGACCCTAGGATATCATACGACATAGATGCTTCGGTGCAAAAAATTGGAGGGACATGAATGTGCTATAGTTTTTTTCATCGTGTACTTTCTTGTTGCTGATTATAAAACTAGAGGGAGGAATGTGGTTTTGGGGAAGGGGAGGGCTTTTTACGAGTATTGGATCCTATACTTCAATCCAACCACTATGCACTAATCCACTACCCTTGTTTGGGTAAGGCTTTTGAACCTCCCACTTCATCTTTTGAAAAAAAGAGGCATTGGAACATATAGAGGACACTTTTGGGATATGTTATGGACAAGAGAAATGATAGAAAGGGATTGTATATGGTACACATACCATGCATTGAGATAGATTTGAGTAAGAGTGTTCCAGATTGAATGATCCTAGAATATGAGTGAGCATAACTTTTAGATACAGATTTTATCTTACATGATGTATGTGGGCAGATTTCCCTAGGAAACTTAAAAAGATAAAGTGAAGTTGCCTAAAGGTTTGTCGGAAGCAGATCAAGCAGGATTGTAGAGAGTTAATAGAAGGACAAAATTATGAAATTAACTTGTAAGAAAAAATGAAGTGCCGAACAATCAATGTTCAAAAAGTCGTCCTAAATGATGAGGGGAACTCCCAAGCACAAGCTGAAATAAGGAAACCTGTCAAGCAACAACACCGAAACAATTGGTTAGAGAAGACGGAGCAGAAATTAAATGAGGAAGAGAAGGACGGACAGACCTCAGCCTAACCAGAGGAAGCCCATGAAGCAAACGTAGATTTAGAAGGAAGACTGGTAGATCTTCTCAGCATGAGAAATCAAGAAGTCATTGAGTGACTCTGATAAAAAAGGGTTGAATGATTAAATTGTCTTGTTAAATGACATCAAGTCTAATTTTAAAAAGCTGATTAGGGTCAGTGTTCTTTGCTTTTCATGAATGTCTTAATGATTGGGTTTCATTTATCTGTTTAATGTTGTAATCCAGCAAGGGTTTTGTAACTGTTTCATTGCGTTTTTCTTATTTCTCCCAGCTTTAATATAAATTTATGGACCTTATTAAAAAATTTACTACTTACTTTTATGTGCCCTTTTATTTCTTAGTCTATCAATGAGCTTATGCTTTGTTCAACCATCTTTATTCACAATTTGAGTGCAAGTCTACAAACTGTGATAAGTTTCAGAATTGTTCATGAGGGCTGATTTAACAAATAAAAGAAGGTACGAAGGACAAGAAATCCAAATTTAATTAGAGATTAGGATATGCTCAAAAAATTCTGAAATTAGGAAGGGGCAGTCCAAATGAAAAGAAAATACATTTTAAGAAACATTATATAGATTGAAGACGACAGGTAGTGAGTTTGCAACATGCTCTGTTGATTCTTGGTCAGTATTAAAACACTTTTTTTTGCCATATGTTTGTTGCAGCTGTGACCTGTGGATTCACAAATATTGACTATGAGGTTGTATATATATGTTAGTATATTTCGAAAAGAATAAATATTGCATGCAATTTTTTTGTGGAACACATTTCATTGCCAACCAACAAACGAGAAAGGAATGCTGCAAATTGAAGTGTCTTTTAGATGACTATGAGTCATGTTATCTACACTTAATGGCTTTTAAATTGAACTCAAACTGAAGTCATCTTAACTTGTTTTATTCGTTATTAGCCACAATTTTGGATAGTTTTTAAAACTATTAGGAAGGATAGAGAAATTATTTGCGAGGGATTGAAACCTGTTCCTTAGGAAGTAAGGTGGAGATTGCTCCTACAGAGTGATAATTATCATGGATGATCTTGCACCTTAAGAGTATATACATGCTGTTGAGAAAAATATTGAAGCAAGTTATTAAAAAATAGTTAAAGTACTAGAAGAACATATTGAAGCAAGAGAGACATATTTTATTATTCATTAAACATAGCGTCAAAAGGAAGACTTTTTTGCTTTGATCGGATAAAAATGACTAGATTAATATTTACAATATATTACAAAAAGATGACTAGAAGCCATCTTTGTATTTGAGAGTTCTACGGTACAAATCAAACATTAACACTACATAGCAGTCTCATATTTATTTATGATTTTACAATGGGGCTTATTCCCAAAAGAAATTCAAATAAACCAAAATAACAGGTCTTAGAAACAGCTTCGGAAGTGTCAAAACCTTTATGTAAACTGTAAAAAATGAAGGTTTTTGGATTGACATTTAGCTTGAACTTATCAACCTCAAGAAACACAAATTAAGAGAGAAGGAAGAGGAGTTGGTTGGATTTTATTAAGTGATGTGGCTAAAACTAGTGATGAATTCATGCTTCTCTATTTTTTAATTTTGCTTCTGCTTGACATTACTGACCACCTCAATCAGTTGTTTTGGTCCCAATGCCTTGTATGTAGATTGGTTATTTTCTGGGTTGGCTAGATCTTATTTCGTTCTAGACCTAAGTACCATCTGCTTGCATTAACAGGGTGGTAGCTGTGATTGAACCAAACTTGCCATTTGTCCTCATTGAACAAATTACTGAGTACAAGAAATATGAGTATGCTTATTTTCATTTCCTTTTCTGGTGATAAGCATAGCTAGCTGGAGATGTTGGGGTACAGTAACGGAGACACCACATAAATCAGGTTACGTGAGTGAATGAATAAAGGTATGGCTATATTGTACATAAATGTAGTCACCTGAAAATGTGGGTACAGGGATAGGGACGCAGTCCTTCTTCCTATACTGGAGTTTTCTGGTAACCATACTGATAAGTGACCTTGGGTGTTTTCTGTCTTCTCCTGAGCTGTGATGAAAATGATTTTGCATTTTCCAGAACATTTGGGGTTATCCATTACAGATTTTGCTTTGTCCTTACTACTTGCATGGCATTTCATACTCTCCCCACTGGCCAACTAGTTTCTATCTTTTCTTAGTAAACTCTCTTCAATAGTTTCTCCAGTTATAAAGGCTAGCTTTACACAAATAAAGAACTTACCAACTTTTAAAGGCTCGATCTTATCATTTTCTCAATAAATTTTCCTTGCCATAACATCTGTTACAAGCCTTGCTCTCTATCTGTCTTTCTGGTTGGAATTCATTATTTCAGAACTACTACCCTCCATGATGGGCTTAGGGTCTCTGCAAGCATCTGTTATTTCAAATTCCTTCCCATTTTCATCCATTAACAGAGGTCAAATGCATAGTGTTTTCCTTACTGATGTGGACTTTTACCATTCAAACTCTGCCATGTATGTTTAAAATGATTCTAGAGATATTAGACTACCAATAATGGCATACATAATATTAATTGCAGAACATACCATGGCAGAGCAGGGTATCTGAACAACAGCAGCTTTGTATTCATAAAAGATAAGTCTCGATACAATTCATACAGTATAGGCAGGACCTGATACCAGTGTCCTTTCCCTGGCATACATCATTCTATTTGTATGACAAGAAGACCCAATGGTTGTCAGTTAGACACAACCGCCAACAACTGAACTAACAAGAGCCTTTACAAAGCTAAATGACACTGAGCATTCAATCATTAACCACATAACAATGTCAGATACAACCATATAAATAATAAAACGCTGATAACAATACTAACGGTCTACAGTATGAAGTTTGAACAGTAGATTTGAAAGTCAGCAGTCTGCATTGATATTGAGCAAATCCTTTGGCTTTCAACTGGCATCAAGTTTCCCATTTTAAAATTTAAATTCCAATTGCCTTTCTGGAAGGAGAATGCTTCTAGAATGAAATAGTAACTCAGTCAATTTGGTTTTGCATTTTCACAAGTACTGCATGCACTAGTTTTAACTCACTGGATTATCATGTGAACTAATACCATACGAATTGAAACTCATCAATTTTTTATATCAAATGATATGGTTGAAAGAGTAATCTTGTAACAATGCAGTATGCATACATGTTTGCTGTCGGTAGAATGTTGTTTTTGGAAGCATATTGCCTTCCTAGTGGAACCCTATAAAACTGGAAATACAGAATTACGTTTTCCTGTTTTCTTGGCAATTAATGCACCTGTAAGAAATAGTTAGTGTTTCTCTGCTAGAAATAGTTAAGTGTTTCTCTGCTCTTTTTCTCTGTTTCATCTTCAGACACTTATAGTTGAATTCATCAATTTGATCGGAATTTAAAAAAATTCAGTGTGGGCAAACGGTTGGTAATATTCTTGATACTTGATGTTTAATGCAATTGACAGTTATTTTGAAAAATTATTTGCTCCTTCACTGTGCGGATTTAAAATCTTCAGGAACTCAGTGGATTTGGTTTTGTATTTTCACAAGTACTGCATGCTAGTTTTATCCCACTGGATAATCATGTGAACTAATACCATACTAATTGAAACTCATCATTTGTTTATATCAAATGATATGATTGAAAGGGTCATCTTGTAAAAATTCAGTATGCATATATGTTTGCTGTCAGTAGAATGCTATCTTTGGAAGCATACTGCTTTCCTAGTGGATCCCTATAAAACTGGAATTACAGATTTATGTCTTCTTGTTTTCTTAGCAATTTATGCACGTGTAAGAAATAGTTATTGTTTCTCTGCTCTTTTTCTCTGTTTCATCTTCAGACACGTATAGATGAATTCACCAATTTGATTGGGAATTAAAAAAAATTCAGCGTGGGCAAACGGCTGGTAATTTTCTTGATACTTGATGTTTAAATCAATTGACAATTTTTTTTGAAAATTATTTGCTGCTTCAGTGTGCAGATTTAAAATCTTCAGGTCTATTTTTCTAGGTGAAAATCATTTGTGTATTATGCCTGTTTTAACCTCTATATTTACATTTCTCTATTGAGCACAATCCATAATCAGTCTTTTATTATTGGTCAAAGATTCTACAAAAGAGACCACCAAATGACGATGGTTTGTCAATAGAATAGGTGGCTATAAATTTTTCAATGCTCTATCAAATATATTTATGAAACAAAACCATTGTCATGGGCTGTAAATTTGCTTATTTTGTTGCATACCTTCAAAAACTTTTGGTAAGCAGATATTTGAGGTTCGAATAGCTAAGGTATTGTATTTCTGATGAAAGATGATCCTTGTAGGAGCTACACCGGAGAATATGCTTCAACAGTTTGTCATGCACAAAATACTGAAGAAAATATGAGAGATAATGCCAGCCAAGATATGCGGAGTCTGCAACTAGAGAACAACAGGGGTAATAATGCAGTTGCGTACTGTGTGGACTTGCTTCAACACGATCCTGGGTTACAGGTTGTTAACCATTTTCAATCTTGCCATATTCAATAAAGGTCTCTGCAATTTCAATTAGGTAGAAATCTGTGTCCTTTGATTGCATCATGATGATAAAAATGGCCATGTTCATCTAGGAGTTATGTTCATTTTCAAACACATGGAAAGTGGCTCCTTACATTATTTTCTTGTCGTATGGAGTAACCAGATTTCATTGACATTAATTAATTCTATAGAGAGATAGATAAAGCAATTTCAAGAAGTGTCCAATGACGCTGGAGCACTTAAGAAGCATCATTTTGAAAATTCATCTTCGGTATTGACCTGCATTGCTTGCTACTAAAGGAGCTGCATTCGTTTCTAATCTGGTGTTTTCTGTGATTATATATGCTTCCTCATGGTTGTGCTTTGAATTGTGTTTTATGTTAGCAGAATATATTGACTTATATCATGAGAAGATATCTCTCTTTGTGCGGTATCTGGAGTCACATATGGGAACATTTTATTATACTTCTGCTGATGCATAACGAAAGGTATACATGATAAAATATGTAAAACACATTATTCCATATAGGTAGAGGTAAAGGTAAAATTAGCTTTTAGGTCACTTCCAAATGAGACACCAATTTGGTATATGAGATCCCCACAAGAGGACTGTTTTTTCCATTTACCTTACATATTGTTCATACTGTGTGCACATATCCTACTCCGATGCTGGATTCAAACCTGTGCCTCCGCTATGGAGTACATAGGCCTTCACCTTAGGTCCACTCAGGCTGTAATTAGGCCCACTCAGGTTAGAACATATACAAAATAGAATAGAACATAAGAATAGGCTGTAAATAGGGTCAATAGGTGAAAGAAAATATATGTGATTCGATACACATGTACGATACGTCATGTCCCTATGAGACAACTATTTGTATGACTGTTACTTAAGTATATTGAAGACCCTTCCGTATTGGAAAGTCTTCAACCTTGAAGCACATGTAGATGATACATGAGAAGACCTTGATAAGTTTGTACTGTTTTTTGCAACAAATCAGGATCGGTCCACCCAAGATCAATCTTGATAGGCATTGAATATCTTCAAAAATTAATATTCGAATTCCGCCAACTTGAGTACTATTGGCATGGGGCCTATGTAGATCGACAATTGTGATTAAAAGCCTTGTAACTTTGGCATTAGAATTGTATTCTTTTGTGGGAGTGAAAATATTTAAGTGTTCAATCTCAGGTTTCTTTGTTATTTGCTAATCAACATCATTATTATCTGCCAGATGTTTCACGAGTTTTGATTTTTGTGTATACCATGATCATGCATTGCAAGTTGAAGAGCATAGTCATTTGACAATCAATTTTCAGTTTGAGTTTTTTTCTCAATAAGGGCTTAAACAATGGTTTAAACTCCGATTTTTAATAGATAGTGATAAGGTTGAAGTTCTATATTGAGCTGAAAGCGATGTTGTGCAATGGTTTGACATCCGGATCATCAGCCTGCTTCGTTTTCTTCTTCACCATAGTTACATAATGCAAATCTGTACTCCACACTTTGTCCTTACAAATTTATGAGTAGGTTTTAGTAATTAAAACAAAATGACCTTCCTTGTGCATTTTATTCCTTCGTTTGGAAATCATCATACAAGCTTCTCAGGACATGTACTGATATGTACAAACAGCTCTCTTCACTGTGATTTGATTTTATGCATGCATTAAATTTTGGTGCCACATGTCCTTGACACATGAGAAGTTTGTGACTTCATTATTAGCAGGCTTTTGAATTTCAAGATTGACATTGATTATTGTCAACCTTCACTTCCGTCAATTGACATCCACCATTGATCTTTGGTGACAATAAATGTTTCATCTTTTGACCGAATTTACATTTCTTATCTTGATATCGGTCTTTTATCAATATGTTCCTCTTTCCATTTCATTAATGACACATTTTTGAATTTCATCCTTGTAATCTCTGTCTATTGATGTCGATTCACGTTGCTTTCTCATTTCGATTGGTGTCTAGAATTTTTTCTTGGTTGACTTCGAGGACTTTCCTCTTTCAGCTGATCTAATCGATCTCTATGTGATTCATTTCTTTTAGTGACAGCCAATCTTGAGTGTTTTGCATGTTAACAAATGTATCATCCATATGTCAGAGAATTTTTTGGATTTTAGCACTAGCAAATTTGGGGGTTGTAATACACTGCCTATTTCTGACGAGCTCTATGTCTTTGTCTAGCCATCTTCAGTTTTGCTCATTGTTGTGGCATATCTTCAGGACTTTTGTGGGGATGCTATCGGTAGTTATAAATTAATTATATATTAGACCAACCCCTTTTGTATCAAGATTCATGTCGTTATTGAAATGGGTGGATTTTAGAATATTGACATGACATTTATGAACTTGCAATTTGACTTTGTCAGAAAAATTTCTCCATTAGGCTTAATTTCTCTTATCTTAAAAGGACCAACCTATCTGATTATTTTTTAAAAATGTTGTATACTTTTAGAATTTTCCTAATCATGTAAAACAAGAGAAACATTTTTATGATTTTGTTTGAATATTAAAGGTTTTGGAAGGTAGAGTCCATGCTTCTCCAGTTTCCAAGAGACATCTCCATCTTTGGGACACATCCCCAGGGGTCAGGAGACGTGTCTCTCAATTACAGTGATTTTTTTTTCTCTATAAATGTCGATGTTAAGCATTGGTAGAGGACCTGCTGTTCAAGTCGTCAACCTTATAAGTTTTGTTGCAATTCATGTGGTTGAGGGGGCAGCACTCAAAACAAGGCTGACAGATGCCACTTTGCTTTTGGACATTGAATTCTAGTCACTTCATAATGATTGGGGCAGGTGCCAAATGACTTTGAAACAATAAAGTCTCATTGTGTACTCTTCAAGCCAAAAAGGTACCAAATAATTTGCCTAACATAACAGAAAAATAATTTACTGCAGAGCACCAAATTCCACTGCCCAGTTATGTCACGAGAAACTCGATAGCCCCCTCATTTCTGGGAATTTTGTGACTGAAATGGGAAATAGATGAAAATAGTCAATAAAACGAGCATCATTCCATCTTAGAATGGTCCAAAACTTGTCAATATTTGAAGCCCTATTTTTGTCTGTTTTGAGGATATAACATCCAAGTAATGGCCTGATAAACCAACTCTGTTTTTCATGAGAAACAACCTTTAATCAGCTGTTTCTTGTACATTATAGCTTGCAACAAAGAAAATAGAGACCCCTGATTAGAAAATACAAAAATAAATAAAAGGAAAATAAAATGTAACACTTGTCTAACCCTAAAAACACAAAACCTACTACCATTGCATTACTCACTTGCAAAACAGAACTTGAGGAATTTGAGAGAGTGCTTGGAGTGTTCAAGCTTTGGAGGCCGAATTTTGAACTAGTGAGGATCTAGGCTCAAATGCACAACCGCATCTTGGAGGCTGCAATTGCATTTTGGAGCTGGAGTAAATAGAAAAAGCCAAAATAGTTTGTTGGAGAGTGATTCACAAATTGGGCGCTTTGTTGAGGTATTTTCTTTGCCGTGGGGTTTATATTTCACAGTTTTGTTGTCTTTTCCATTACAATGATAGAAAGCTCAAGAACCCCAAGACTCCATACTTTACTTTATAGTCATCTTCCAACCCACAAAGAACAGAGTGAAACTCTAAATGTTATCATTTTTCTATAATAGTTGAAAATTTGAAACTTGCTATATATACAGATATTGTTTATATACTGCAAACCTACCTTGTACCCATATCTGTTTTTTGAAAGTGGTTTGCCTGTATCTATGTACCCTAGTAACTATGGGAATAATAGTTCAACTTAATGCAGAAATGCCTTGGGATGAGACTATCTAGGAGCCAATGTTCCCTTCCTATGAAGACAAATCACATATATGATATTTTTTAGTCAATTTCATTATTAACTGTTTGCAAGATTTGTTATAGTCATGTCCTTTTTTATTGCTTTGAGGTCAGTCTTGTGATAAAATCTTTTACTTGAGACACATAGTTTCCTCTGCTACTAGTTTTATGAGCCGAAGTAGATCACTTGTTCAGTAAATTTTTTCACAATTTAGTGTAAGGGATGATGCAAGCATCCTTCATCTGGCATCATGCAACACAGAAGATATCTAAATTTTTAAAGAGATGTATGCGAGGGCCAAGCGGGCCACTCACAACAACACATAGAGAACATATTTGGACGGCTACAAGGAGATGTGCAAGACCTTGCACTTAGACCTCGAGATGATCCTGTGCATAAATGAAATTATATGACCAGGCCTATAAGGCAATGCCCCTGCCTACTTTGATATGGCCATCAAGGTGGCAGCGCAGAATAAAAATGACTGAAACTCTCTTGATATATAAGAGGCTCTCGCTATCATCATTATCCGAGACAGTGCATGGTCATTTCTTATGTGGGTAAGGTTACAAAGATATTGGAATAGAAACATATAAATAGATTGTGACAAGTGTGGTCTATACGAGTAATGCAATAGCCCATGAAATTGAGCTTCCTGGATACAAGCAATGCCTGCAAGATGCTAGCTGGAAAAAACAAATTAGGGTGAAAAGGTAAACAAATCTTAACTCGTTTTTAACAAGCTAAGCTTGTGCTTTCAACCATAATAGCAAAACGTGCAATTTAAACGTGATTAATCACGATTAATTCTTATATTTGACTCAAAACGTTTTTTTCAACCTGATTTTTTGGCCTTTTTTTAGCAAATCAATCTACAAAGCGTCGTATGATGGGGCAATTTGAAATGTTGTCTACAGTTCAAAAAACTTAAAAACACCTAAAACTTAGAAAAAACTAAACCTAATCCTAACTAGTGAACTTAACCCTCCTCTGTGGTAGATGTTATATTTGACATTCATTTGAACATATTTAATATTTTTAGCTGTGAAATATGGTTGAAATATTTCTTATTATAAATCCTTAATAATTTACCCTTGGATTAATACCTTGTGGGCTAGATATAGATAGGGGAAACATTCATGTCTTCTTTAGCTCTCGCACTACACATGGAGTACAAACCACACTAGATAGTATAGGTTTTTGTTCACGAGCAGGTAACGAAGACAATCTTCAAATTTTGGTACAACTCTAGAGTATGGTGGATGCAATTGTGGTTGCAAGTTTTGGGTTTACTTCCCCATCATATGAGGCTTTGCATACTGATTTGTTGAAAGATGTTGTACAGGATGTGAGTGATGTTTTTGAAAAAAATCGTAAGGAATGGAAAAAATAAAGATATATTATAATGTCAGATGGATGGATAGATGAAGCTGCACACTCATCAACTTCCTTATGTCATGTGACATTGGCACAATTTTTATTAAGAGTGTTGATGAATCTGAGATGATGAAATTGAGCAAGATACTCCATCTATTTAATAAGGTTGTGATTGAAGTGTGGCCACAAAACGTGGTCCAACTCATTGAAAATAATGTTGCTGTTTGCGTGGTTGTTGGGAGGCTTCTTATGGACAAATATGGACCTATGTTTTGGACTCCATATGTAGTACATTGTCTTAATTTGACTTTGGATGACATAGGCATAAATTCTATGTGTGAAATAGGTTTAACAAAAAAACCACACAACAGTGCTTAATATAATGCACATATTCATAGATGGCAAGAAACTTTTTCACCAAAGGGTGACAAGGTTTACAACCCACTTGTGTCGTAATTTTTTTTTTTAACAAAAAATGAATTTAATATGAATGTTCATTTCAATTAAGTGGATGAAATTTTCCTTTGTGAATTATATGGAGGGCAAAATGGTGGTTGACCATGTTATATCACTATCTTTTTGGGAAGATGTAGATAAAATTTTGTTAATCTCTGAGCCTCTAGTTCAAATTTTGAGAAGATTGGAGAATAACAGGGCCAAGTACATGCCATTATGGGAGATAATTGATACAAGATGGGATCAATAGATGTATTATCCCTAGCATGCAGTTGGATATTTATTGAATCCAACATTGTTTGTTAGCGGCTAATTTTGAGATGATGTAAAAGTCACAGAGGGCCTATTTAAGTGCATGGAAAGAATGTTTCATAGGGATCTTTTGAGACATCTATTGGAGAGTTTTCGATGTACAATCAGGCAAAGGGTTTCTGATCTAGTAAAACAGTCATCACAAGGATAAAGACTTTCAAATCAGAGAGAATTTTTCTACATATATATAGTGAAAAAGTTAAATTTTGATTGAATTGTGCATATTACGATGTTGACAAAATCTGTTTTTGCAACACCATGGTGAGATTTTTTTGGCAAGGAAACCAAACACTTTCGATGGATGGCAATGCACATTTTGAGCCAATGATACAATTCTCCCGCTTGCAAGCGTAGTTGGAGTGTGTTCGAGAATATATATTCCAAAAAACACAATTGACACACTGAAGAATGGATGAATGATTTGGTGTTTCCCTGCCACAATCTTTACTTGAAGATGAAGAAAGCTCAAGGTTAAAGAACGTTGCATTTCTAATTCTCAATTCATTTGAAAAGTTGATTTATATTCTTATAAAGTATTATTCTTCAAGTCACTAACATATACATTCTATTTGATAATGTTAAATACTGTCAAGGAAAATCAACCGATTGAACTTGAAAAAATCAATTCAAAATTTGAATGGTTTGGAAATAATGATAACCCTATTTATGATGAAGCTGACATTGACTTGTTGGAGAAGGTTGGGTATGACATTCGATTGTCTCTCAAATTAGTAGAGGATTTAACTCTAGAGCTTCAACATCTACACCTGTTGATCCCTAATCTACCTTGTTGCCATTGGTTCCTTCCCATTTTTTGTTCCTTTGTAAATGACAATAGTATGCATTTTGAAATACAAATGTAATGCAAATTAAATAGTCTAGCAATTAATGAAAGAAAACAGTTGGTTGATCCCTAGTCTACCTCATTGCCATTGGCTCCCTCCTTTTTTTGTTCCTTTGTAAATGACAAAGTATGCATTTTGAAATGCAAATGTAATAGTCTAGAAATTAATGAAAGAAAACAGTGGGCTGATTTTGATGGCATACAATCTCATTTAACTTCCTCTCATAATCTATATCTATTTTCTATGCAATTGAAATGCCTAATATGTATCTCTATGCCTTTAAATAAAAATAAAAAATGTTTTTCTCCTTTTTCCAAGTTTTTTGATGGTTTTATGTTTTTCTTTTGAAAAACACTTACACTTTTGAAAAAAAGATTTTTACCTCAAACGATTTTTGCTACTATGCTTTCAACCTTGAAATACAGGTTCTCTAAACAACCTAATTGCCAAACCTAGCAAATCTTCAAGGAACCTTGAGATTGAAATGAATACAAGTGTCACTGTTACTCCTTTACAACATACAATGTTATGCATTTAAGACAAGCCTCAAACACGATTACAAATTCTCATACTTTGTAGGACCTGGTCTTGAATACCATGAAGGATATGCTAGGCTAACCTTTCTCCACATCCAAAATGTAGCACTCTGTGATGGGCTAGTTATGCAGCTCCCCTGCTCCGTTGCCAACCTCAAATTGCTTGAGCATTCCTAGGGTTAGGAGGACGTTCCAAGAAGTTTTGGGCGGAAGGAGTTAGAAAGGGAAATAGGTTATTTTAAAAATCTGACCTAACCTTCATTGTGTTTTATGACAACCAATATATTTTCCACTTTTTACCAGCAAATATAAGCTTTGGTTTTGTTTCAAAGGAAAGGCTTGAATTTTGTTTCAGCATTTCTTTTATTTTGACTTTGCTTTTTATGGTACCTCTGGACCTGGATAAATGAGAGAAATTCGAATAATTTTTATAACCCTTGATGCCATTATTATAAATAAAACCCATGCCAAAGTGGAGAGGGAGCATATTGTCCATGTGGGGGATACCTGGTAAGCAAATTCATGGTAACAGAATAGGTGAAAGAAAAAACACTTACGCATGACAGTCATTACCAGTAGTGTACATCTTGCGCAATATACGAGGAGCACCTTTTTCAGGTAAATGGAAACCCCAGTTCTGCTTCATTGTTTTTGATCAATTTGTATACTTCGTAGTCGTCACTAGCATTCAGCTGCTACAAAAATTTTGGAGATAAAATGGAGGGATGGTATCCTAGTTGAGTACCCCAAACATTATATCCGTTGAAATCAATTTTATTTTCAAAACTTTCATTCTGCTCAGTGTTTATTTTCAAAACTGTCGGTCGATTTTTTTCAATTTCCCACAACATCATGAGGTATAACTCTTAAATTCTTTGGATATGTTGGCACCTACCAAACAAATGGAAATTGGTGACATTCCCATACTGACGCAAGTCCATGTGTTTTTATAAAATGCATTTAATGAATCCAAAGTTGAAAACTATGATCATGCAAGTTTTGTTTTTGTGCAGGCTGTTATAGTCTCTCTAGCTAGTGATCCTGCAGTTTGGGAGGCTTTTCAAAGAAATGAGAAGATTCAGGAACTCATGCAGACCAGGAAAGCAAGATGCTTGCGACAGGATGGTAAGTGCTCAATATATTTCAGTTTTTTGGACAATTGTGCTATCTGCATTTTCTATATGTTTTGGCAATAAACAAACGAGTAACACTATTATAACTTGCAGCGGTTAATCATATTGGAGCCACTTTTCTGCAACACCGAGCGTTTCAGATGAATCCATTTCTTGTAGCATTGTGCTGTGTAAGGAATATAGTTTGGGACACTTTGGGTAAGTCGATCAATCTTGTGGGTAATATTCTTAGCTTTGCTGATCGCAAGATTTTTGGGGAAAGAAGCAGTGACCCGTTGGACAATCCATTTAAGGCTTGCATGGTCGTTACGATGCTTGCATTGGCATTGGTAGTCTTAAAAAGAGAGTCCAACTAATTATTGTGCAATTAAATACTTAATGGCAATAATGATCCTCGCATACTGTACAACATTCTTGGTCTAGAAGGTTTAATTTGTGATGATTATTAAGACTCACAGTATCAATGTAGATGGAACCCTACTTTTCATGTCACCAAGCCATGCTTAGCAACCTAAAGTTGCTAATTAGTCTTGTAATACGTGTTTTACTAACAATCTTATCATCCATGTTATATAGATTTCGAACTGCTGAAACTAAAGCGGCAAGAAGCCTGCACATATGAATAGGTCTGCAAGTCTTTATTGACAGAAGTCATGCTTTTTTTGGAACCCATTAACCTCGTTGCATCTTACTACGTAAGCATCCTTTCAAATCATAATCAAATACTGACATGGAATCCATGTTGGCAAAAGACTACACAACTGGAATCATGTTGTGTAAAAGAAATGTTAAAACAAATCTAAGGTAACATTAAATGCTTTAACATCAGATATTGATGGATCCAAAATCTATATCCAGTGAACTACGTTGCAGGGAAATGTCCCAGACCCCTCCATTTCTGCTTGGAAATGTTTCTGGTGTGGAAATACTTCTGAAATGTCCCAGAAATGCCCGGGCAAAGACGCAGTTAAAACATTAAAAATCTAATCTTGTAGAATACACTATTTTTAACTATATAAACACAATAAATGCAACCACAAAACACACTTATTATTGCTGTTTTTTACAAGAGCAAAGAAGAATTTAGGAGCTAGCCATTGCAACAAGGAGTTTGGAGGAGATATTGTTATTGTTAAAAGAGCAAGGAGAAATTTAGCAAAAAGTTGAAGAGGAATTTAGAAGCAAGGAGCAACTTCAAGGAGAATTTTGTCTTTGAAGTTTGACCCTGGGCTATAACACATGATATGACATATGATTCATGAACACAAATTTTAAGTGTTTTATCTTTTATGGACTAAAAATGAGTATTATGCATTATTTTTATATATGATGGACGTTTCCATGAAGTTTCCAAACCAAGGGTTTTTGAAAATCTACTTTTCTATGTTTCATATCTGTTTACATATCTTGGCAATGTAGCTAGTGACAATGAATATGTTATATGAACATATTTCATTCACATATTTGATGCTTTAAATCACTTGTCTTTGCCTCCAAATTTCCCTCCCATCTGGGAATCATCCTATTTGTCAGTGCTCATTTATCATGCACGCTTACTCATGCAGAACCATATTCTTCTTCTCAAACCCTTACATGGCAACAGGGCACTAAAAATGATGAATATGACCATTAAACTTGGAATTTCGAGCAACGATGCCAATTGGATGGGTTTCATGGAGTGGTGTAGGATGAACAAGAGATTAAGATAAATTATACCACGGTCGAGAAGAGCGGTCTTTTCCTAGGATTAAACGAGTGAGATGTTGCTTTTGTGAACAAAGCATGCAATTTCTTACAAAACCATTTGCATATTATGCTTTCTTGGAGACAAGATCATGGGAATCTGTTACGTCTGGAGAAATCAATTAAGCATTTACATGACTAGTATGCCATCATGAACAATATTTCTAGCAAACAATCTCACATATTGAAGGTATGGGAAATACAATGTTGAATGTTACAAGTATGCACATTTCAAATGTACATTGCATAAGACTGGGATGTTGCACGAAACCATGTTGATTGCTGGTAATGGGAATTGTAAAAAAGGCACATGGTGTAAACTTTTAAGAGAATGGAGTAATTAACTACTAGTTGTCGCCAAAGCTGCAATGGAATGATGATAGACGTGAATAAAGGAAATGACATAGTACGAAGAAGTGCATCAATGAAATGAGAGAACAATATGATGTGATATACACCAAGAATTACCAAAATAACAGCTTACAAATACACCAAGAAACTAGCTTTTTAAAAAAGCTAACTTTCTAATCTCACACTTAGAAAAACTAACTTATGCATGCTCTTTTAAAAAAACATGTGCTATTTTAGCTTGTTCATAGAATTTGCATGTAAGATTACCAACTAAACATACTTTCTAAAATGAACTTGCATGCATTATGCATGGACTAGCTATTTGATGACAGTTGTTAAAAAGACTAAGTCTTCTTGCCAATTAACACACTTGCTAAATTGATTATTTCTTCTTGCACTCTTTAACAATAATATTTTTTAATTTGTGAAAACTCAGGGTTTACATGATATCTTCCATTCTTCTGGTCATGGCTTTTGCATTTGAGTTCACACAAAAATTTGACACCCAATCCGCAACCCTAGTACCTTCTCTTTATACATGCTTAATTTTTGTTCCTTTTAGCTGGTTCAGGAGCTTCTTACCTTATTGAATGAGACTTTGAATCCGCTAGTTCCACATTTTCTTCTCTTGAATCGCTCCGATCAAGATAAGGGAGTCTCCTTCAACAATTAGCTTATTAATCCTATTTTTGATAGCCATTTTTAATCCTAGAATTAGCCCTTCTGCCTTTGTTATATTATTAGTGTTGTTACTCCTATTAAGACTCTTTAAAGCCTCTATTTCCCCTTTATCATTTCTTATGATTGCTCTTGCTCCCGATTGCCTTGGGTTTGATTTAAAAGCTCTATCAAAATTTAACTTATACCAACCCTTTGGTGGAAGCTCCCAACTTGAACTACTTCTATTTGCTTTCTTATTCCTTTTGTTTGATGGTTTCATCTTATCATAATGTCTTCTTAAGGAGGGCCAATTACGAAGAATATTCAACTCACTTGGATTAACCAACTTCTGTCTTTTCGAAATAGACAAAATTAGTTATAGTCCTTTTGATTTCTCTCCAGAGTTGCTCTGGAGTTCTATGAACATGATGCTCTTCAAAAATTCTCCCATTTCTCTCTAACCAAACTTTTCAGAAGATAATACTAAGAGCCATATTCCACAGATCTTTAAGGAGGTTCAAATTAGTACCACACTCCCATGCTTGAAGCTATGTTGAGAGAGACTAACTTAACACACTAATAATGTTGAAGGAATTTAGGAATTCATACCAAATCTTAGATGCATAATCGTAGTTTAAGTGCAAGTGATTCACCTCTTATGTGTTATTAAAACACAAAACACACTTGTGTGAAATAAGTATCATTTTTTCTTAATATGCTCCCCTGTTAAAATATTCTTGTGAATAGCCAACCATAGAAAAAATTTGGCTTTCGGCCATGACTTAGATGCCCATATCTTCTCCCAATGACAGTCCTAAGTGTCAGTGTTAGATTTGGCAATTTGTTGATTATATCCATCTTTGACCATGTAAAGCTTTGAACCTTTAAAGTTTCAAAGAAGAATATCACTATTAGGATTCCAAGGAATACGAAAGTCTTAAAGGAGATTTTTTAGTTCCTCATGGCCTCATTTTGGGAGACATCTCGATTATGGAATATCTTCCAACTAATAATAAATCCTTGTGAGATACTTTCCACCCAGTAGTCTTTGACCTTGTGACCCCATAAATATTTGCTTTCCTTACTATTTTTTCTAAATTACTCCTTCATTTGAAGTGGGTGTTCACAAATCCATGAATCTTCCCAGAAGTCTGTAGTTTCCCCATTTTATACTTATTTGAACATATTTTTAAGTAAGAAATCCCTTGCCTCCCTGATGCTATTCCAAATTTTAGATCCTCGGGGCATGTCTTTTGTAATGAAGATTTTTTCAAAATTTACCCTATCAAGATACTTCTCTCTTAGAATATTGTTCCAATGTTCAGAGGTACTTATGTCAAGTTTCCAAACTATTTTAGCAATAAGTTCTATATTGAATATTTTGATATTTCTTATGCTGAGGACAAGAGCTTACCTTCCAACTGTTGAGCTTCTAATTTTATCAACTAAGTTGTTCCACATGTTGTTTCCCTATTCCTTTAAAAAGAGGAAATTCAAGATAAGTTTTTGGGAGGGTGGCTTTCTCCATACTCAAGATTCTATAGAGAAAATTCTGGTGCCTAGAGCTGACATTAAGGAAGATCACCTCTAATTTGCTCTTGTTGATTATTTGTCCCAAGGCTTTCTCATAGCTTGATAAAATATCTCTAATCTACTAGATTTATTGAAAATAAGGGGAGGCAAAGATCAGGGTGTCATTCACAAATTGCTGATGAGTGTGGGTCGTTCTTGATGAGGTAGCTTGCATAATTTTAATTTTGGAACAATATTTCAAAGCTTTGAATCTTCTACCAAGAGCCTCAACATAAAAATAAAAAGGTAGGGTGAGAAGGGGTCCCCTTGTCGTAAACCTCTAGAAGAAGAATAGAAGCCTTCTAGAGAACCATTGACAAGCATAGAGAATGTAGGGAAGCATAACAACTTTTGATCCAGGTTCTTCATTCGTCTCTAAAACCAAACCTCTGCAGTATATGATCTAGAAAGTCCCAGTTGACTCTACCATATGCCTTAGATATATCCAACTTGATAAGCATAACTTTCCTTTTTGAAATACTTAGGGAATGTATGATCTCCTGGGCCAGGGTGATACCATATGAAATTTGCCTTCTTTTGACAAACCCACCTTATTCCTTTGAGATAAGAGATGGGAGGATTATTTGGAGCCTATTAGCAATAACTTTAGAGATAATTTTGTAGACAATATTATAGAGAGAGATAGGTCTAAAATCCTTTGGGGATTTCAAATTCAATTTCTTAGGGATAAGGAAAAAAAAGGTAGCATTGAGAGCTTTTAACATAGCCTTTGAGTTTTTAAACTCTTGAATGACCTCTTTGAGATCTTCACCGAGGACCTCATAGAACTGCTGAAATAATATAGCTAACAAGCTATTGGCCCTGAAGATCTATCCCTTGTCATGTTAAAAAGGGCTACTTTGACTTCTAAGAAAATCCCTGCCATCAATAAATCATTTTCTTGTTGGTGACCAAATGAGGGATATGATTAAGGAAGGTTTTATGTTCTTCTCTGCTTGAACTATGATCTTCATCGAAGATGTCTTTCCAAAAATCTACTAGAACCTCTTTGATTTCATGTGGATCCTCCACTATCAAACCTTCTCTTGTGTCCAACATCCTTATAAAGTTGCATTACCTCTTCATTTTGCAGGTATGGTGGAAGAATTTAGTATTCCTAGTATTGTTATCTCCCTCTTTAAGCCCTCTGATCCTTGATTTTTGCCTCTAATAGACTTCATCTTCTTCCTCTAGGAGTTTTTCATTATTTATTCCTTCCATATTTAGAGGTTGGATACTTTCACTTCTAGCTTCGAGATTAATTTTCTCCGAAAAGATGTTCTTAAAAGATTCCTTATTCCAAGCTTTTAAAGCTACTATCAGACCCTTCAATTTTTGTGAGAATTGAAACATTTTCGTACCATACATTCTATTAGGAGTAGTCCAATGCTTGATAATTAGGGCCTCAAACTCTGAGTGTTCCATCCACATTTTTTCAAATTTGAAAGGGGATTTCCTAGGTTGGGTATCATCTTTCATCCATAAAGCTATAGGCCAGTGATATGATCCAACAAACTTTAGGACTTTTGAGTATACAAGGTAATTGTTGGTCAACCAGTTCTTCAAAACAAGGAATTTGTCTAACTTTTCCATAATAAGATCCTTACCTTTTCTCCTATTACTTGAGGTGAACCACCTTTTAGAGGGTTTGACGTCCAAGAGATCTGTCTCCTATGAATGTATAGAAAATAATATTATTAAGATTATCTAGTATTCCTCCTTGATTTTTTGAAGTGTTTAATCTGACATTAAAGTCCCCTCCAACTATTTGTGTAGCGTTCGGATCATTGCCCATTTTCAATCTTATTTTCTTCCAAACTTATTTTTCCTGTCATTTTTTTGAGCCATAAATATTGACTAGATTAAAGTTGAGAAGGAAATTAAGGCTAACCATTGTGCATGAGAGATATTGGCTCTCTATTATGAGATTTTTTAGTTTGACTGTGAGTGGATTCCACAAATTAATTAATCCTCTTGCTATTCCTACTGCATTGATTCTAAACAACCCCTTATTTAAACTACTAGAAAGACCCATAATCTGAGCTAAGAGAATCTCGATCTTGGTTCCCTGAAGCATGAGGAGACTGGGTTACTATAAGTAATAAGATGCTTCGCTATTCTTTTTTTCTCTGGTGCATTAAGACCCTTTATATTCTAGGAGACAATCTTCATTGAGTAGGTTTGCTACACTTGGTGTTCGCCAAGAGAGTATCTACCTGTTTTTGGCTACCTACTACTACCTCTTCCATAGTTACCTTATATCTTTTCTTCTTTTTGCTTGGTCTCCCTGCTAGTTTGGACCCACAATCTCCTTTCAGATTATGATTGGGAGTTTGAGAGATTCATATCCTATTATCTTCCATGTCAGAATCTAGGTCCTCTTCTTCCTCTAGATTGGCCCACTATTCTCCTTTTCTGTTGTGCTCCATATTGTTATTATTTTTGTTCTAAAGTTCCTTAGCTTCATCTTTACCTTGAAGTCTTGGGATTTCATTCATAGGGTCCTGAGGGAGATTTCCCAGGTCTTCATTGAACCCATACTCTTCCATTACATCTTTTTCTATGACATTCATTTTTGTTCGATATTGTGTTTCTAAAACACTTTCCATTTCCCCTGGAATAGTTTTGGTTGGATCAGGGCATATGACAACATGATTGTTATAAGTGTAGATGGCTATCTCTTTTTGAAGTAAGGACAATCAAGTCCCTAGACATTCTTTGTAAAACACAATTGAGGAGAGCTTCACTGAGAGAGGCCAAAGTCCATATTTAATAAGCTCATTGAATCTACGTAATAAAGACAACCATAATTAACATAGACTATACAACAATGATTATTGAGAAAAACGTGGATTCACACAAACTTGCAATGCCACTTACCATGATTATAAAAATATGTTTTGTTTGAAATGTGTTGGCAATTTGGATCAACACCCAGTGTTCCAAATTTATAATTGTTTTATGAACTTGATATGTAGAAGTGAAAACACAAAATGAGAATAGGTCTGACTATAATTATGTTTTACCTTAATTTAGTTTCTGAAACTCTAATATGACAGAAACCAATGTAATAATTCATATTGATAGATATGACATTCAAGCATATATTTGAATGTAAAATATTAAAATTGATTGCAATGATTTGACAAGTGGCATATACTAAATATATTAAGTACAACAAAGGGATGAATACATAGTTTTTTTGACTGATTGTCTAACTATGAATATATTCGGATAGAAAAAAATAGACTGAAGAAGACTTGTGATTCGTCAGGGTCTAGAACCATGTTTCTGTTTGTGCAAGGTTGGTTCCATTAGATTTGGGTCAATATCGACCGCTGATACTAACCTATAGTGGTTCATAGTGACCTATACTAGAAAAAGGGTCTTTGACCATATGGTTACTTTCACCTATCTTTGAAAGCTATGTCTGTGTGATTCTGAACCTTGATGATGCACACAATTCTATAAATCAACCTTCTTCACCTTGAAACCCTAAGTGTGTTTGTGAGGGATAGAAATTTATAAAAATTAAGAAAGTGTAATGGGTTGAACTGACCCTAATCACCTATATTGATGATTGACTGTTATCTACATATCCGATACTCCGAAGAGGGAAATCAAGCCACACAAAGTTCTTCCACCTAGAGTGATTATGCAATTGTGCTCCTTTGCTATGTGAATGCAATTAATGATTTGGATTTTATACTTGACAAGCTTGCTTTGACTTGGTTTTGATATACTTTAGACTTAGTTTATGACTACTTCTAGTAACTAAATCATAATTTGGGAAAAATAGGGTATATTTAGTCAATGTGCAATAGTGTACACCAGATAAGTGCCAAGTCCCCCATCAAGTGAGGCATTGATTTGTATATATGAGTCCAATTGGGTAATTTCTCATGCCACCGACACTCTAGGTAGTAAGGAAAGATTTGAGTTTAAAAATTTATCGTTGCTGGGAGAAGATCGTTAATGTCAGATGCAAGTTAGTATTGATTGGTGATATTGACCTAGTTTGGTGTTACTGACTTGTGCAAAGGAGAACTGAATTGAAGTTCTGGGAATGCTTGTGCAGGATAGTGTGCATGTTTGAAATAGACAATGAGGTTCTTGTAGGTGTTTATCAACATAACAAAAATATCAAATTTATAAGGTAACTTGTAGGTGTGAGAGAATGGTGGGTTAGGACCATATTTGTGTGCGGAAATTATGCATGTTAAATATATGCCAAGTTTGTCATTATCAAATACTTAATATTTTAGTATCTACAAATGCCTCCATTTTAATCTAGTAATGAAATTACTAGAGTAAAATAAACAATGCATCCTTGAGTGTGTACAACACATTTTGTCTTTAGTAGGAAGCTCCAATTGTGCATGTGCAAAACTTGCAACAAAAATATAGTAATCAATGTCCATAGATTGAAATTTGAAATTTGAACTTCAATTTTAAAAATTATAGAGCAAGGAATGAATACACTTGTATTGGTGAAACTCATGTTGCATTTGCAACTTGTTGAAGAATTTGAGAACTTGTGCTTCCTTGCTGAAGCACAATGAAAGTTGGGGTGACTGTGTTCCAAATTTGTGTAACTATGCAAGCCTTTGGGTTGGAAAGACAACATGCTCCAACCCTTATAAATGTGGGGAGAAATATGCAATGTACTAACTCAAATAACTACTTAAAAAAGAAAGGGGATCTACATGATGGATTCACAAGAAGTAATATTGAATTAACCACTGTAGATGGTTTATAGATTCAATTGTATAGTTTTGATCAAGTTCGATCTATATAAAACAAATGCATGATTGAAAGATAATGAAGAGTGTTTATGCTTCCATCATGATCTCAAATTTAATTGTACAATTTTGCTCACGTTCACTCAATGTAGGATAAATGCATGATTGAAAGAGAATGAACAATGTTCATGCCCCCATTATGACCTTAGTGTCAACAAGTATGAAGTGGAATGATAACCATTTGTCATTATACTTTTAAACTGCACTAGTGTATGTGAATGACTTAGTATCATGCCCCTTGAATTCATACGAATCGATATAAAATGATATGCATGTATATGCTAAATTTGAAAACTTGTATCTCAAATGTATGTGGATGTGGAAACATGCAATTCATGTTCTTGTCCCATGAATATGCATGAAAGTGTGTATGAATATACACTCAAGTATCTGTAAAATGAATGTATATGCATGACATATGGCCCCATAATTTATACTGATATGTGTACCGACATATGCCATATAGTTGAATCATCTAATAACTGAACCATTTTGAATCTCTGAAATATGTACTTTAATCTAATTTTATATTCATAGAGGTTTATGTCTCTATGACAAGCCCATTGTAGTGTTCTCCTTTAGAGATGAAGGATGTGCCATATAATTTACTCATCTCAAAAAAAAAGTTAAAGGTATCATGTCATGTATAAATATAACATCATGTATAAACATGTGAACATGTAGAGAGTATGTTATCATAGTAATGTATATGTCAATTAAGACATGTATGTAACATATGTAATGCAAGATATACGTTTCATGTCTAGATAGATGTATTAATGAAATACATAGTAGTATCTATTACTAAAATATATCCAAATAAGACTATGTAGTAAAAGTGCATGATATGGATCATGGGACCAATCAATGTCAACAAACTCAACAAGCTCAAGAGTTAGTGTTACATATAAAACCAAGGGCCACATACAAGTGACATAATATATCTCAACAAACAAGGCCAAAGGTCATACGAGAGATAAAAATGTCGCAAACAAGAGACACAAATATGTTGCATCAAATAAGGCCAAGGGTCACACACAAGGGACAAAGTTGTCACAAACAAGGCCAAGAGGCCACACATAATAGAAAAACACAAAATAGCCTATCATGTAAGAGGGTAACAACATCAATGAAGCATAGAACAAGGTTAGTCTACACCATCCATATGTATCAATGTCACATTATAGTATAATAACACATCCATGTAACACTATGTAAGATATAAATAACTAGAAAGACATGTAAACAATCTAGATAACTCAACATGGTAGAAGGTTATAGAAAGATATAACTTTTAATATTGAAATCAAGGAATAAAATACTCTTAGTATTGGCATGGCCATTGGGTGGAGGAAACTCTAACATCTATATGTCCATGTGTACCCTGTATGTTATGCATTGCACTCATATATCGTGAAATGCATGCATATGAGAATAATATGACATCTACCAAACATATGATAAATAACATATGTAAATAATATAATCTAATAATCATGTCATGCTTAGGCCCCTATTTTTAATTTTTTGAATATCTTGAATGCTTTAATATTTTTGAATTTTGACTTTTTTAAAAAAAAAACATTTGAACTTTGACAAGTGCTACCCAATGATCACATCAATGGAAGGACCATGGGTAGTCCTCTTGTTGAATAGTGTAATGGTCCTTTGTCGCAAGTGAAAGGTACAAAATTTAGGCATATTTGAAACTACTAAGTCACACACTGTACAATAACTGTCATAATTAGTGTTCATAGAATCCTGTGTATGATGGATAACTCTAGAAGGTCGAGGACTCATGGGCTCTGTTGTATAATAAGAGAGTGTCTCACTATCTATGTTCATTGTAGAACACACTAAACTATTCATGGTATTGCCTTAGTACATGCTATAGGAGATGATGGGTTTTGTGAGCCCTAAATAACTCTCTGCTATGATGGGTTTTGCATAGTTGGTTGTCTAGTAGACCCAACTACTTTCTTCTAAGATTGGTGTATAGAAAGATCTTGCATATGTGTAACGACTGGTTTATATATCGGTCTTGTATGGGTGTATCAACCAACTATGGTGGTGGTGGGGGTGGAAGACGAGATACCACTAGGTGTAGAGGCTACTTATATTGTACCCCTGAAATTATGATTACTTTGCTGCAGTATATGTACTTGAGACATAGATGTACTATATATGGTACCGCATGAAGCTTTTACATCTGAGGGCATCCTAACAACATGTCAAAGACCCCATTACTATATAGAACTAAGAATGGTGTGGTTAGTATGATGGAGCCCATCTGAAGAGGGAAAAATATGTGTCTCAGCATAGTCTATTTTTGTTTAGATAATCCCTTAAGCATGCCTAATGTATCTTGTATATTTGTTGTGTGTATCTAAGGGAGTGAAGAAATATCATGCACAGATTCTCACTTGATCCATTTTCAATCATGACACTATGTATGGGTTGCTCATTGATATAGGCTCATACTAATAGTGCATGAAAATCTGAATTATCATCAATAATCCCACTATCATAAAAAATGATCATAAGGTGATGTGGTGAATGCCCATAAGTGTACTGATAATCACGTCTATTGGGTGATCATATGTCAAAGGTGGAGGATGCATATTGTATGCATAATGTACTTTTGATGTATCCTTAATCTTTGTCGTCTCATGTTTGGAAAACGGATCATAAAATATTTTTAACTTTTGATTTCCATTGTTCTATGGTCTAAATTTTTGTACAGGGTTGCTTAATTCAATAGTGTTGTCATCAACAAGATCTTGTATCGAATGCCTTAATTTGAAGTATTTGTCCATAGAATGTTCCATAATTTGATGATAATCATGTTACAATATTTAATGTTTAAATGGTGATATTATAGACCCTTAGTAGATAACGAGTAATTAAATAATAATAATTTATTATTTATTACCACGGGTTGAAAACCTCATGTAAATAAATAATAAAACATATTTATTTGTTATTTAACGATGGTGTAAAATGTTCACCGAAAATGTTGGATCCTTGGTTACAATGGTCACCTCTCCTTATTTATATTATAAATAGGGTTTTACCCCTTTGGTAAAATATATCGAGGAACATATCAATACATGACAATAATATTTGTGTGGCAAATATTCTTGTGAAGGGCTTTGTGAAGAAAATTGATACATACAAGAAGTGAGAAAGAATGATTTGTATTGGGTGCCAATTTTCTTTTATATGATTGATCATGGTAGGTTTGTTACTTGATTTTGAAGTCTTCTCACCTATATCCGTGTTGTGTTATTGATATGGTCTTTTGTTAATTGATTTTATATCTAGATCTATATATTCAATATATTATATGTTTTAATATGATACCAAAGCTTAGGATATGCATTAATTGATTAGCAAGACTTTAAAGTTGGATTATTTTTCCTTTGCAAAGTCAATTTAAACAAATTCAAATTAATTTTAGCACTGTATAGTTGTGGTATGACTTTGAAGGCCTTGAAAAAAAAAATCCATTCACAAGTTTGGCATCATATAATAGTTTAAACAATTTTAAGTCAGAATCAAGTAGTCTAACCCTGTTTCATGCACCCAAAAGCCAACTAGACCTCATTTCTCTCCTTGGGCATGCTTCTATGGTCCTCTATGGTGTGTTGAACGCTGAAAAAATTAGAATTTTATTTCTATTTATTTTTGCATCTGGTTTCTATCCTTTAAGGGTTGAAAATTCAAATTTTTTACTTCTAAAAACATATTGGAGACCTTGTGGAAGGATCTATACAATTGTTCTTGAAGATTTCTTCCTCCTGGGCATCACAAGACAACCCATATACAGCTATGTGGAAGAAAATTAAAAAAAAAATTATTTTTCTTGATCTACAACCTGTTCCTCTCTTCTAAGGTGATCTTTAGTTATTTAGCCTTATAGACTCACCTATAGAGCTTCTAATGCACCAAATCAAAATTTATAAACTTTAAAACTCTCTTGGGTGCCATTGTACGACCTCTTCATCAACAATCCACTCAAAATATAGTTTTTGGCATCAAAATTTGATTTTTGAAGTTGGATAAACTTGTTAGGGTTTGTGGAAGAGTGCATGCAAAGTCTCAGGCCCTGAGATGATCTCTACCACTTTGCTGCTACTGCTTGCTCTCCTCCCGTACACTATATTTCTTCGTGGAACACTTCATGAGGTTGGTATATAGTTTATACAACGTAATTAATAAATATTTACTTTATTAAAAACTAAAATTCAAATAAAAGCAAAGTGGTCCCCACAGTTTTTTTTTTACTTTAAAAAGTTAAAAATATTTAAAAAAGTTGGAAACTTTATAATCTGCTTTACATTTATCTTTACATGCACAATATTATAATTGTTTTTATTTTTTAAATTAAAAATCAATTTTGAAAAAGGTTTAATAATAAATCTGTGCATATAAATTCATAGTTAGAATAGAAGGGTTGACAATTATTTTTTGGTCAAAACTTGCAAAAAGAGAGGTCAAGGGTTCAAAATTCATTACCTATAATTCTTTTGGTCAAATTAATTTAGTCAATTTAATAATTACAAAACATTTTTTAAGTTTACGTACGGAGTAACTCATATGCAAAACCCTAATGTAACTTTGACCTTTGTTTTCGACTTTTGACTTAAACAATATTTTGTCGAGCATAAAATGTGACTAATCTTTTCCTAAGTTTTGACACATTTTGGATGCATTGGTGTGGTCTATTTGTTGTTTTGAAAAATTTTATTATAATTTTTATAACTTTTTAAATAATAGTGTTTAGAGAGGTGATCCTTGTGTGACACTTGCAATATTTAATTTATTGTAATTTGCTACAGATTTTCATATTGTTGCACATAAATTTGAATAATTATTTCTTGCTTGCATTAGAAATTTGTTTTATTATCAAAAAATACAAAATCACATTAAAAAAGATCTTTGTTAAAAATTTTTAGTGTCGTAGTGTCAAGTTTAAAGGGAAGTTATGACTTCACCTAATTTCATGCTTGATAAATATCAATGCTTAATGGATCAAATTATAATATATAGAAAATGCATATTAAAGCATAATTTTTGACTCGAAAATTGTGGAACATTGTCGTCAGAATTGAAAAAGTCTAGTCAAGATGATATGTTACACCTGAACTTTCAAATGTATTTCAACATAAATCATTAGAAGTCATCGATTATCGTGTACAGTGTTAAGGATGATTTTCTACTCCATATCAACAATTAAGAGTATCTTATTAATGTTTGGAAACTCTTTGAGTCTATGCATGAGGGAACTCATCTCTCTAAGATTATTAATTTGATCATTGAATTGCTTAATACACCTATAAAAGACAATAAAAAAATTAAGAATATCAAAGCTCAATTAAATCGATGTGACTGTAATCTTATTCAAGATAAGTTTATATATTTCATTATTTAACTTAATATTCATGAAAAGTTTCTCAATTTTATTTCAATTCTGAATTTAAAATATCAAACAGAGTAAGATATCTCTGATCTCACTATTCTATCATCACTTTTGATTCAAGAAGAGCAAGTGAAGTCTAATTTTGATTATAAAGAAAATGTCATTCATGCACTTCTCACTCTCAACCTTGTTTTTAAAAATAATAGAAATTAAAAGCATAACTATAATTTTGCCAATGATAAAAATGAGAATAAGAAATATGATAATAAGAATTATAAATATAAGTTTAATGAAAATTGTAATATATGTGATAAATTTGGTCATAAAATGAAAAATTGTTATAAACAAAAAAGATACAACCTCTAAAAATAACATAGAGAATAAATCTAATTAAAACCATCAGAAGAGTCAACTATAATTAGGAACATAATACTAACACTATTGCTTTGTAGGTTGTCTTATTTGCTTCTAATGAAAATGAATGGTGTTTAGATAATGATACATCGTATCATATGACTTATTTATCTCATATTTTATTTAACACTAGAAATATATCTGAAAAGATTTGTTTAGGTGATAATTTATTTATAGAAGCAACTAAGGAAACACAAAATTTACAAATATTATTGTCTGTTCTTTGATTGTTGAAGGAATTTAATATAATGGTTTATACATATTTTATGTTATCTTTCATCGTATAGTAGAAATGAATCTCAATTATGACATGAAAGATTAAGACATGTTAATTTTATAAGTGTAAATGATATATCTTCTTACAATCTTGTTTTTGATCTTCCTTCTATCTCTTCTTATCATGAAACTTGTGAGGGATGCTTACATGGTAAGAAACATACCAATCCCTTTCAAAAAAAAATGATAATAATAGTAAATATATTAGTAAAGAATTTGATTCTTTTTACATTAATTGTAGTATTTAAATTTTTTTTAACAATTCCCTATTTCTCATAGTAAAATGGCACTGGTAAAAAGATAAATTGAATCATTATTGAAATAACTAAAACAATATTGCATTCTATAAATATTTCTCAATTCTTATGGGCTGAAGCCATGGATACTTCTACGCACATTCTAAATAAAGTCCCTACTAAATCTTTACATTTTTTCTATACCAAAATACATGTATGCTCATGACATATCACTTGCCATTATTATGGTTTAGTTATTAATTTAAAGATATTAATTAAATTGATAGTGTCTCAACTACAATAGTATTTGTTAGTAAAAGTATTTACTTTGATTCTTACAAAATGTTAATTACAATTATATTGTATAAGATATATTGGTTTTATATTTGAAAGCAAATAAAATATGTGTAGGTATTATATTGTTTTCAAAATGATTACATTTATGATTATTTTCAGTCTATATGAGTTAGCATTGAAATAATTATATACATAACATCATGTTTCATTTGACAAGATAATCTTGTTTTGTTATTGCATTTGGTAAGAAGATCATGCTCAATAAGAGAGGATAATTTGTATTTAAATTATTAATATGCTTTCTTTTGATAAAGTCGAGCAAGTTCATGCTAACATGCTTAGATGCTTCATTTGATAATAATATATGTTATGCAATGTAAAGTGTAAATGAAGTTTGTAGTCTTAATTGACTCCTTATCATTTATTTTACTAAGCATTTTTGTTCATAAATATATGCAATTATTTGTATTAATCTCATATCTATTTGATTGGATGATTGTATTTTATGCTAAAATTGTTCATATTTGATGTATGAGAGGTTACATACCTCAATCGATTTTCTATTATATCCAAGTCTAGATCATTAGAAAATGACAAAAAACATATTAAGCTTGTAATTTTTTTTTAATATATCTAATGTTTGACTAATTTAAATTGGTGTCTGTGCATCACATGATAGTTGAGGATGCCCATCTTGTCAATATTGAAGACATCCAATAATGAATTGCATATAATGATTTATGTATGTCACTAACTTAGTAATTAAATTAGTGATCTGATTTAACTGAAATATGACTTGATTGTTTAAAATATATTTTATCACATATAAACACGTCTTCATTTATATGTATGTATTTAATTATTGTGATGTTAATCATTTTATGATATTATAAATCTACTTCTAAATATGTATTTAAGTTTGATGCAAGTGTTATCACTTAGATAAACAAAAAACAATCATTTGTTTTCTATCTTTTTTACAGAAGTAGAGTATAAAAGTGTTATGAAAACTATTAAAGAAGTCATATGGATAAGAAGGTTGTTAGGAGAACTTCATTTGGATGTTTCTTACATGACCACCCTTCTATGTGATAACCAAAGTTATATAGCTCTGGTAAAAAATTTAGTACAACACCAATGAACTAAACATACTGAAGTTTATGTGCACTTTATTTGAGAGAAAGTCCTCAATGGTGATATTATTTTACAATTTTGTCCTATGGATGAACAAGTGAGATGTATCTTCACAAAACCAGTTGGGGCTACCAAGTTTTTTCAATTTTGTGCAATGCTGGGCCTCTTGAAATTTTCATTGAGGGAAAGTGTGCATAACAATGTCACTTCTTAATGACCATGTGTTTCTTTCTTCTGTATATTTTTTTCATTGTAAAACATTGTAATATATCACGTTATGTTATTTTTGTAAACTTCATATGGAAATTTTATTTCTGTATTCAATACATAAAAGCATATTTTGTAATGGAGGTCTTTATATTATAAAACACTCCAAATATGCTTGGTTGATTATTCATTACAAACTATGAGATATAGTCTCACAATCATGCTACCTTAAACTTACCTTGAATAGGTTATGGATTATAATTCCTTTTGTTTCAAAATGTGATTTTGGCATGATAAAAGTTTTCAAATCCTTCAAATTTTTACATATTATAATACATTTATTAAGGTGATTATGACATTTATCTCCACTTAACACTAAGGGGGAATGTTAAAATATTTAATATTTAGGTGGTGCTATTATAAACACCTTTTTTTTATAGATGATTGCTTTTGATCAAAGCTTGAACTAGTATGGAACATGATTAGGGTCTCAGATATCCATGTAATACCACTTGTATACCATATATTACCAGGTACCTTGAGAATATTTAAAAGCCATTAACGGTCTCAAAAATACAACCAACGACTATGACTAGCCTTATTTGCATTTCCAAATATATGAATTAGAGTAGGACTTAAATCAACCAAGCCACTTTAACCAACTCACCCACATCTCATTGGTGCTATTATAGACCCTTAATATATATTGAACAATTAAATAATAATGATTTATTATTTATTAGTACTAGTTGAAAACCTCATATAAATAAATAATAAACAATATTTATTTATTGTTTACCAATTGTGTAAAATGTTCAAGGAAAGGTTGGATCCTTGGTTACGATGGTCACCTCCCCTTATTCCTTTTATAAATAAGATTTTACCACTCTAGGAAAATACATTGAGGAACATATCAATACATAATAATAATATTTGTACGTGGAAAATATTCTTGTGAAGGGTTTTGTGAAGAAGATTGATACAAAAGAGAAGTGAGAAAGATTTGTATTGGGTACCAAGTTTCTCTTATATGAATAATCACTGTGGATTTTCTTACCTCATTTTGAAGTTTTTCCACCTATATCTGTGTTGTGTTATCAATCTAGTCTTTTACTAATTGATTTCATATCTCGATTTATATATTCAACATATTATTTGTTTTAATAAGTCACAATATACATTATTATCATAGTTCCTTCATATAGGCATGTTTGAAACAAACTCTTGTGGAGGAGCAATAGTGATAAGGTTGTAGTCAAGTAGCTTCTATAACAATATGAGGAGGTGACGATAATCTTGAAAATTGCCTTTTCGATGGAACTGATAGTTGAAGTCGATTTGTAGGTTGTGATATTGCATTAACTATAATCTTTGCCTTATTCTTGTTGTTAGTTGGTTTTACCTTGTAGCTTGATTTGTTTTGAGACTTTGTTGCTGAATAAGTTGTAGGAATAAGTGTATACTTAAGCTTTGTTAAAAGTTACGAGCTTAACTTCTTCGTCCCTTATTGTGTGGCATTATGGCATAGATCATCAAAGGATAATCACACCTACACATATAACTACTTCAACAACGAAGTTTTAAAGTATGCAAGATTTGATTTAATACATATTGTAACTCATTTTCGGCCATAACATTAGTCATCTTGGTTATCACAGTATTGTATCGAAATACATAATCATTGATTGGCTCATTGGACCCTTGTTTGAGTTTTGATTGTGCATAAAATAACTTAACAATGTTGATAGCAAAATGTGTTAGAAATTGATCTAGCAAAGGGTTGAATGCTTTGATTAATTGGAGGGGAAGGTCATAAAACCATCACAAAGCATAATCCTTGATATTTCTTGGGAATAACTTGGTTAACAATTTGTTATTGTACGCATTATCCAAACATGTTCCGTTGAATGATCCAAGGTGTTATTTTGGATCACCTTTACCTTTGTATAGTGGAAGCTTAGGAGATACGAAACCTACAAACAAAGGATGCATTGCTATATCAAGGGATAATGGGTTATGTAGCAACACATGAATCGATTGAATGACTAGCTATAATTGCAACATGTTAGCATGTAGTGCTATAATAGTTTGCTCGAGGGATTAAATAGTAGGCGAGCTTGGTAATGTACTATGTGTAGTCATCATAGAAGGAATAAGGTTCCATGTGTAGGAATAGGTATGGAAATCTATTGGAAGCCTTGTGTTGCCCCCACACCTTGGGTGGATGTCACATATGCCATTGAAGGTGTTGACGTAGGAATAATACCAATAGTAGCGGTCTAAGCACTTGAAATGAGAGTACTATCTCGAAAAGATTGGTTGACTATAGTAAATTGCTCTTGTTGTTGTCCCTGAGATGTAGTAAGCTTAGCTTGGCATGCGACCTTAAATGGCATGATCAGTTTGACTATTCTACCCATGTCTTTGGGATAATGATATAGTCCTTGACAAAAATTGGACAAGACTTTAACTTGGTTAGGATCTACCCCATTAATTCATTGAGATTAATTTTATCTAGGACTTCATAATTATATTGATTATTCTCATTGTGATTATTTGGATTATCATGTTTTAATAGAGACATGTTAACATTCTATTTGCATATATTCATAAATAATTGCAACATCAAAAGAAAAAGAAACATTCATTGTATCCATTTTAAATGAATTAGAAGGTATCTAGTTATGCTCTATATGGGATCCACTTAATTTAGCACTACACCTTTGAGGGACAAGGGAACTAACCTTCTTGGATGACATAATATGGAATCATGTGATTATGTAGAAGGCTAGGGCCAATGGTGAAAATGTTTACTATCTTTTGTATGGGGAAATTAGAGATCAGATTTGAAACCCCAAGATAAAAATATAAAACCCTAGAAGGATGAAATCCTAATGGAGACCTAGTGTTTGATACAGTTCTATTAGTATACGGATTCACTAATATGTTTTATCTTAATTTTAATTTAAAAACCCTAATAAGATATAAACTAGTAGAAGAATTGAAACTAATAGTTATGACATTCAAACATATATCTGAATGTAAAATATTGAAATGATTTGATAAGTGGTATATGCTAAATATAATAAGTACAATAAAATGATGAGTAATTAGCGTTTATGATTGGCTGTCTGTCAAGGATTATGTTTTGACAATAGAAAATAGACTAAAGCAAGTTTGTGGTTTGTCAGGGTCTAAAGCAAGGATTATTATCTAAGTCAATATCGATTATTCACCTCATTCAACCCTAGGTGTGCTTGTGAAGGCTAGAATTTTGCAAAAACTGAAAAAGTGTAATCGGCTGAGCTAATCCCAATCATCTATGTTGATGATTGAATGTTGCCTACATATCCGATACTTAGAGGAGTGAAATCAAGCCACGCATAATTCTCCTACCTAGCATGATTTTACAATTGTGCTCTTTTGTTATATGAATGTAACTAATGATTTGACTTTGATAATTTACAATGCTTGCTTAGACTTGGCTTTGGTATGCTTTAGACATGGCTTGTGACTGTTCCTAGTAACTGATTCCCAATTTGGAAAGAATATGATAGATTTGTTCAATGTCTAGTAATGTATAAATGTGTATCAGATAAGTGCCAATTCTCCTATCAAATGAGGCTTTGATATATATATAAATGAGTTTAATTGGGTAATTTCTCACACTACTGACACACTAAACAAATGGATTGACCCAAAAGAATATATATATATATATATATATATATATATATATATATATATATATATATATATATATATATATATATGAGTCTAATTGGGTAATTTCTCACACCACTAACACACTACATAGATGGGTTGACCCAAAAGAAAGATTGGATTTTTAAAATTAGTCATTGTTGGGAGAGGTTCAATGACATTAAGTATAGGTCAATATTGACTAGAGATACTGACCTAGTTTAATGTTATTGACCTATGTATAGGAAGACTGAATTGAAGGTTTGGGGATGTTTGTTCAGGGTAGTTTGCAAGTTTGAAATAAACAATGAAGTTCTTCTAAGTGTGTAAAAATATAAAGGAAGGATCCAACTCATAAGGTAACATGTAGATGTAAGGGAATAGAGGGTTAGGACCATATTTGCATGTGTAAATCATGCATAGTAAATACATGTCAAGCTTATCATTATCAATTAATTAATACCATATTTTAATATCTACAAATTCAAGGAAAACAAAGAAGATACTGTATGGAGACAAAGAAGCATAGAGGTTTTTATTTGAATCCTCTGGACCAAATGGGGATGCATTCGGGCCCTACAAAAATATATAAACATGAATTAGTGCTAACACCAATAACATGTTAAAATCCAAAAATGACAAGTTGAAAAATAATAGACTTGGATTTTTTACAAATTTTGAATGTTTTGTAATCTAAGAAAAGTAAAGAAGACATGCTAGAGACCCAAGTAGCCTCCAACTTAAACATAATCGATAAACAAATAATTTGAAGGAATATACGTACATCAAACGAAAACACTTGGACAAAAAAACAATGGAACCTGACTTGGTGTGAGGTCAACAAATGTAGAGATGGTATGCAAATATAAGTGCTTTCCAATTGCATCTAGTTTACCAATGCTTGAGGATTTTTCGTTCCACTATAATAGTAAATTCCGTTCATGATGAAATTTGTGGTGGCTATTGTACAACAAAAGAGATATGTGATTGAGCATTACGGAAGTAAAAACACGACAATATAAAAAAGTGTCTATATATCACACCGTTGCTAAAGATAATGAAAGTCCACTGTGTAGTAGCACACATGTCAATTTTGAGAGCAAGGTGAAGGGCTACTTGGAAAACTTACGCCAATTATCAATATAGCCGGAAACACAATAGCCTCCAACTTCACCTTAATCGAAAAATAAATAAATTGCAGGTATATACTCAATCGAAAACACTTAGACAAAGGAACACGATGTAGGTCCCCAAATGTGTTGGATTTTTGTTCCATCAGATCCCAGCGTGAAGCTTTATGCTTCCTTATATCCATATTATATCTTCTTTATTTTGTTTGATTACAATATTTTTTCTGCCTAAAACATTATTGCATTATACTTGGTGTGTTGTCTACGATGATGCACCAACTTAAGGGCCCTGAAAAATCTCAAAGTAGTTTGCATATTCTTTGGTGGAGCACAAACCCCAAAACATGGTTTTATATGCATCGATGGTGCACCCAACATGGAAACGATTGATTGGGATAATCCAAACACATTGGTTGTTGCTACATAGTTTTTTGACTTAGATATATCACTGCATTGAATCCACATAGCACCCAATAAGGGTCCTCAAAGGTTAGCAGGTCAGCTCTTGATGATCCATGTTTGTTAGACACATCTAGTATTCTTGTAACTGATGTGGCACATGATAATGAGGAACTTGTCAACTTATTGCATCCCACGTGCTCCCTTTCTTGCATTGCACTGTATAGAATGGTTGTCAACAAAACAACATATTGCTCTTAACATTATTCTTGATCATTCACGACTTCTTTTACCTTGCCAGCCATTGAAAATGATTATATAGGGCGAAATAGGGATTGGAAAAACATTTTTGATAAACATTTTAAACAAATAACTAGTGCCATGCTTTCCAACTAGTTTTAACCCGTTTCTTTTGCTTGCACCGGCTGGTGTTGCAACAATCAACATATACGCAACAACCATCCATTCAATGCTTATGATTCCCATCAAAGACACCAGGCTTCTCGAAGGTCAAGTTCTCAAAAACATTTCAACAAGAGATTACACATATACGATATGTCTTCATTGAAAAGATGGGTTTCATTGGTCAAAAGCTTTTCTCTGACATTGATATTCGTCTATGCAAGGCCTTCCCTTGTCAAAAGAATGTCCACTTTGGAGGTTGGTGTATGATACTTGTTGGTGACCTTCGACAAATGCCAATTCAAGATACACTTGTATGCAAGAAATTCCTTTTTAACAAGACTTTGGCAAAGCTTTGATACTACTGTTACATTGGATATGATTTTTCAGAAACAAGGCATAAGTGAAACACAAATTGGTTTCTGAAACCTGAAATGTTGAGCCAACTATAGATGCCTGGGAACGTGTAATTTCTTGAACGGATGCATTCTTTAGCATTGCAGAACAAGCATTCAATAAGGCTATCCACCTTCATGCAACAAAAGATCTTGTCACCCTCCAGAATAAACAAATGTTCAAGCTTCTTTACATGCCAATTGCAAGGCGTATTGCTGAAAATGGAAGGTCAGGCACGCCTGCCATAATTGCTGATGATCAATTGCAGTGTAAAAGTGTTATGTGTTAGCGAAAAAATAATGTTGACCTCCAACTTATGGGTTGCATCTGGGCCTGTCAATGGCTCACTTGGCGAAGTCATTACTATAGTGTTCAACAATGGCTTGACACCACCAAACCTCCTTGATTTCGTGGTTGTGTGTTTCAACACTACATTGGTCCCCCCAAAGATGTTAATAATCCAAACTCCCAAAATATCTCTTATATTGATCCTCCCTAAGATGTTAATAATCCAAACTCCCAAAATATCTTATAAGAGTTGTTATAGTGGGAGCGATGGAAAATTTCTAGAATATATGATAACATATTCATTTATTTGAACCGGGACAATTTGCACTACTAATGGTGATATGTCATTGTCTTTAGCAACATTGTGATCTACAAAAGTTTTTTGATCACGAGGTTCCGTCAACATATACACAGAAGGATAATAGAGAACATAAAGCTATCAAAGTCGCATCGTATAGTGAAAATGTAGATTGTCATCATATGATAAGACAATGCAGCTTTGAGAAGATGAAATCCCATTTGTAGCCATGGTATCACTCAAAAGGAAAGGTTGCCTTTTCATATTATGTCATGACCACATTTTTGGCGACAATGAAACATAAATAGATTCAATAGAAATTTGTATACCATACTAAGAACTTGTGTACTCATTCAAGGAGAAAACGAAACAAAGTTTTTAGAAAGTAAATGAGAAAGAGAAGGGTTTATGTGTTTATATATATATAACCTTCTCAAAGCTCTAAAACTATGAGAACATGGCCAATATAAGTGTAGGGGCTATCAATGCTACTTTTCAAGCAAGGAAGATCAATTGTCTTTTCATTCTCTTCGTTGTGCATTTTGAAAAAAAAAACGGAAAAAGGAATAAAAAGGATTTGGAATGTTGTGACTATGAAGCTGACTTGGTCATAGAAACCGTAGGTGGCAATATCAGGTTCTGAAAAGAAAAGTATCCATGGCTGGTGTGCTTGAGAATTAAAATATCATTTCAAATCCAATGAGATATTGGTGATCGAATAACAAAAAAAATTGTGCAAATATAGAAAGGACAACCTGCAAATAATACCCCTGGTTTTTGCTGGGAGTGTGAAGCCACCCATATATGAGTTCCACTTACATATAAGCTGGAGTTACATGCATCTTTCCTTGGGATGTGATGCTAAATTATAACCTAGGTATAAATCTCTATGAAATCAAGTGTGTTGTGAACAAAAAGGTTATACATTACATGCAATACCAACAACCACGAGACAAATATAAATTACATGTCCATGAAGAAATCTTCTACAAAATGCATGTTATATATGAATACTCCTTGCATATGTGAATGATAAATCTTTTCAAAATTTAACATTAAATGTGCTTACTCAATACATATGCTTCGGTTTCATAAAAAATGATTTCTTGTTGCAATAACAAATTTCTAAATTTTTTTGTCCCAAAAGCCACCTAAAGCTCACAGACCCTTCTGCCTGCTAACAAATTCCATTGTTTAGAAAGGGAAATAGAAAATATTGAACAAAAACAACAAAAGTTTACTAGACCACAAGGCCTCATTTATATACCACACAAGTTTAAAACGAAGGCACCAGAAACTTAATGAATCAAAATCCAAACTTAAAGTTCACCTTTCTAAGCTGAAAATGCATTTACAAACTATAAGTCACATGGGCTTATTACAAATTGTTTAATTTAAAGTCCTCTAGAATCCCAAAAAATCCCCAGAAAGGAATTTAACTATCTCTATTGTTAGCAGCTTATCACTCTGACGATGTCTAGCTCTCTCTTATTTATGCATGCATTTTAAAAAAAAATAAAAAATCAAAGGAGGATAACACAAAAATATTTTCAAGTCACTTAATCTTAGAGTAATTGTATCCCACAAGTTTAAAACTCCAGAGTCCATAATATTCAGAAAAGTGAAATTTGATAAAAATGTGTAAAAAGATAAATTGTGTAGAGAAAACGGATCCATAACAACTTCATTTAACCTGTCATCTAAAATACTTGTAATAAAACTAAATTTTAACTTAAATGGAAGAGCAGAAAGAAAAATTCTAGCCATATGGGCAAAAATAGTCATAAGTAAATTCCCTTGTACAACATCCACCGGATATTTAAAATCCGCTAATCCGGTGCTCGTAATTTAGATTTCATTTGAGTTTTGGCCAATTATTGGATGTTGATCGCCATTGTTTCATGCATACATAGATAGTGGCCGTCCACATGCTGCTTGGAAACACTGTTTGGATTGCTACAAGGCTTACCAGAGATAGTCTATCATGTTAACAGAGATAGTCTATCGACAATTAACACTTTATATTATCATGATAAATAAATTCAATTAATTTATGAGAAGCTACAAGGCTTACCAAACATTGATTCCTCTCACAACCCTAGGTAGTGGCTCATTGGAAAAGCCAGCCGACTTTGATTTCCCAAGACCTTGTTGGAGCCATGTGGCAGTCTTGTAAGACAATTGGTTGACACAGAGCCTGCCAAACTGTAGTTCCTAGAAGACCATAGCTTGGGGAGGTGGAAGTCCTATGTAACTTTGAGGCATAGTAGGTTCTATGGATTATGTTCAAGAAACCAAAGTATAACGTAGTTGAAATATGATTTATCATTTCAAGCAAGCTCTCCTCAAGAGAGGTAACAAGAAAAAAAATGAACATTTACATTTCTTTACCAAGCACCCAAAAATTGAGGATTACTACACTGTGCCATAAGAGATAAATAACCTAAACCAATAGGTAATTATACCATTGATGTTTTAAAATATAAAACAAAAATAGCCTTAGCGAAAGAGTGTCAAGCAACTCAAACTTTTTATTTAATGTTTTGAAATTCTATATCATTCTCTATTATTTGAAAGTAGTTTTACATCAACATGCACGACATCTAATCATAAAACGTTATTGAAATTAATATCTAAACATAGTAATATAGTAGTAAAAATGATACCTAGTTATGTAAAAGGGATAGTTTATAATAATTAAAAAGTGTAAAGTTAGTTTTGTGAATAATACTAAACCGTCACAAATCTGAAAGTAGTTTTACATCAACATGCACTACATCTAATCATAAAACATTCTTGAAATTAATATCTAAACACATTACAGTAATATAGTAGTAAAAATCATACCTAGTTATATAAAGGAGTAGTCTATAATAATTAAAAAGTGCAAAGTTAGTTTTGTGAAGAATACTAAACCATCACAAATTTGTTGACTATCTGAGGCTAAAATAAATTGGAAGTAGGTCCAAGGACTAAGGCAAACAAAACCCATAAATCGTTTGGTGAACTGAGAACTTTCAATTTTTGACTAGAGGTGGATTGCTTTGTTTCTAGTCAGAGTGTATGCTTGTGGTCAATTGTAATATCTAGTGGAACGTATTTGATGTCTTTGATCCTATGATCCTAGGCTCTGAAAACCTTGTTTAGTTTCACAAAATTTATCGCGTATCTCTAGGAAATTATCCTCCTCCCTTGAAACCTTAACCATCTTATAATACCTTGCGAAACTTTGAAAAGTGGTGATCATTGAGGGGTCTGTCTCAATCAGAACCCTATCCTTAGAAAAGTTAGAAACTAAACTCAATACACTTCAACAAACAATCAATCCCTAATCCTTATGTCTTTTCATTACTTGAACAATTGGGTATGATGCAATATGAAGACTCTAAATGGAATCTTACCTTTCAAATAAAACATAGACTTCTGCTTATCATTTTTGACCTTTTCTTGGAGCTTTTATTTCATCCAATTGTTCATTAATTTTACTATATGCATTAATACCCCCGTGTATATATAGACTTCTCAAATTCAAATTTGATTTCCCATTCATTTACACGCAAGCCGACATAGAAAAGGCTGAAAAGGTTGACAAAAGAAAACACAAAACCTTCAGAATAAAAAGGGAAGGTTAAAAGGAACCCACAAAAAAGAGGGACCAAGAGTGTATTGGTATGTTCATCAACTAGGAGCTAAATGCTATGTTTTGGGTTAGCTATGTGTGTGTTGCTACACTCCTTGCTAAAGGCTAGGAAACAAAATAAAACACAACTGAAAAAGGGAAAATAGAGAGGAGAGAGAAAATAAGCACTAATAAGAGACTAATATGAATCGATAATTGATAAAATACAATTACCTAAAATCAATGCAAATTGACATTTAAAACTATCCCTAAACAAAATTAGGTGGTTACATATGTTCCATTTTGATTTGTGTGCGCATAAATATCAAAGTAGAAGAAGTGTACTTTTGGAGAGATTGTAGAAGATGTTGTTGGTGTAGAGCCTATGCCTACACATACCTCATCCATCATCCTAACTCTGATTATTTGTTTTGACCTCTTTGATTGACCTCTGATCTCTGATTACTTCCTTATTGTTGCATGTCCCTGCTTGCTTCTTGAAACTATCTTGATCTCTCTCTTGATTCACTAAGCTTTTAAGCCTCCTTGTGAACATTTAGTCCTACTTGTTATTATAGACCTATCACTTCTCATATACCTATGCATTCTCTCTCCTTTGACACTCTCATCATCATTCACCACTTTCCATCACTTCATTCTTTTACATGGTTCAAACTTGTCTCTTCCTTTGATACAGGGATATAGGTCTAAAAGCTTAAACACAAATTCAAGGTTCTTGTCCTTTCATGAAGAATATTTATGTCCCTCTCCTTGTCTATTTGAACATTCTCACACATCCAAACCAATGACACTATCTCTGAATAAGAATTCTCCAACTGTCTACCCTTTCCTTCTTTAGGCCTCCTTCATAGCCCTGTCAAAACACAAATCTAGATGGTAAAAAAAATATAGAAAGCCTCCATGAAAACCAGGAACAATTTTAGATACCCTTTATCTTTTTATAGATTCTCCTAAAGTTTCAAGTTCCAATTCGAAAGAGAAGTCAGTTAAATCACTCAACCTCCTTGTTAATTAGGTCTCTTATGCCTAGTTTGGTGGATCCAACCTAGATACTATACTATACGGCACAATATAAATTCAAAACCTCATTAATCCTTTATTATACCTCAAAATAAAATGGATTACAAAATTTTATGATTTTTGGCTAGGTAAAAAGAGAATTACACAAGTTTCCTTCTCGAACCCTAGGTTTTGGTTTCCACAACCCTGTGCAAGGCCGAGAGTGAATCAAAAGGTTTTTTTTTGGTTTTAAGACATTTTAAACACTTATAACACATGGACCATGTCTGACCAACCTCTATTCAACTCTTCTAACCACTACTTGCACTTATCTAACCTCCAAACCTCTCCAACAAGCCAAAATACAGGGTTTTGGGTTCTTTATAAGACTATGCAAATAATTTAAGTGGTTTCTTTGCACTTCAATGAAGTTTTAAGACTCTTAAAAGGATTTGATACTTTTATAAGGTCTACCCAAGCTTAATATAACTCATCCAATGATTCTTAGTGCATTTACTTCCTAAGACACTTCCAACAACCTATTTTGTAGAATTCTATAGATTACCTACAAGTCTAAGTTTCTAGATAAATAAATTCTTGATCACGAGGATACATGGAAAATGAGTATAAGGAAAACAATGTATTCATGCATAACAACTTAACCACTTGTATTGATAGAAACCACAAAGATTCACCCAATATTATTATAAACAACTTCTACTCTATGCTTTTCTTGACTGTGCATTAACACTTAGTGCTTCCAAATGGATTGTGTTATAAGTTGCCACCTTCTAAATAGCTTTCTCCAATATTGAAACAAATTCTCCAATTAAGGATGAATTTCAGACTATCCTCCCAACCTCAAAAATGTTTGAAATGATCTCCAAGATTCCCCTGTTCTCTTTCTACTTGACTGTGTTCAAAATAAGATCTTCGTAAACTTGTCTAAACTAATTAATTTGATCTTAACCTGGAGGTTAGAAACCAATTTTTAACTCTTCATTCAAGAATAATAACAATGGAAGGTGATTTACATACCAATAATCTCATGGAGGCTCACATTTCACTCATTCAAAACATTCATTTATTGATTGATCACATCCATATACAATAACCATGTACGGAATTCTGATAAGGTAGACATGATTCTTTGAAATCTTGATCTTTATTATCTTTCCTTAGCTATATACCCCTATCTCCTTCCAAACTTTTCTCCTCTACCACCCTAATCTACACTCATTGACTAATTTTATGCATTTTATTATTCTATTATACTAAACATGCAAATAACTTTCTCTTTCTTGCCAACTCCAAATATGAAGGGTAGTTACAACTGATGTTTCTTAAATTTTCATTATTCTATCATGAAAATCATGTTAATATACCCCTAACATGCCTTCTAGGACCAAGACACAACATTCACCAATCATTTGGATTGCAAAAAAGTCCAAAATTCCACTCTAGAGTCTAGTTCCAATTTCATATTTTTGAATCTTGATTTTGGCAGGAAAACTTCTAGAGGCTATAATCACACAAACAAGGATTGTCTAATGACTCTAACACCACCTAATGGACCCTCTAAGACTTGTAACACCCTCACAAGACCAAAATTATTCATAAAAACATTAGGAAATAGACTATTTATTTTATTACATGGTGATGCTCTGCATCAAACTCCCCAAATGGGAGAAATTTGAGCTCCTACTCAAATGTGCTTGGTCCACTTCTTTTTTAATTTCTAATCTAATGGTCTTATAAGATCCTCTTACTTCTGCTCCTGTTGTCTTTCTCTTTTCTTTTTAGCTGGTTCTTGTTTCTTCATCCTCTTGCCTTGGCTTGTTTCTTTGCCAACTTATTTTCTACCTCTATGGAGTATTTGACTTGTTGTAATTCCTTGTTTACCTCATCTTCTATGTTCTCCATCTCTGATTTATCTTCACCATACTTTGCCTCAATTGGCTGGTTATCATGCTACCCTTCCACTTCTATTCCATAGCTTTTTTCTTCATTGATCATGTTTGGTTCAAGTACTCTTGGCTGGTCTATTTTCTCATTTGCTTTCCAAAACATCATGACTAACTTCCTATACATTTGGACACCCCAATGGTGACCTACATTATCTAAAAATAACTTATTTTTAGTCCTTACCTTTTCTTTATTCACTTCCTCAGCTACAACCTTGATCTTCTCTTCACATTCTTGTCATCAATTAGTAATTTCATTTCCTCATCTTTGCTTGACTGCAACTTGAATTGTTCATCTCCTCTATTCATTTTCAACTCTTGACTAATTTTTTCACCTTCTTCTTTTATCTTCATCTTCTTATCATCCTCCTTCAACTTCTCTCTTGCACTAGCCACCATCTGTTCATACCATTCATCTATCTCCTTCTTGGCATGCTTCCATCTCTAAAATTTATCTCTATCCTTATTAATATTAGACATTCCTTCATTGTATTCACCTGTAGACATACACAAATCATTATTTTTAAAATTTGGAGGCTCATGTGCCTCTATTGATACCTCAACTATTGGAAATCTTTCTTCAGGCTGCTCCTCATCTTGTGTTTCATCCTCTTCTTCTTTACCAAGAACTGATTCTTCTGGATAACAGATAGATAACTATTCAACATCCTTCATGATCACTTTCTATTCCCCAAAGTGTTAATCACCTTCTTTTCCCTGCATATCAACCTGCTCACTCATCCAAAACTTGCTCAATCTCTCTCGTAAGTTGTTTATAGAGCAACCTTTTTTTTCCTTTCTTTTCCCTCATGTTTATCCTCTTTATTCTCTCAATAATTATCCTTATATGCCACTAAAATTTCTTATTTTTCATAACCCAACCATATTGTTTCTCTTATTTATGCATTTTCTCTATCATGAGCATCACTTTCTCTATACTTTCTAGACTCTACCTCGAATCTTTCACTTCCTCTTCAAGATTTAACTCTTCCTTTCTCTTATTCTCTTTCATCCTCTCTATGTGGCAACCCCCATCAACGATGCTCTTTCATTCTTATCTTCTCATATTTCATCTCTTCTTTGCAAGTCTTTTCTATCGTGCCTCTATCTTCTTTTCACCTCACATGGGTATACTGCTAATCTTAACTTGAGACTTCCTCTTTCCTTATCCTCACTTGGAACTTTTCTCTTCTCTCTCTTGAGCTTTTGCTAGCTCTCTTCTTAGGGCTACCCTATCAAAACTTTTTAATTCTCTATTACTATACTCTTGCAACTTAGCTTCATGCAATATCCATAACAACTTCTAACAAACTCAAATAACAACCTTGAAAATTCAAAAACATAATCTAATCTAAGAGCTTGCCTGCTTAGATACCACTTGATGCAAGGGCCTATGCCTACACATACCTCATCCATCATCTTGAATATAATTCTTTGTTTTGACCTCTTTGATTGAAATCTGATCTCTGATTACTTCTTTGTCTTTGCATGTATCTACTTGCCTCTTAAAACTAACTTGATTGCCCTCTTGATTGACTAGGCTCTTAAGCCTCCTTGTGAACATATAATCCTCCTTTTTATTATAGATCTATCACTCCTCATATACCTTTGCATTCTCTCTCCTTGAAATTCTCATCATCATTCAACATTTTCCATCACTTCATTCTTTTACATGATTCAAACTTGTCTCTTTCTTTGATACAAGGATATAGGTGTAAAAGCTTAAACATAGATTCAAGGTTATTTTCCTTTCATGTATTCTTATGGTCCTCTCCCTATATATTTGAACATTCTCACACATCCAAACCAATGAAACTATCTGTAAGTAAGAATTTTCTAACTGTCTACCCTTTCCTTCTTTAGGCCTCCTCTAATACCCCTATCAAAGCACAAATATAGATGTTATGGAAAATATAGAAATCCTACATGAAAACCAAGAACAATTTTAGATACCCTTTATCTTGTTATATCTTCTCCTAAAGTTTCAAGTTCCAAATCTAAAGGGAAATCAATTAACTCAGTCAACCCCCTTGTCAATTAGGTCTCTTAGGCCTAGTTTGATGGCTCCAACCTAGATACCATAATGTATGGTACAATATCAATTAAAAACATCATTAATCCTTTAATATACCTCAAAACACAATGGATTACAAAATTTTATGATTTTTGACTAGGTAAAAAGAGAATTATACAAGATTCCTTTTAAAACCCTAGGTCATGGTTTCTATAAGCCTGTGCAAGGTCGAGAGTGAATCCAAAGGCACATTTTTGGTTTTAAGACCTTTTAAACACTTCCAAAACCTATACCATGTCTTCCCAACCTATATTCAACTCTTTCAACCACTACTTGCACTTATCTAACCTCAAAACCTCTCCAACAAGCCAAAATACAAGTATTTGGGTTCTTTATAAGACTATATAACAATTTAAGTGGTTTATTTGCAATTCAATGATTTTTTAAGACTCTCAAAAGGATATGCTACTTGTCTAGGGTCTTACAAAGCTTACTAAAACTCCTCCAATGATTCTTAATGCATTTCCCTTCTCAAGACACTTCCAACAACCTATTTTATAGAATTCTATAGATTACCTACAACACTGAGTTTTTAGATAAATAAATTATTGATCACAAGGATAATTATAAAATGAGTATAGGGATAACAATATATCCATGCATAAAAACTCAACCACTTAATTATATGGATACAAACCACAGAGATTCACCCAAAATTCTTATAAACAACTTCTGCTCTATGCTTTTCTTGACTATGTATTAACACTTAGTGCTTCCAAATGGACTGTGGTATAAGTTGACACCTTCTAAATAGCTTTATCCAATATTTAAATTGATTCTCTAATTAAGGATTAATTTCAAAATATCCTCCCAACCTCCAAAATGTTTGAAGTGATCTCCAAGATTCCCATGTTCTTTGTCTACTTGACTGTATTCAAAACAAGATCTTCACAAACTTGTCTAAACTAATTAATCTGATCTTAAGTTGGAGGTTAGCAACCAAATTTTAACTCTTCATTTAAGAATAATAACAATGGAATATGACTTACATACAAATAATCTCATGGAGGCTCACATTTCACTCATTCAAAACATTATTTTATTGATTGATCAGCTCCATGAGATTATTTGTATGTAAGTCATATTCCATATTTTATTGATTGATCACATCCATATATAATAACCATGTACGAAATTATGATAAGGTAGACATGATTCTTTAAAAGCTTGATATTTATTATCTTTCCTCAGCTATCTACCCCTGTCTCATCCCAAACGTTTCTCCTCTACCACCCTACTCTATGCTCATTGACTAATTTTATGCATTTTATTCTTCTATTATACTAAACATGCAAATAACTTCATCTTTTTTACCAACTCCACGTATGGAGCATAATTAAAACTAATGTTTCTTGAATTTGCATTGTTTTATCATGCCAAAAACATTAAGATACCCATAACACACCTTCTAGGACCAATACACAACATTCACCAATCATTTGTATTGCAAACAAATCCAAAATTCCACTCTTGAATTTCTGCGATAGCCTCTGCATCTGAATTAATTAAATGAAATTTATTTTGAAGTTGTTGCCAAGTGAGCCAGACCTTGTTTTCCTTGCAAAAAATATCATTGATAACCTTCAAACCTTTCCTGAAGAGCCTTAACAAGTATTTGCATAAAATAGGAGTCAATTCCCTTGTTCCTTGGTGGAAGGATTGGCACTAACCTACGACCACCCCTTCACCTGATACTATCCTCATCTAGGGTATCATTTACTAGCCCCGTAGTATATTCTAGATGATATTCTCAATCTCAGATGGAATCTCCATTCCATACATGGGGTTTTGGCTTGACATTTTAACACTGTGTGGTTTGCTACTATTGATCCCAAAAAAACTCATTTCTTATGGTGTCTTCTCTATTAAGGCCTGCTTGTGGGAGATTGACTCAAGCATTTAGGCATGCCTAACCTCTCTACCCGACTTTCCAACAACTAGAGACTGCTAAACACCTTTTTTGGTTTTTCTCTCATGCACAATCTACGTGGTATTGGATACATTCCCTTTTCCATCCCTTTTGACCTAAATTCTTTACGTGGAAGATGTCTTACTTGGCAGACTCCGCTATGTTGCCTATAAAATATAACTAATTTTGGTAGATATTTTGAGCTGACATTTTATTTCAAATATGGAAAGCTATAAACTATGCTTGATTTAATCATGAAGAGTTAGAACTTAGTTTTTCTATTACTAACATAATTATTATTCTATCTAATGTTACTCTTCATATTCAAAGCCAAACAAACAAGGTCCGTCTAGAACTCAGACACTTTCAAAGTTTACTTGATCATTGGGGAAATGCTTAGTGAACGATCAGTCATGAATCTCCTGAGCCCCCATGACATCCTTTGCCTCCCCGTGGATGAGGGTGTATGCCACATCAACATCCATCTAGTACCAAATGTAGGATTCATTCTCCTTAATTGTCACAACCTCACTGGTCTTCTCCTCATCATGGTGGCTCAAGTGGTTTGTCTAGATCTAGAGGTGATGGCAAGGGCTAGGGATCTCCTCCACCATCCCAAGGTGGTGATATTAGAGGCTAGGGTTTGCCTCCCTAAGGAAATTTTCCACACTTGGATCTAGCAATTTCACCTGAAACAAATCAAGGTGAGATATTAGAGGCTCAAAAAAACACTGATTGGGAGCCTTTACCTATAGACGAGGATCCTCTTGGCCTAGGAGGATGGGGTGGTAAGCCTCATGACCCATCATCTCCACCGCCTCCCTTGACATCCATGTTTGTTTTGGTTGCTTAATTATTCTCTTTATTATTATTATTATTTATACCTTGCTCTCTTTGCTTTGCTATCAAACTGTTGATGTGATATATTTTTTTGTGAGTGTGGTTATTTTTTAACTACTTTTCTGACTTGTCCCGAGGTGTTTTTACCCTCAATGTGATTATGATCATGGGGTGTGACTTTTACACCCAATTTTTTGTATGATCAACATTGTACCATATCTTTTTTAATTTAATATATAGGCACTCTTCAATAATACAAAAAAAATCCACTCTAGAGTTTAGTTCCAATTTCAAAATTTTAAAATTTGATTTTGGCAGAAAAACTTCTAGAGGCTAAAAACACACAAACAAGGATTATCTAATGACTCTAACACCACCTAATGGACCATCTAAGACTTATAACACCCTCACAAGACCAAAATTGGTCATAAAAAAACTACTAAATAGACTAATTCTTTTATTACATGGTGATGCTCTGCATCAGTTGCACTAAAAACTTGTAAGAGTTTTCAAAGTCAATTTAAGAATTGATAATGATTTAAAATTCAAAAAGAAAAAAGAGGTTCCTTTATCTTAGATTCTATCTCCTACCATCTCCAAAATAAATTTAAAAACTTATACTTCTTGGAATCTGTGTGATTGTTCAGATTGCCATAATGAAAAGCCATGAAGATCTTGGAACAAACATATGTGCTCCTTTGTTTGGAATATGAAAACTTGTGTACCTAAAAACATAAGGGAAATATTTGGAAGTGAATCAATGTCTATATAGACTTGTAATCAAGGAATTGTTGAAATCAATGTGAGAGAAAAATTAAACAAATACCCTGGCTATGTGGAAATTGTGAAGTTGTGTCTGTGAAATTTGTATCTCAGAATTTGCATCCTATGCAGGTATGTCTCTCTTTGAAGAGACCAAGTAGAATATGTTGTATAACACTTTACGATTGCTTCCAAATACACGAGTAAGGTTAATTATAGCATATAATATTTTGTGAATGTTGTGTATCATCATGTAACTGGAGAATAAGTAGATCATATGAACCCCTTTTGATATGTGAGAAGAACTTGTGAATCAAGTATCTAAAAATAAATGGATTATGCGTACCAGGTGTAAAATATAAAAAATAAAGAACTGATATGTAGCCTATTAATATGTCATCGTGAAAACATGTATATATATAAGACTTCGGCATACATGTGTTTAGGTCTAGGTCATATAAGTAAGATATCATCATGGAGGTGTATATGTATAAAAGGGCCCCGATCTATATGTGTCTAGGTCTAAGTCATATATGTAAGATATGATAATGAAATCAGATATGTAATAGTTAATTTGACTCATATGTTTGAGTTGAAGCAATGTAATAAAAATAACAAGATAGCCCTCGATGGATGAGATATAGTCAATCTAGGTGTACACATATCATGCCCATTTGTTTACAATAAATAATCAATCTAAGCACAATAGTAATATTCCATAATATGGGCAAGGTATAGTCAATATAAGCACAAGAGTAATATGCCTTTAATGGGAAACATAATCAAGCAAGCACAAATAATAACATACCCCAATATAATTAGTGTAGAAATAAATATATCAATGAAAAACATACTCTTGGAGCCTTGACCCAATAGACATGATATAATCATGATGTAGGCAATAAATAAGAACATATGAATGGTATGAATCATGAAAAACTAAGAAAAATCATGCATGATATAGATCATGTTACCAATCATATAATAATGTAGAGTAAATAGAGCAAACAAGGTACACGAAACACAAAGTAAACTCACCACACTAAAAAAATATAAGTAGAGCAATCAATGACCCCCAAATAAAATAAGATCAAGTATGTGATACAACATGCAACAAAAATGAGGAACACACATAAATTACAGGGAAGAAAAGAGAGGCATGTCATGAAACAAACATATGAAATAAATGCATTAGACACAGGGAAAATAAGATAGGCATGTTAAACAATAATAATATGAAATCAACAACACATTATGACTCTAAAATCAAAGGAACATAGCAAACCTGTCATGCCCAAAAGTTTCGTCCCGAAAACCCAAGTATATATATATATATATATATATATATATATATATATATATATATATATATATATATATATAAAGTTAAATAAATAAACAAATTAATTAAATGCTCAAATAATTTTGTGTGGCACATTTACTCTTAAGACATTTATTGTTAAATATATATATATATATATATATATATATATATATATATATATATGTTAATCTAAGAGTAAATGTGCCACACAAAATTATTTGAGCATTTAATTAATTTGTTTATTTATTTAACTCTTAACAATAAATGTCTTAAGAGTAAATGTGCCACACAAAATTATTTGAGCATTTAATTAATTTGTTTATTTATTTAACTCTTAACAATACTTTCTATAATCAAGGTACACAAACATCTCTAATAGTGAATAAGTTCAAAATCAATTTCTAAAATTACCACTCCACATGAAGGTCTATTTTAATATTATTTTATTATTCTTATTGCGAAAGAGGAACCATTAACACAATAGGGTATAAATAAGTTACCCTAATAATAAGGTTTATTTTAGTTTTTATTTCCTTGATTTATTTAGTGGATGACATCAAACTAACATTCTTTTAAGGTCTAATATATGAAAGTAAATATCATATTTAACTTAGGTTACAAATAACATGGGATAAGTCCCTACTATAGTTATAACAAAACATCGCTCTTAGGAAGCATGCAACTCAAAGAAGATTTTATTAGTTATAATCATCCTTAAGGGCAACACACAACATTTCACACTAATCATGATAGAAGGTCAACAATATTTGGAACATAGATTAGTGATGTAGGGGCATCTTGAAATGCTCACACAAGGTCTAGAATGTGTCTTAAGTATGTTCAAATTTGAATTTGAGTTCAAATAGGTTTTCCTGCCAAAAGGGAATTTCAAAAATTTAATGATGTATTTGTGGTATAGGTGAGAAATGAAGATATATAATGGATTACAAAATTTTTAATGGACCTTTTTGGTCTCTTGAAAGGTCCTAATATTGGTTATGAATGTATTTGTCAAGAAAGCAGTGAGGTGGCAGTCCACCACCGTATGTAGGTCTAGGAGGTTGATAGGAAATCTTATTCAAGAAACAGTTAGGAATCTTGTTTTAGGAGTTTATGATATAAATAGGAGTTATATAGTGTGTGAGAGCAAGGTTTTAGGAGGTGGTAACCTCTCATCCCATTCGAGGATGATAGAGTATGAAGATTAGAAGTAAAACCCTGTAAAGAAAAGAATGTTTTGAATACAAGGATTCTGCATGTAATGAATTTACATGGTAGACATAATATATTTATGTTTGAAAGATCATAATGGTGAGAAACTTGTTGAATTATTTTTTATCTTGTTGTGTTCATATAATGTGCTACAAAGAATACAAATTAAATTGATAGAAGCCATTGCTTTTGGAGTCAGTCTAATTTGCTGATAAAGAATGCATTTCTCACAGTCTGTTTAAAGAATAACTTGAACATTTGAGCCTTATTCATTTGAGTCCTATCGGAAATTGAGGTGAAACCAATGTTTGAGAAGTGGGAATGATTTTATTTCATTACATAGCTGCTTAAGGATTGATTTGGTTCCATAATTATGTTAAATCCTGTTCTTTGATGACAAACAATCCATAAAGCTCAATATTTCTGTGTGTTGTCTTCTTTGTATGGTAACTAGTTTTAGATGAAAAGGAGATTGGAATGGAATTAGAATAGTAATAAGAGGTGGTGGAAAAAAATTAGTGAGTTTTAGAGTCCACTGATGTTGAAAGAGATAACAAAACCTTGTGTATCCTATTTGCAAAGGACAAAATATAGCATAAGGACTGAGTTATAATGTAATGAATCTTGTTTTGAATTCAAATGATATTTTAAAGGGTTTGGTGTGATCATTTAAGTTAGAGAGAACCTCTTTGTAGTGTGTAAATACTTTAAAAGATGAAAGAAAAATGAAACTTAGAATACCCTATTTTCTGTTAATAGAACATAGTCAAGGACAACTGCGATTTATCGTTAGTACTTGATCTAAGGGTTAAGGAAAGATTATTATTAAATTTAAAAGTTTAAATGTAATTAATAAAACATTTAGGAATTGGTTAGACCTCTTAAAACCATGTGAAACATTTAGAATGGATTTTTATGCAGTCTCGACCTGTGATAGGGTATGAGAAACCCTAGGTTAGGGTTTGAGCATTTGGGGAAGTTTTCACTAGTCAAAAAGGCCAAAACTTGGTCAATAGATTTATTTGATACATGTATAAGAGATTAATATGATTTCAAGTTGGTAACCTCACTATTCTATATGGAAATGAGGCTGTATGCTAGTGTTAGGCCTAGAGAAGGGCTAAAGGAGTATGGGTGATATAGGAAAGGTGAATTTGTCCAAAGAAGGAGGTCCATAAATGATTGATTCAGTGAAAGGAGCCAAATGGGTATCTATAAATGTTAATATATTATAGAGACAATCTGTACATAGTTCAGTCTAAGGAGGTTTACTCATATGGAGGACTAATTAAGGAAAGGATTAAATAAACAAGTACAGGTTGCCTTGAGAGTTGTGCCATAAGGTTAAGGTGAGTGTTGTATGGTCAAAAAGGGTCCTTGAATATTTAGTTATTTTCTTGTGGAAGTTTATCAGATGATCCCAACAAGGAGGTTTACCCATAAACATGTCTAGTAGGAGAAGAGAGATAGAAAGATGCTTGTGAGAAGAAAGAGAGCAAGTAACTTGGATTAGTTGTTTGAGTAGGGATAAAAGGAGTGATATAAAGAAAATGAAAATATTTATGTGATTTAAACCTTAAATGTGTTTTTATTTCCCATGCAAGGCCATTCTGGCAGTGATGCATTGTGAGGGTGTCTTGAAGGTAAAGTGAGTATATGAACAAAGTATGTTTCAGTTCATTGAATGCTATTTGATGATTTATTGATGGTTTATAGTTATTTTGAACTATTATAGCATGATCCTATGAAACATTATGAAGGTGAATTATTGCCATTGTTGCATGATTGTACCAAACGAACTATGAGGAATGATTCTTGAATGTAGCAAGGTGAATATTGAATGAAGGACATAGGTAGAGTTTGGAAAAAACGTGATTTTACTTTGCATAACTTGGTATCAGAGCTAGATAGATGCTTTGGGAAAGTTATAGGTAGGTTTATTACATTGTGATGTTACATATTGCATAAAGTTGTAGGTAAACAAGAAGGCAGATTGCAAGGAGACTTGTTGGAGGACAAAGTAAGATAGCAAAAAAAAGAGGAGGTATGATCTATTTTGTGATTGATTTATTAATTTAGATGTATGACTGATATAAATATTAAGTATTGTGCTGACATCCTTGAATCAAGAGGAGAGAATCTCATAAATAGAGCTCAAGGAAGAGAGAACAGTCCTAGTGTGAAGGACAAGAAGTTGAAAGGCCCAAGTGTGGTTTAAAATAGAAGGTTCCAAGTGTGAACCAAAGGGGATGGTCCAAGTGAGACCAAAACAAGGAGAAGAATGTTCCCAAGTGTGGTACTCAAGATGGAGATGGAAAAAGAGGTAGAGAGGAAAGTGAAAGATAGGGTTAAGCATGAAAGCCACAAAGAAAAGATGGTGCATGAATACATTGAGGAAAATATTGAGATGGAAAGAGAAATGGTAGAGATGAAGTAAAAAATGAATGATATGCTAACCAAGATAGAGCAGGTGAAAGAGTTTGTGAACCCACATATTGGATGGGTCATGAAAAGGAAGCCCCTCAAGTGGCCAATCAAGCAATTATTGGAAAAGAGGAGAAGACAAAAAAAGAAGGATAAGGAGGATGATATAGTTGAGCCCATTCATAGGTTCAAGAGAAAAAAGGAAGAGGCATATGACCAAGTGGTGATCAAAAGAAGTCAATATGAATAAGAGACTCAAAATAGAGTCATGATGATAGAACAAGAACAAGTAGGTCAGCCATGGTGAAGCAAGATATCATGAAGAAGGAAGATATCCTCACTCAAGAGGATGCAAGAGAAGCCAAAGGAACAATAAGACAATAATAAGAGAAAAGGTATGAAGCATATTCAAGCTTGTATGAGTCTTTGAAGCAAGAGTATGGATTTGATCCTCATCAAATGTATAGAGAAATGGTTAAGGAGGTTACCAAGGAAAGCATAAACTTATGGAATGTAGCAGTAGTGTCTTTATTGATGAAGGCAAGGAGGATTCAAGCTTATGAAGGAAAACCCCAAGATGAGGTTGTAGCTATTAAAGTTAAGGTATAGGTGGAAGATGAAGGAGAAGTCATGCAAGGAGAGAAGCAAAATGCATTGATAGATGATACCAAGAAGGAGAGTGAAGCATACAAAGCATATGACGGTGCTTGGAAGTAAGAGAAATCAAAAAGCAAAGAGGGAAGATGGAGAATGCCTCAAAGGAATGAGCAAAAACAATATTTAATTAATGAGTTTTTGTATTTTGTAGGTATAACATAGAGGAGGATAGCAAAAGGAAAGACAAAGTACAAGTGTGGCAGTCAAGAACACACACACCTATATGAGTGTTTGAAAGAAGAAGAACATGGGTGGAAAGATTTTTCTCCCCTTGGGAGTATGATGCAAGGGCATATTTTAATTCTCACACAAGGTCTAGAATGTGTCTTAAGTATGTTCAAATTTGAATTTGAGTTCAAAAAAGTTTTCCCACCAAAAAGGAATTTCAAAAATTTCATGATGTATTTGTGGTTTAGGTGAGAAATGAAGACATCTAATGGATGAAAAAAGTAAGTAATGGAACTTGTTGGTCTCTTGAAAGGTCCTAATATTTGTTACAAATGTATTTGTCAAAAAAGGAGCAAGGTGGGAGTCCACCACCCTACGTAGGTCTAGGAGGTTGATAGGAAATCTTGTTCAAGAAAAGTAAGGAATTTTGTTTTAGGAGTTTCTGATATAAATAGGAGTTATATAACATGTGAGATCAAGGTTTTAGGAGGTGGTAACCTCCCATACCATTCGAGGATGATAGAGTATGAATATTGGAAGTAAAACCCTGTTAAAAAAAGAATGTTTTGAATGCAAGGATTCTGTATGTAATGAATTTGCATGTTGGACATAATATATTTGTGTTTGAAAGATCATAATGGTGAGTGACTTGTTGAATGAATTTTGATCTTGTTGTTTTCATATAATGTGATGTAGAGAATACAAATTGAATTGATAGAATTCATTGTTTTGGAAGTCAGTCTAATCTGCTGATAGAGAATGCATTTCTCATAGTCTATTTAAAGAATAACCTGGACATTTGAGCCTTGTTCATTTGAGTCCTATGGGAAATTAAGGTAAATCCCATGTGTCATTAGTGGGAATGATTTTATTTCATTACATATTTGCTTAAGGATTGATTTGGTTCCATACTTGTGTTAAGTCTTGTTCTTTGATGACAAATAGTCCATAAATCTCAGTATTTCTGTGTGTTGTCTTCTTTGTATGGTAATTGGTTTTGGATGCAAAGGAGATTGAAATGAAATTATAACATTAATAAGAGGTGGTGTAAAAAATTTAGTGAGTTTTAGATTCCACTGATGTTTAAAGAGATAAAAAAACCTTGTGTATCCTATTTGCAAAGGGCAAAATATAGTATAAGGATTGAGTTATATTGTAATGAATCTTGTTTTGAATTCCAATGAAATTGTAAAGGGTTTGGTGTGATCATTTAAGGTAGAGAGAACCTATTTTTAGTGTGTAAAGACTTTAAAATATGAAATAATAATGAAACTTAGAATGCCCTATTTTTTGTCAATAGAACACAGTCAAGGACAACTATGATTTCTCATTAGTACTTTATCTGAGGGTTAAGGGAAGATGATTATTGAATGAAAAAGTTGAAAGGTCATTAGAGAGACATTTAGTAAGTGGTTATACCTCTTGAAACATTGTGAAACATTCACATTATATTTTTATGTAGTCTCGACTTTTGATAGGGTGTGCGAAATCCTAGATTAGGCTTTGAGTGTTTGGGGATGTTTCCATCAGCCCAAAAGGCAAAAACTTGGTCAATTTTTTTTGTCATACATGTATAAGAGATTAATATGGTTTCATGTGGGTACCCTCACTATTCTATATGGAAATGAGGCTGTATGCTAGTGTTAGGCCTAGAGAAGGGCTAAAGGAGTAAGGGTGATGTAAGAAAGGCGAATTTGTCTAAAGAAGGAGGTCCAAAAATGATTGATTCAGATAAAGGAGACAAATGGGTATCTATAAATGTCAATATATTGTAGAGATAGTTCATACATAGTTCAATCTAAGGAGGTTTGGTCATATGGAGGGCTAATTGAGGAAATGCTTAAAGAAGCAAGTACAGGTTACCTTGAGAGTTGTGACAAAAGGTTAAGGTGAGAGTTGTATGGACAAAAGGGTCCTTGAATATGTAGTTATTTTATTTTGGAGGTTTATCAGATGCTTCCAACAAGGAGGCTTACCCATAAACAAGGCTAGTAGGAGAAGAAAGATAGAAAGGTGTTTGTGAGAAGAAAGAGAGTAAGTTATTTGGATTAGTTGTTTGAGTAGGGATAAAAGGGTTGTTATAAGGAAGAGGAAAGTATTTATGTTATTTAAATATTCAATGTGTTTTGATTTCCCATGCAAGGCCATTTTGGCATTGATGCATTGTGAGGGTGTCTTGAAGGTAAAGTGAGTATATAAACAAAGTATGTTTTAGTTTATTGAATTTTATTAGATGATTTGTTGATGATTTAAAGTTAATTTGAACTAGTATAGCATGATCATATGAAACATTTTGAAGGTACATTATTTCCATTGTTGCATGATTGCACCAAAAGAACTATGAGGAATGATTCTTGAATGTAGCAAGGAGAATCTTGAATTAAAGACACAGGTCGAGTTTTGTAAAGAGGTAAATTTGATTTGCATCTATTCGTCACATTAGTTTTATCTAATTTTAATATTATTGATCCAACAAGAAGTCATATATTAATGTGAGAATAGATGAAGAGACAACCCTAACCTAGCCTATGACCTAGAACCCGATGCCCCCACATCTTGGGCAACCTACATATCCACTTCTAGGAAAAAGGGTCAGCTAGAGTTCTTCACTTGAACTTGTGAAGAGTCTGCTCCTTGAGATATCATCATAGAAAGGGGGTTGGTGATCTAAACCAACAAATAAATATCTATCACAATGCAAATGAGATTCTATAAGCTCTAATCATAAAACACAAAGTAAAAATTGTTACTCTTAATAATATTCTGCATAACCCACCTTGACATCCTAAGGTCATTATGCTAACACAAAAACAAATGAGAATCGACAAAATGATACAAAACCTATTTTCCTTATTCCTTCAATCTATGAAGTTTTCACAACTTTAATTTAGCACTATTCAAAGAAGCTCCATCTCTCAAGAGTGGCTTCGTTGATGACAACGGTAGAATTAGATATAGTCATGTTTCCAAGGTCACTCTACCAAAAATACAACTTGGGTCATCACTTAAATAAATGATTAGAGTCACAAATTCTATTAATCCTTACATTCTACAAGGTTATAAAATATGAAAGTATGCTTAGCACACAAGGAAAGACATCCATAAGGTTAGTGACTAGAACCTATGCTAATAAAATATCCTAAAGGTTAGTAGTTATCACTCACACTCACTTCCCAAGATGCCTACATATCTGATATGAAAACCTTCATATATAGAATTATGACTGAATTTAGTTCACCCATTAGCAAAACAAGTGTTAGTTCTACTGCAAAGGCAACTGAGCTTCACCACTCAGACTTACAACTAACATTTTCATAGTTATCATTACAGGTAACTCAATGGACACTAACTATTCCACATGTAATTAGATGCTATAAAGGTTAATAAGAGACACCCTTATGTGCAGAAGGAGGTTTGTTAGAGTACCTAAGTCTGCCATAGAATTAACATAAGTTTTCCCTCTTCTACTGCTATTGATAGCCTCCTTAGGGTTAACTAGAAGTAACTAAACCAATTAAAAAAAGCTACATTAAAGTCTCTTAATTTAGACTAGGGGTTTAAAAGTATTGTTTACAAATAAGTTTTTTTTTCATTCCTATGATTCTCCATTTTCCAACCATTATTTATTACTACTAAGTTAATGTCTCATTTTATACTAACTATTTATCAAAGGGAGTAAAATAATAGATTTTGTTCTTCTACACATTTTTTAGAATTTCATAATAAAATAAGGCTCAAGGAATGGAGCCTACATCTTCTCCACCCCTTGAGAATAAAAATCCAAGTGTCTAAACTCTAACAAGGAGACCACCTTTGTCTCCCAAAGTTCCTCCTTCCAACAAGCTCCCCATTATGGACAATCAACCAAATAATGAGCCATTGGTGGGAGGTTAACTAGAAAATTGTTCCACAAATTTCCATCAAATCTCATTGATGGAGGAGAGTACCCTTTTTTTAATAAAACATTTATTTCTCCTTACACATCCATGATTTTATTTACAATGAATATGTGAGTTTACTTGCATAAGTAAACCCACTCTTACACATTTATTACAATTCAATGATTTTTATTAGAAGGCTCATTCCTTTCTTACATTCTTATTAAATTATCGTACATGTACCACATGTTTTTTTTTTGGTACAAGTATCCCCATTTTATTACACACATTTTTAATTATTTTCATGCCAACCCGAGCTTCTTACACATTACTTACACACAAACTTGTTGCACAATTCCACCAAACCTAGGTTAGAACCCTAGTTCCTATAGGTTTTCAAACAAGCCTACAATTTAGAGATCATAGCCTTATTATGAGGCCCATGCAATTATTTATTTTTAATTTTAAAATTTGCACAAATTTTAATAGGAATTATATTAGTCTATATAATATAAATTAAACTTGGTTAATTTAAATTTATTTAACCTTCTTAACATAAATGAAAGTGTTTCATTACTTGCATAAGGAGGTAAAATACTTTGAATTTACTCATATGCTAGGGTTTGCCAAACATGATGCACATATCTATTTTGGCTAGGTAATAATGAGTCATTATGAGGGGTATTACATTCTACCTCTTTTCTAAAAGCATCATCTCATTGCATAAAAAAAACTAAGTATCAAAATATAAAAGCACTTCCCAAAGATACACTAAGTTATCTATAGATATATTAATGTGACTTAAACGTACATAATTTTAATGACAACAATTATATTTTTAGGTTCTAAAGCCACATGGTTATATCTTAGCATCGATTAATGCTTTAATTAGCCTAATTTATTTAAAAGAGCTAAATTTTTCTCAAAGTTATCAAACAAATATTTACGCGCCATATCTTTGAATATGTCAGGGAAACCTAGAACAATAAACATGCTCCGATCCCTACTGAGATAGGATCTTGCTCTACCAATTAGAACACATGTGATTACTTCTTGTATTAGCAACTAAACACAGAATTATACCAGAATCAATGAGTAACTAGAAATATGAAACAACACAGGAATATGAGAGACAATACACAATTGTATTAAATAATCACTCAGAAGAATATATAATAAGGAAGATGCCACTTCTTCCTCCACCTCAAAGGTTCGCCACGCCTCAAGACCTTCTTCCCTCTCTCTCTCGGTCACAACAATCAACTCCAATATGGAATTGATGTTCACCTATCCAACCAGTCAGTAACACGCTGCCAGTTCACCAAGTACACAACCGTACTCCAAGTAGATCCCCTGCTCTTTGCTGCTACCTGCAAATCACTAGACCTTACTTACCATGTAGATATCTCTACACCCCTGAAGAACCCTTGTCCTTGCCTCACCAAGTCCTTATGATTCTTCAACCAGTACCCCGGTGAATCAGCTCCTTGACCTTGCAGACCTTGTAACTCTCCCTGATCATACACTCTCATCACCCCTTTGGAACTAGGAGGAGCTACACTAGCTCTCTCTAAAAGCTCTATGGCTTTCTAGCACACTTTTACAATACAATCATGAGTCTATTAAATAGAACTCATCCAAACAATAATTAGACATATAATACAATAATTAAATTCGTAGCTCTCAGTCTAAAAATTAGCTCTAATCATGCAAACACTTGGTTCGTCAACCAACTGCCCGTAATGTACTTGCAGCTCGAACCACAGGTGACCGACACTAGTCTCTGACTGCCTGGGGGTGCCAATGCCGGCCGATCCATGACCGACATCGGTTGCCTTCTGTCTCCTTCTGGCCATCGTCGGTTGTCCTGATTGACGCCGGTGTCTGTGACACTCCGCAACTCTTCTGCAACCTCCATAACTTCCCTTGTTTGTATCCTGGTGAAGCTTTTAGCTCCACAACCTAACAATCTCCCACTTGGAGATAAATAGCTGTACCTGTACCTGTATCTATAGCCCATCTAATCTGTTTCTTGGCTTGTATCCCTCTTCAAGATCCATCCTGAAGACCAACCACCACACAACTTGTGATGCTATACCTGTCATTCAAGTAACCTGCCACATCCGAACCTACACATCCATGTAGTGAAGAACTTGACCCTGCATAACAAGAAACCCTGTTGCTAGTCCCACTGAACTGCCCTCCAGTACTCCTTTCCCGAATTGGCTCCATACTTTCTGACAACCCCCACTAATTGAGAAAATTCAGGCCTACAATAGACCTCATGTGATTTCGAACCCTGTTTCAAGCTAAGCTTGAACTGTCCAGCCATTGGTGTGCTTTCTGATTTTACATCCTGCATAATGAACCTTGCCAACACCGTCTTCACATCAGCTCCCACTGGAGATAAAATCTCCATGTCTCTTATGCCAAAGAATTTTGCTACTCCAAATTCTTCATGACACACCTCTGAACTAACCTTACCTTTTAGCTCAGCAAATCCCTGTATGTACAAAACCTGCTAGCAAACCATCCACATACAGTAACTAGATAATGTCACGACTCATCATCCACCTGGTAAGAATAAAACCACAATAGTTACACTGACATTGACTGAAGCCATGCTTAGTCATACACCTGTCAAACCTGTACCACTATCATGCAGCTTTTTCAAGACCATATGCCTTGGCCTTTCGTCTCATGTATCCATCCACTCTCTTCTTTAAAATGGGAATCCATCTCTCAGTGCTTACTTCCAGCTGACAACTCTACCAACAAATACCTGTTTGGTTCTTCTCCAAGGACTCACACTCCTCATCCATGCCAAGCTCCCACTGTATCTGGACTCTACCTGCATTGCCTCTTCACATCTTCTTGGTTCTTGACCATCAGTAAGCAATATAAAGAAGGTGAACAATGAATATGAGGTTCACTTACCCTTTTTGACCTCCACATGAGCATTTGAGACTTGCTGTCTGCCCAATATCCATTCCAGTGATCGATCTCGGCCATCTCCTAGTCTGCTCCCGACCGATGTCGGTTCCCTGCACTGACCCTGACTGCTGACATCGTTTCCCTGGCCGACACCGGTATCCTTTCTGTCGATGTCGGTTCCATCATAACCGACATCGGTCTTCCCTGTTGCCGACGTCGGTTACTGTGTGATCGACGCCGGTACCTATGTTCGTTTGTGAGTGATAACTTTTTACCCGCGAGCTCTCCATGGATTAAAATCCTAATCAAATCAACCCTACTCTGCTCAGAATAAATCAGTTCCCTCACCTGATCTCTGTCTGTTATCTCCTCCATGAACACCAAGGCTTTCCAGTTCTTTAGCTTGTCAAAAACATCTGTCTTCTGCTTCAGAACTTGCATTCTCCTTCTACATATGTAACCAAGCCTACAAAGCCACATCTCTGTAACACAAGGTGAATCAGTAATATAAGTAGATAGATAAATGATACCTACTCTCTTACCACCATCTAATTCAAGTGTATCCACTGTGAGAGTTACAGTGCATCTCTCATCACCCAAATTTCTTGAAGAAATTAGACTCATCTCCAAGACCGGTACCTGCATGACTTCCTTCAACCACTGAGTGTCGTCCATCTGCAATTTCAGCTTCACTTCCCCTTTGCTAATTCTTTGGCAAGGCTCACCAACTCCTCTCCCTGGGGCTGCATGGAAAGAGGCAACATAATCTGTTATCCAAGATTCAACTTCATCTAAGAAACCTCCCAAAGCATCCTGTGAAACAACACCTGCAACATCTGCATCTTCAGTTCCTTCATGCTGAGTTGCTACCAACCAAAAATATCTTTTTCTCTACTCTTTCTTTCCATCAATCAGACCATTCGTGCTATTCAATTTCTCTATTCGTAGCTTACTTCCTTCTGCCATTGCTATACTCCCACTCAATCAGAAATCCCTGTGAGTAACTTTTAATTAACAAACACTACCAGATCTTAAACCACCTGTTAGTAACCCAACCAAAAGCTCTGATACCACTTGTCAGGGAAACCTAGAAAAATAAACATGCTCCGATCCCTACTGAGATAGGATCTTGCTCTACCAATTAGAACACATGTGATTACTTCTTGTATTAGCAACTAAACACAGAATTATACCAGAATCAATGAGTAACTAGAAATATGAAACAACACAGGAATATGAGAGACAATACACAATTGTATTAAATAATCACTCAGAAGAATATACAATAAAGAAGATGCCACTTCTTCCTCCACCTCAAAGGTTTGCCATGCCTTAAGACCTTCTTCCCTCTCTCTCTCGGTCACAACAATCAACTCCAATATAGAATTGATGTTCACCTATCCAACTAGTCAGTAACACGCTGCCAGTTCACCAAGTACACAACTGTACTCCACGTAGATCCCCTGCTCTCTGATGCTACCTGCAAATCACTAGACCTTACTTACCATGTAGATATCTCTACACCCCTGAATAACCCTTGTCCTTGCCTCACCAAGTCCTTATGATTCTTCAACCAGTACCCCGGTGAATCAGCTCCTTGACCTTGCAGACCTTACAACTCTCCCTGATCATACACTCTCAGTACCCCTTTGGAACTAGGAGGAGCTACACTAGCTCTCTCTAAAAGCTCTATGGCTTTCTAACACACTTTTACAATACAATCATGAGTCTATTATATAGAACTCATCCAAACAATAATTAGAAATATAATACAATAATTAAATCTACAGCTCTCAGTCTAAAAATTAGCTCTAATCATGCAAACACTTGGTTCGTCAACCAACTACCTGTAATGTACTCGCAGCTCGAACCACAGGTGACCGACGCCAGTCTCTGACTGCCTGGGGGTGCTGACGCTGACCGATCCATGATCGACGTTGGTTGCCTTCTGTCTCCTTCCTGCCGTCGTCGGTTGTCCTGACCGACGCCGGTGTCTGTGACACTCCACAACTCTTCTGTAACCTCCATAACTTCCCTTGTTTGCATCCTTGTGAAGCTTTTAGCTCCACAACCTAACAGAATATAAAAAATGTTCTATTTTAAATGTTTGAAGAAATATTTTCTTAATACAATGTATATAATTCTCAAATTTTAAAATAATTTTTATTAAGTATCTAAGTTATCTTTAAAAATCAGAATTTAATAATATCCCATAGGTTTTAAGTCAAGTAGTTGATGCTAAATTCCTTGTGTAGTTTTCTTTGTGTTCCATACTAATATCCATATTATATCATAAACCAACTAATACCCCAATAATTTTTGATACTAAAAGAATTTTTGATATGTAACATACGTGTAATATTGTTGTACAATCATATTGAGCAAAGGTGAACACCATCCCTTGGTGAAAGTATACTGTTGTAGTCACTCAAAATTGGTCATGAATAATTGATGATGTCATTTTTGACCCACTTTCATTTTAATTGACTTGAGCACTTAATCTAAACCTATTTTTCCATCTCACTCTATCTTCACCTATCCAAACCTATCACTTTCTAAGTTTCTATCTTACACCTACAAAAATGTTATAAATTTATAAAACCCCTTATAAGCATCTGTACGAACATACCAAATCTTAAAACTAACATGTTTCCTTGTAGGACAAGATTGACCACAAGTTGACACTAGTGGTAGTCAATTTTGACCCCTATGAGTCGATCTTGTCCTTCACCCTAGCAACGATCACTTTTTAAATTTAGATGTTCTCTTACAGGTTGGTTTGTATATTTAGGATAAGTAAGTGAGGTTTCTCCCTTTTGTATTTTTATAAAGGGACATGTAAGTCACCTATTCTATCACTTGGAAATTTCAATTTAGAAGCACACTTACATTATTTCACACTGAGCAAAACTTACTAATTATTTCCAAAGCTGATTCTAATGATTTGAAGCAGTCCTTACCCAAATCAAGAGTCTATTTTATCTAAACCCAAGAAATGTATTATCAAGTATTCAATCCATCTCTAGATGCATATATGTAGTAAAAGGACCATAATTGCATAATGCACTCTAATAGGGTGAATTATATGGGCTTGATTCCCCTATTTGGAGTATTTGATATGTAGGCAATGATCAATTATTGTGGTGGTGATTGAGGTCGCCTCAACCCATTACATTCCCACCTTTTCTATTTTTAGGTTTTCAACTATTGCAAGCCCTATCAGGGTTTTAACTTTGAAGAAGTTATTATCAAGACATTCATGAGCATCCAAAGGTCAATTTCTTGCATACATGCATATTTTAGGAAACTACAAACAATCATACCTTAATTTCCTTGTTTTATAATAGAGGATATAATCAAATAGTAGAGGCCAATATTCTCAATCAGTCATGTCCCCTTTTAAACATTTCTATCCCTAATTAGTTACAGTCAAAGTTCTTGTGGTACTTATAGATTCAACCTGAGTTGATTAGTTTCAATGAATGTTCAATCTCACACAATTAGATCAAAGACAAAAAAATAACCAAGCCTTTTATTTTACTCATAGTTAGTCTTCTTTAAATTGATTGGACTTTGCCTATTTGGACACTTAGATTTCATTCTGCTTTTTGCAAGTTATTTCACAACATTTTCTTTCTTTTAACCCAATTTATCTTATTTAGGGTTAATACACTTATTAATTCCAAACTCTAATTTAACAATTATACTAAGCAATATTTAGTGTCATTCCTTGTTAAAATTTAAACATGCAAGTAATTATTTTAACAACATCTGGTGAAGGAATGATGGTGTTATGAACCCACCCATATAAGTTTCCATATTAACCCTATATCTTGTTGAACAAGCCATCATACACTGTCTCATACTTATACAAGTGAACAAATATTCACATTATGACATACAAGAAACCATAATTTATAACCAAAATATCCATCTTAAAATAATTAAAAAAAAAATCAAAATAATTCAAGGACAAAGTAACCTTAGAGGAATGTTATTAATAAAAGAACAAATTTTCAATATTTAAAGAAAAATAGTAGTCCAAATGAAAAGAATAATTTTTAAATATTCAAAGAGAAAGAGTAGTCCAAATGATAAATGGTTAAGTAGTAATACAAAATAAAAGAAATAGTGTTGGTTTCAAAATAAACTTAAATCATTAATCAATTCAAAATAAAACTCCCACATACCAACATTGCGAAATTCCACATTACTTGCACTATGTGTCTTAGGAAGCCACTGAGGGGGCAAACGACAAAAAATAATCATCATATAAATATTTATTACCTCCATGAAGTAAATATAGCATTAATATCATATTTTCTATAATTTTTAACATAGAGTGCTCATCACAAATGTTGTCTTTCATACAATCGATAAGGGTTAAGTGAAGGGTTACATTATCCATCAAAGCAACCATTATAAAAAAATAAACCTATGGTACACACATGTGCTACAAAAGGTTCTCAACATGTAATTGAGAAAAGTGGGGTTTCAACTTTAATAACTTAAAGTTCCACTTTCTAGCTTGTAACCCGATTCAGACAAGTATGAACTAAGGCTGAACATCTCCCTCAAATCCCGTACTTACATTAGTACTCAATCCATAAATTAATGATGTTGGGTTAAATAAAAAAACATTATATTACAAAGCTGAGAATTACACTACATAATAATTTCACATGGGTGTTATACTCTTACACAAATGAGTGTTACTTTACACAACACTTTCACATGGGTGTTATATACACAAAGTAAATCACAAGTACACTTATCTTCACATAAGTACAAGTTAGTTGCATAACACAATTGAAATTTCACACTTTAACATATACATCATGATTACACAACAATACTATTATTTTAGAGAGGATGATTTTGTTTCAAAGGTTTGTATAGAAACATGATAGTGCAAGGGTTAAACAACAGGTTTCATTTACATACATACATGTATTGATACTAAAGTTAAGGAAACATATAATTAGCTCATGTTATATTTGTTGCATTGGTTCACAAAAATAGTAATAAAGGTCATTTCATCGGTCACAATTATAATACACAAGTTTTATTTGTAACTTCAAATCATTGAATAATCATGCATCACTACTACTTCCAAATGAAGAATATCAAGCTAGCATCCCCACACATAACATCCTAGTGCCTCAAATGTATCTCATGAACAATATACAAGTTTTTTAAATCTCTGATCAATCATGGATCACAATTTCTATAAAATTGAAGAAGGGCAAAATTGACATCCCCACACAGTATCTCAATATAGATAGAGTATCACAAAAGCCTCATGAATAATATTCCACCCATAAAGGACCATTATGAAAGTACACAACACATTTTCTATCTATTATAGAAGATAACTTAACTAATACTGATTTACCTAGAGTTCCTAGTGCTGAACATGTATTTTGATACCAAAATATCATGCCCAAATTTTTTATCTTGAAAACCCAAGTAAAAATATTATAATTTTTTTGTTATTTAATTTAACAATTTATAAAATTTTAACTGTTGTTCCCATCAAAAAATGTATTAAGAGGAAACCTGACATACAAAATTAATTAAGTGATTAATTAATTTTTTTGTTTATCTAATGTTGAGCAATACTTTCCAAAATTGAGGTACACAAACATTTTTAATAGAGAATAAGTTCAAAAGTGGTTTTTGAAATCACCACTCCACATGAGTATATATTTTGAAATCATTTTATTATTATTAGTATTATTATTATGAAAGAGGAACTGTTAACACTATAGGGTATAAATATGCTATCCTAATAAGTGTGTTTATTTTAATTTTATTTCCTTGATTTATTTATGAAGTCAAATTAAAATTATTTTAAGGTCCATATAAGCAAGTCAAAACCATAGTCAACTTAGGTTAAAAATACATTTATTCAAGATATCTCCCTATGGCTAACAAGGGAGAAGTATTTACTATAGTAACAATAAAACATTGCTTCTAAGATGCATGCAATCCAACGAAACTTTTTATTATCTATAATAATCTTAAGACAACACACAACGTTTCACACTAATCATAATAGAAGGGTTTATGATTTTATAAACATAGATTATTCATATTAGTTTTATTTAATTTTAATAGTAGTGATCCAACAAGGAGTCATATACTAACATGAGGATAGGTGACAACAAAAACCTAACCTAGTTTTGGACCTAGGACTTAATACCTCCACATCTTAGGCCAATTACATTTGCACTTCTCAGAGACAAGGTTAAATGGAGTTCTCCACTTGAACTTATGAAGTGTCTCCTTCACGATATGTCATCACTAAATAGCGATTAGAAATTTGCAAGACAAATAAGATTCTATAAGTTCTAGACATAAAGATTAAAATAAAAACCGTTACTCTAAAAAAATTCTTCACATAACACACCTCTACATTATAAGGTCATTGTGCTAACACAAAATCATTGTCTCACATGAGTAGAAATGAACATTGAAAAAATGATACGGAGCCTATATTCCTTAATCCTTCAATCTATGAAGTTTCTACAACTTTAATCTCATACAACTCGTAGAAGCTTTGTCTCTCAAAAGTGGCTTCATTAATGACAAAGGTAGAATTAGATATAACCATGTTTCCAAGTTCACTAAATAGACAACTTATGTCACCACCTAAATAAATAATTAGAACCACATATTCTATTAATTCTTATGTTCTATAAGGTTAGCAAATAGGAAAGTACACTTAGTGATCAAGGAAATACATTCATAAGGTTAGTGACAAGAATATGTGATAAGGAAAGTGTCTTAAAGGTTAGTAGTTAACACCCACATTAATTTTCCAAGTTGCCTACATATCTGATATGAATACATTCATATACAAAATCGGGGTTGGTTGTAGTTCATGTGTTACTAAAATAAGTGTTAGTTCTACTATGAAGGCAACGGCATTTGCTACTCAGACTTACCACTAACGCTTTCATAATTATCATTACATATAACTCAATGGTCACTAAATGACCACATGTAATTAGATGCTATCAAGGGTTAATACAAGACACAATTGTATGTGAAAGAAGGTTTGTTATAGTACCTAAGTCTGACACAGATTTAACAAGAGTTTGCCCTCCTCTATTGCTAATCGATAACCTCCTTAGAGTTAACTAAAAACAACTAAATCAATTAAAAAAATTTAGACTAGGGTTTTAAAATTATTCCCAAGGCTAGAAAAAGAGTAAAATAGCTACCATCTAGTTTTCATGTGATTGAACGTGATAATTCTCTTAATAACCAATTTAAAACACTAGTCTTATAATATATTCTAGACTAGGATAAGGCTAGAGAAGTGATATTTAATTAATTACCTAAATTTTTTATCAGATTAATTAAATGATTCTGCCTTATAATTAATATTATTACAACATAGAAGTTAACTATTCATTTTATCTAAGAAGGGAACACTAAATAGTCACTTTAAAAAAATAACGGTTTCAAAACAATATTTTTACTTTAGTTTTAGGTTGATAAATTGGGTTAAAAAATACTCTTAAATTAATTTATGGATGAAGTGATAACTTGTTCTAATAGTTTATATGCATCTTTTAAGTTAAAGAGAATATTATTTCAATAATAATTTTTTTTATACGAGATTAATTAGAAAATTAATCTATCATTTTGAAATGATTTTTACAAGATAAAAAGTGTCTTAATAAATTTCACTTGTGAAATTGATTTAAAATCTATTCAACTTTACTTGTGATTTTCAAAAACAAAATTATTTGTTTATTGTTTTGAGAAAATTTGAAAAATTATATTAAAAAATTAAAATTACAAGTTGGGATGAGGCTTTTCCCAACTTTAACTGGCTTGAGCACATAAAAAAAAATAGGGGAAAAGCTCCTAAACCATATTTATTTTGTGTCTGTCTAAATTAGTTATGTGACAGATCCGCTCACCAACCTGATCAATCCTCTCATCTTCAGTAACCATGCCACTATGCCACTAAACCCCAAGGTCTCTCTCAGAGCTTGTCTTACCTAGGAAATCAACCACTTTATTCAAGGCTCTACCAACATACGTTGGAATCACATCATCTAATTCCTTCCATAATTACTTAATTTAGGTAACAAGAAACTTCAATCTCCATGTCTCCAAAGCAAAGTTCCTCATGTAATCTAGTGTGTCTATCAATATTTGTAAATCTGATTCTATAATTATCTTCTGATAACCTTAGATAACAACCCAAATAGAAGCAAATCTTATAGCTAAAGCTTTAGATTCATTGTTTGTAGCCCTGTCAAGACCTTGCAATTCCAAACAGAGTACCATCCCTTCATGATTTTTGCAAACTACACCAATTCTAGCTCTGCTTGGATTACATTTTAAAACTCTGTTAGTTTTAATTTTAATCCATCCCTCTGGGGGTGGTTTCCAACAACCCTTATCCCACCCCCTTTTCCCTTTGGCCTCCTTCTCCATCATCTTTGAATATTTTTGAGTATCCAATTTAGAGTATAGTGCAATAGTTTACATAACTTTGCTCCAAATGACCTACCAAATGCCATCTAAAGATGAAAAGGTCTCTCTAAACATTCTACCATTTCTTTCCAGCCACACTTGCTGCCAAATAAAGTCTAATCTAAGATTCCACCCAATATTAAGAGCTTTATATTTAAATGTGCATGTCTTCCATCTTTCACAAATATTAAACCAGTTTAAATCACCATTTACTTTGATTTTGTGGACTGAAAACCATCTTTCCTAGATCTATCATGTGAATGAGGATTCAAACATCAAGTGGTAGGATATTTATTCACTCTTGTAGCATAAAACACACTAAGATGGGTCAATGAGTCCTCTTCATTTGAGATTATTGAAGGTGAGGATTCCATTGTGTATGAATTTCCAAGCAAATAAGTTTACTTTTGACCATCCCTTAGGCTGCCAAATCCTCTTTCAATCCTCCACCAGGTACACAGGAGGAGGAGGGTCAGGAAAGATATTATCATATCCATCCTTTACTATGTAGACTCTAAGGCTATAATGAACCCAAGCTAATTCATCTTCCTCATCTCTACCTATGAGAAATCATTCCACCATGATTTTAGTCATAATGGATGTCCATTTTAGAGGGATTAAGATTGGCCACTCATCCAACTTATTAAGATGTTTAAACTTGTAGTTTTTCAAATTACTGGTGCTAAGAAAATTTGAAACCTATATCTAACCCCTACTTTTCATGGTTGTTTTTATAGGTTGCAATTCAAGAATTCAATAATTAGAGGTGGGTTTTTGATCCCAAGAATCAGTCCAAAATCATGCCTTATCTCCTCTTCCAACATTCCAAAATAAATCATCATTTAGTCTGAGATACTAACTTTCGAGCCTACCATACTAAAAATCTATTTCCTTACAAAGAGAAATAGCTCACCTCATGTGGATGCTCTTGTCCTAAATATTTACTGGTTAGAGCTCTATTGTATAAAGATGTGGATTGGGAGATCCAACTCTAGTAAAGCTTTCCAACCAAAGATTTATTGTTGAAATATGATCTTCTCAGTCCCAAACCCCCCTTTATCTTGGGTTAGGTAACTTTATCCCAACCAACTAAGTTACATTTTTTCTCTTCTTTTCATCCTGCCCATAGGAATTTTCTAGCCGTCTTGTCTAGCTCTTTCCATATGGTATGTGGTGAAACACGGATAGAAAATTCATAAATTGGCATGGCTTGAATGACTAACTACAAAAAAATTAACCTTCCCCCAAAGCTTAGCCATTTATGATTCCAATGGTTAATCCTTTCTCTGATATGATCTAAAAGATTCATCCAGATATTTGTTTTTTAGTTTTTTAAAATATAATGGGATTCCTAAATAAACCCCTAAGAGAGAAGTCATTATGAATCCCAAGATGCCTAAGATTATATTTTGAAGTCTCCTTGACAAAGGCCGTGAGTGGGTATAAAAGGTTGAGAGGGAAGGCCATTGATTAACATAGAGAAAGAATGAGAATAAACATAACTAATTATCTAATCTATTAAATCTTGAGAGAAGCCAAATGTTGTCATTGCTCTTTATAATAAACTCCATTCTGCCCTATCATAAGCTTTTACACATCCAATTTGATGAACATTCCTCTGTTACAAGATGTTTACATTAAGTGAATTGCATCCTGAGCTAGGATCACCCCATCCAGGATCTACTTCCCCTCAATGAAACCCCATTTCTTAGGGGAGATAATGTTGTGTAGGATAATTTAAGTTTCTCAGCCATAAAAAATGTGATGATTTTATATATACCATTACATAGGGTAATAGGTCTGAAATCATAGATTTGTACCCCCTCCTATTATTTCATAATTAAGGCAATGAAGGTATGATTCCAGGCTTGGAGAATTATTTTAATGCTTCTAGACTCCTCTATAATAGCCAAAAGGTCTCCCTGTAGGGTATCCCAAAATGTCTAAAAAACTCAATTAGGAAGCCATATGGATCGGGTGTTTTTCTTGAACTCATTCCAAAGATAACTTGCCTCACTTTCTCTCTATAAATGGGTTTAAAGAGAGCTTGGTTTTCATCGTCAGAGACAATAAAGGGTATGGAAGCAAGAAACTCTTCCTAGGCCACTTTCTCATGCATCTTACTTTCCTTAAACATAAAAATAAAATAGTTCATAGAATGGAGCTGCATACCTGGGATAGTATCAAAAGATTATCCATTTTCATCCAAAAGATTTTTCATCTTATTCATTTGTCTCCTAGCATAAACAACCCAGTGGAAGAATTTTGTGTTTCTATCACCTTCTAATAGCCAAGTGGTTTTCACTTTCTATTTTCAAAAGATATCTTCTTGGTTGTCAATGTCTTCAACTAATTTATGTAGTGCATCATCCTCTTCTTTGAATTCTTCAAATATTGTCCCTTCCTAGAATATTTTTTGTACCTCATCCCATCTGGCCACCAATGGGGCTCTTTGAGATTGGAAGTCCATATTATTGGCTCACTTCCATCATTTAGATCTATCCTTGACATAGTGAAGCTTCTTTTGAAAACATAACATCACTATCCCATAAGGTGTGTGACCCTCTTCCCACCATTGTGGAATTTTGGTTTGAATTTCCTCCTTTTACATCCAATTTTTTTCAAATTTTAAAGGTTTGTGGCATTTACCAGTCCTTATTCTTCTTTATAATAGAATGGAAAAGTGATTAGAAGTGGGGCCTTCTAAAATTTGAACATGAAAATTTCATTTAAAAAATGCATCATTTGAGATAAAAAATTGGTCTAACTTCACCTTCCTACTATATCACACTCTCCTTTTATTGGTCTAGGTATAATTGCTTCCAAAACATTTGATTCAACCAAGTGTAGAATATGAACCGAGGTAATCATAAATTGGTCCCTTGGATCCAACATTGGAGTGACTCCTTATTAGTCCATGGAAGATAATTTAGCATTAAAATCTCTTGCAAAAATCTAGTCTATATGTTCCCTATAGAGTCATGTATTTTGCACTGCTCTCTTGTTGTATCTGGTCATCAGGGATTTGAGCTCCATAGAAGTTTGTGAGTAAAACTTACTCAACTATTCCATTATGTCTAAAATGTGACATGAGGACACCCCTCCAAGCTATATGTTTAATTATAGTCCATTCTAGAGGGTTCCAACATGTAACATTCCCCATAAGGCCCCTTGGGTAGCTACTTCCATATGACCAACACCCCTCCAAAGTTTATTTGTTGTGTTGCACATAAGATCAAGTGACATTTTTATGTCTTAGATGAGCAAAAATTCCATTTTACTATCTTATAAGAGTCTTTGAATAACATATTGATGGGTTCTAATGTTTAAACTCCTAATATCCCATGATTGGATAATCATTGAGTACCTTGAGATAGGTAAAAGTCTAGATATCTCACTAGTCCCTCTTTGAACATTTTATCTCCCTAAAGTGATATTAATTCCTTATTAGATTTATGACCCACTCCTTACGAGTTATTGTTCTTTGATCTCTTATCTACCTGATTTATCCCTAATTTTGGATTATCTCTACTCTTTTTTGCTATTCCCATAATAACATCATTTGAATTTGGATAATCTTGGTTATTGACTACCAAAGCCCCTATCATATCTGATTATGGGAGCTTGTTGCATTAAATAGCCTGGTTAGGGGTAGGGGAAGCTAAGATAGTGGTTTGAGCATAGGTAACACTATTTTCATTGTTTTTATTTAAATTTTCCATGAACTATCCTTCCTATTGGTCAATAAGTGTCTTGAAGATTTCATACCTGTTAGAGGGTTTGAGCTGAATTTGCTCTTTACTATCTTTTTTCTTTTGCCTTGTCCTTTTGGGCTATTCAGTCCCATTTTGTTGAGCTTATCCATTCTAAGAATTGTTTGGTTTTTCCTTGTTATTTGATATCTTACTCTTTGTTTGAGGATTTGACATTCCAAGAGGAGCCTTTTTTTTATGTTCAAATTATAGGGGCAATCTTGAATTAGATCTCTGTTTGTGACAAACATTACATTAGAATGGTATTGCCTCATGATTTAACTATTGAATCCAAGAAAGTCCAGTAAGTTTGAGTTTTACCTTTGTTAATAAGGGCTGGTTAAGGTCCATTTAAAAACATGATCTATCATACACTACTATGTATCCTTCCAATGTGTCTCTAAAGACACCCAAAAATATTCTAAGGGACTAATAGATGGTTTCTAGTACTCTCTCTCTCTCCAAAAATACATTGAAAGTGCATACAAATAAATCTAAACTAATATTGCAATTAGTTTGATTTGGGGATCAAATCTCACTTTCTAGGGTTGAACAAATAGTCTTGCTGGACTATGATTTCTCCTCTCGAAATCAAAGACCTTGTTTCTATCGATGATATAGGAAAATCTAACAATGAAATACCCATTGCTAATAAACCACATAGAGTACTCACTATGAGGCTCTTTTTTTTGTTGAATGCATGAGTGAATAAAATTTAGGGTAGGTAAAATACCCATAAATTTTAAAATTAGGTCATGATTTGATTGGTATAAGACCGAGTATTCTAAGAGATTTTGGTCAATGATAATCCTTGGCCTTGACTCCAACTATGACAAGCAATTATTCACCCTCTAACTTGTAGAGTTTTTCCCACAATCGTGAAAAGCTTTTCAACTGTGGTTTTTTGACATTCTATCATCGCTTCTAAAGGACATTCTTTCAAGAAGTTTACAAACATTATTTGTTGGTTAAGATGGGATTTTGAGGGGTATCAATTGGCAAAGTTATTTGTTTATTGAAATGATAACTTTTATCCATTTAAAACATGATTCAATCATTGGGTTTGATAAATTTTAGATTCAAATAGTTTAATTATTTACAATCCAAACTGAATTTAACGACATGGAAAAGTACCAATAATTTACTTGTGAAAATTATCTCCTAGAATTGATCTATTTTAAGTATAATCATTGATAGTAAAAACTATCCAACTATTGATATGATATTGTTGATGTGTTTTAAAATTAGTTCAAGTTCAAGATTTAGAATTTTTTGATAATAAGTATTTATTTTATTTCAATTCCAAATGGACTTTCTTAGGCTAAAAGAGATTAGTAAAACATTAAAACCTTAATCATTTGGTTGTGACTGATAATTAGTTTAGTTTAAACATGGAATCCATTTTCATAAAACCAAGGGGTTTGCATTAAAATGATTGATTTAAATTGAAGACTTTGCCTTACGACAAGATTTTAAATTAATTTAAAATATAAAGTCTCATAGTTATTCTATAGGTTGCCTTCAAGTTTATTTTATATGCAAACAATTATAATTTTTGTGACTAAATTAGTGGTGTAACACGAGTGAGGTTAAGTTAACCAAGATGCATTCTAAGAACAAAAATTCTCAAAATAACATTTTTTTCTCTTGTATAAGAGTATGTGATTTAAATTGTTATTTAATTTTGTAAAACTTAAATAATATTCTAATGAATTAAGGGCACAAAATTATTTAGAAAAGGGGTTAAGAGAATCAGAATAAAATCATACCATATTTAAAAGTCAAATTTAGAAGAAGTGGAGCGAATAACCCTATTTGATCGATCCACCAAACCTCCACCATTGGATTCTGACTCTAAAGCAATGGTCAACAAATTTTTATTTCTCATTTAGTTTTGTATTGATATGACTTGATTACGTCTCCCTTTGGTTTAAAAGTTTGAGTTTTAGTGTCATGATGTAGGGAGACAATATATACATATTATATATGTCAAAAAATATTAAGATCAAAATATAACTAGACATAAATAAATATTGTTATTTTTAACTGAGTGTATATTCCTTAGTCTAGTGTAGAAGAACATATTCATGTATATGTAAGGTATTAATATAAATTGATTATAAACATGATTATGGCATTAATATAATAAATAAAAATAAATATGAATATGACATTCATATAAAGTGTGACCATGATTAAGACTATAATACATACATACACACACTCACACTACATACATACATACATACAAACACACATACATACATACATACATACATACATACATACATACATACATACATACATACATACATGCATATCTAGTGGAAGAAGGATCCCAGTGAAACCCAAGTGGTGTTGCCCCACATCCATAGATGGCACAAGAGGGAAAGCTGTGATGCTCATTTTACAAGCCACTTAACCCATTGGGGACATCAAGTGAGGCCCATTACAAAGGTGACATACATATCTAGTGTAAGAAGGATCCCAGTGAAACCCAAGTGGTGTTGTCCCACATCCATAGATGGCACCAGAGGGAAAGCTGTGATGCTCATTTTACAAGCCACTTAACCCATTGGGAACATCAAGTGAGGCCCATTACAAAGGTGGCTAGCCTAGGGGAATGAACCTCGAGACCTCCCACATATGCTAACAACACTCAATCAATTGAAGTATCCCATCGAGTTATATATATAATTAATAAGAAAGAGGCTTTGCCATATCCCTTTATATCCTCAACCTTCAAGTTTCTTTTAAAAATATTCATTCCAAGCCCTTAATCCAAACACAAGCTATCCCACAAATTCTTAATTTCATATCCCCCTTAAAAGGTTAAAATACAATCTATAAAATAAAAAACAACCAAGTTCAATCGCCAATTGGAGGGTAACATGTGGTGATCCTCATCTTAATGATACAATTACCCTCAAAATTGTATCCAATTTTTTAAAACACTCATTATAATTTTTTACACACACACATGGGTGTATTTTTACACATCATTTTGTACAAAATATGAGTTTACTTGTATTAAGTATTTTTAGGCCATAATTGAGGTCTTTACATGTCTAAAAAGTGGTTTAAAGGATTTCAAAATCCTATGTACTCAATGAGTATAGGTATGGGCTAAAAAAGAGTTTGTGGGACAAGGTTTACTTGTCCAATACTCTAAGTAAAAAGTGAGTGAAAATGAAATTTTGTGTTTATACTTTTAGAATGGGTTTGGGTAAACCCAAACCTCACACATTAGTTATTTAAGTTCAAAATGAGTTATGGTAATATCAAAGTAATTAATTTAAAAGAGGTTTAAGTACAAAAAAATAAAAAATTCTAAAAAAAAGTAAAAGCTATAAAAAGAATACAAAACTTTGAAACTAATAAATTGTAAATTTAATATTTGAAATATAAGGGTAAATGTTTGGGGAGGTTGAGGGTGCATATGAGTTTTAGAGGCATGTATGAGTCCCTCTTACGCCCACCTTTTTTTAAATAACTTATTCCTTACACACACCTACAAAGATATTATTTTATTATACACCCTTGTTCCACCCCTTCCCCCCTTCTCACCCCAATATTTACACACACCTCCTCCCCCCTCCCTTCCCCCAATATGTGCTTCTTAACAACCAACTCTATTCGTTGGGATAGTCTTACTGTTAATATTACTTCATGTAAATGTGATCCAAATATTTATTTTCTTTGTTTATAAACAATTTCATTTATTTAAATTTTTATAATGATTTTTTTTTTAAATTCCTTTTTTATTCATAATAGTGCAAAATAAAATAAAAAACCATTTTAACACATGAAGAAGCAAAAATATATGAGAAACAAAGGGGGGTGGTATACAATTTTTTTCCCATTCCTACGATTCTCAATTTTACAACGATTATCTATTGCTATTAAGCTAATGTCTCATTTTATAGTAACTATTTATTAAAGAGAGAGAGTAAAGTAATAGATTTTTTTTCTTCTACATATTTTTTAGAATTTAATAATATAAGAAGGCTCAAAGAAGGAAGCCTACCTCTTCTCCACCACTTGATATAAAAAATCTAAATCTCCAAATTCCAATAAATAGATCTCCACCTCTTTTTCTTAGGGCTTCTCATTCCAAAAAGCTCTCCACTGTGGATAGTCAACAAAAAAATGAGCCATCGATGAGATATTAAATAATATTTTATTCAAAAAACTTTTAGCAAATCTCATTAATGGAGGTAAGTACTATTTTTACAAAGCATTTATACGCTCATAATTTTCATTATAATGAGCATGTGGGTTTACTTGCACAAGTAAACTCACTTTTACACATTTATTATAATTCAATAATTTTTCTTATAAAACCCAATCATTTCTTAAATTCTTATTAAATTATCTTACATGTACCATGTGAGTTTACTTGTACAAGGAATCACACTTTATTACACACATATTTAATTTCTTACATACCCACATGAGTTTTTTAACAAATTAATTAATTTTATTACATATTACTTACACACTTCAACTAGTTACAAAATCCTACCAAATCTTGTTAGAATCTTATGTCTTATAAACTACCAAACAAGCCTACGAGCTAGAGATTATAACCTTCCTAGAAGGCCTTTGCACTTATTTATTTTTATTTTTATATTTTTTATACAATTTAATAGGAATTATATTAGTTTATATAATATAAGATTAAAATTTGGCTATTTTCAATTTAATTAACATAAATGAAAGTATTTAATTATTTTCATAAAGAGGTAAAATAATTTGAATTTTATCATATGCTAGGGGTTGTCGAATATGATGAATACATCCTATTTGACTATGGAATAATTATTCATTATGATGGGTTTACATTCTCCCCAAATCATCGTTATCAATGCATTAGAAGAAAACTAAGTGTCAAAAAATAAACACACTTCCAAGAGTTATACTAAGTTATTTATAGATATATTAATGCGACTCAAACAAACATAATTGCACAAAAATAATTATTTTCTTGTGTTATAAAGACACATAGTTAGGTCACAATGTTGACCGATGCTTTAATTAGCCTAAGTCCTTTAAAATAACTTAATGTTTCTCTAAGTTTTCAAACAAATATTTACGCACCATATCTTTTAATATAATTTTTTCCATTTTAAATGCCTAAAGAAATATTATCTTAATACAATGTATGAAATTCTCAAAATTTTACATAATTTTTGTTATAAGTTTTTGGGTTGTCTTCGAAAAATAAAAATTAATAATATCCCATAGGTTTTAAGTCAAGTAGTTGATGCCAATTTTCTCATATAATGCTCTTAGTGTTATATTGATATCCATATTATATCATAAGCCAAATGATACACCAATAATTTTTGATGCAAAAATAATTTTTGATATGTAGCATAAGTGTAATTCTATTGCATGATCATACTAAGCAAAGTTGAACATCATCCCATGGTGAAATTACACTGTGTAAATTCAAGTGCTATTTCATGAAAAGATTATATCGAGCAAGATTGAATGCCATTCCATTATGAAAATAAAACATGAAATCAAATACTTTAGTTAAATCCTACATGAAATTACATATGGTAAGGCAAGGATGGTGTAATGTACCCACCCATACGAGTTTCCATATAAATTCTATAGCTTGTTCTAAAAGATATCATCTTCTCTCCATATTTATATAAGTGGACAAATATTAACATCATGACATAATAAAACCATAGTCTATAACCAAATGATCCATCTTTAAATAATTCAATAAAATAACCAAAATGCATAAATAAAAATGTATCCTTAGATGAATGCTATCCATAAAAGAATAATTTTCAAGATTCAAAGAAAAAATAGTCAAAATGATAAATGGTTATGTAGTAATGAAAAACAAAATAAATAGTGATGGTTTTAAAATCAAATTAAATCATCAATCAATTCAAAATAAAATTCCAACATACCAACATTGTAAAATTATATATTACTTATACTATGTGGTTTAGGAAGCCACCTGAGGGGAGAAGGACACAAAGTTATCATCATAGAAACCTCTATTACCTTCATGAGGTAAAGAGAAATATAATTGTAATATCATATTTTACACAAGGCTCAACATAGAGGTTAGTGAAGGATCACATTGTCCATCAAAGTGACTATTATGCATGGAGAAAATTATGATGCACACATGTGCTAGATATGGTTTTCAATAAACAAAGGGGAAAAATGTGTTTTCAACCTTAGAAGCTTAAAGCTACACTTCTTAGATCATAATCTGATGTAGACAAGTATGAATAAAGGTTCAATATCTCCCTAAAACTACATACTTGCATCAATACTCAATCTGTAGAGAAATTATGCTAAGTTAAACAACACAACACTATATTACAAAGTCAAGAATTACATTATAGAATAATTTCACATGGGTGTTATACAGTTACACAAATGAGTCTTACTCTACACAACATCACAAGTAGGTTCAAACTTTCATAAGTAAAAGTTAGCCACATAACACAATTAAAATTTTTCATTTCAACATATGCGTCACGATCATGCAACAAGACTATTATTTTATAAAGGATTTTTTGTTCTAGAGGTTTGTATAAATACATGATGGTGCAAGGGTT